>CM028357.1:18870893-19306153 GCA_016618105.1 Dendrobium huoshanense
TCTCAATCATGGAAATTGAAATCAAGTCTTTGTAAGTATCACATAATTAATGAGTTTTCTAAGTTTTAAGAGTTTTTACAAAGGAGAGGATAGCTTGCATTTAGTGGGCTCATTTTATGTCTCTTATCACTTTGATTGGCTCTTTGAGCATCTTTTGATTTTTGATACGCTTTTGTGTACATAGCTTTCTTTTCAATTTGGCATCATTGACCTCTTTCCTTTTTAACTCTTGCAAGCTAAAAACTCTTTTAATATACCCTTAAAGAAAAAGACTTAGTTGTGAGTATTTCCTCCAAATATTAGAGAATAGGAGCTCTCTCTCTAACATAGGGAAGAACAATCCACAACACAAAATCAAAATCATGTGATAAATGCAATGGCAAGATTTCAAAAGCTTGAATGATATCTAAGAATTTTGGCTATTATGCATAAGATAATTTAATGTAGCAAGATAAGAAAGAGATCTTAGATGAAAAGCCATTGGTTAAACTGAGTTTAGACTTTTGTTTTAGAGAAGAAAATCATGCCACTAAACAAAGTCAGAAGAAGGGAAAACATCAACAATTTACTCCCTTTAACAAATTTAGAAAAGCTAACCCTATCTCCAAAACTCCAATATTTAAAAGCTTGAAAAGTTTCATCATATGGAAGGCTAAAAATAAAGAACAATAAAAAAAATCATAAAATAAAATAATAAAGCAAACTAAAAAACAACACAAGGTGAGCACAAAAAACTAGCACAAATAAATAAAATAAAATAAAAGACACACAAAAGCTAAAGATTTCAAGCAAGTGATAAAGCAGCGGATTTAAACAATTTGAGCTGCGAGGCTCCTTATGTCTAGTTATCTTATGCTCCCACGAGGTCTTTGGTGAGAGCACACCTGCAAAACTCAACAATAGTCAGAATTTAGGAACCCAAAAAGGTTTGGGCTCCTTCTTAAGAAACGTAGAGTGCAATGCAGATGTGGTATGCTTTGAATCATGCATCTTAGGTCTCCACACCCAATGTGTATTACGGTGAACTGTGCAAGTGTGTGAGATATGTCCTAGCATGCCATAAGAAAAACATTGAATTCCAGGAAAAGGTTTTCTTAAATGGTTTGGGTAAAAATGCCTCTTCCTAGGTTCTGGCTTTTGATTAGTAGTTGGTGTCATCCTAGCTTTCTTACATGTTTCCAAATCATTTTGAATTCTCAAGTTAGTTCTTTTTAATGCATCATTCTCAATCCTCAAATTTTTCTCAATCTCTTTAGATTTCTTAAGATCATCCTTAAGCGAAGTGTGTGAAGCTTTTAATGCATTACCTTCATCAACTAATTCCAAACGCTTCTTGTTTAATTCATCAAATTCATCAAGGAGAGCCATGTGATTTGAATCAATCGTTGCATGATCTTTGAGAAAAACTTCATGCTCTTTTTGTTGATTTGAATGTTCTAATTTTAGGCTAGCAAGAGTTTTCTTAAGTTTTTTGTATGATGTATGGATTTTTTCACAAATTTCAAACAATTCATCATAGGTTGGTTTACATACCTCTTCCTCATCACTTTGATTTTCTCCCATGAAACACAAGTTTGTAGTCTCTTCCTCTGGTTCAGTCTCAGAGGAATCAGTACCAGATTCTGCCCAGAAACCTCTTTGGATTTTCTTCTTCTCCTTCCTTAACTTAGCTTTCTCCTCACCTTTTTCCTTTTCTTTGCTTGAATGATCTTGAAGTGTAGGACAATCGGCTCTCACATGTCCAGGTTTCCTGCATTCAAAACAAACAACATCAGAAGATCCTTTTACATGTTTGTGATCCTTACCTTTTCTCCAACTTTGATGATGCTTTTGTTTCTTCCTTAGAAAGCTTTTGAATTGCCTTGTGATGAAGGCAATTTCATCGTTTTCAGACCCGAAAGATTCAGAATCCGATTTATGCGCCTTCAATGCAATTGTTTTCTCCTTTTTCTTCTCACCTGTATCAAGATTTCTTTGATTCACCCCTTGCTCATAAGCAATGAGTGAGCCAAGCAAGTTATCAATAGAATAGATGTTCAAATCTTTAAATTCAGTGATGGCAGTAATTTTTGCATCATAAGACAAAGGCAAGCATCTTAAAATCTTGTTAACTTTTTCATAGTTCGAAAGTTCTTTTCCTAGTGCATGCAATGAAGTAGCAATCTGAGTAAACCTAGTGTACATGTCAAAAATCGATTCATGAGGTTTCATACAAAAAAGTTCGTAGTCATGCAAGAGAATGTTTAAACGGGATTGTTTAACTTCATTAGTGCCTTCATAAGTGATGCACAATTTATCCCAAATTTCTTTACCAGTTTTGCAAGTTGAAACACGCATGTAATCCTCAGATTTCAAAGCACAGAAAAAACAATTCAAACATTTCGCATTTAATTGAGCTAAATCTCGTTCGTCAAAAGTCCAATCGGTAAAAGCAACTTCAGTTTTAAAACCATTAATTTCACGAGAAGGTGGAGAATAACCTTCTTGAATAAGCATCCACATACGATAATCAGTAGATTGTAAAAAAGTTGATATGCGAGTTTTCCAAAAATCAAAAGGTAGGTTATCGAATAGAGGAGGTTGGGTAATAGAATACCCTTCCGTAGTGTTGCGATTCCCAAAGTTAGACAAGGATCAAATTCAAAAAGTTTTCAAACTTTATTTTTCGAATCAGGCTCTGATACCACTTGAAAGTTCGATGGGGATGTTAAGCCCTATGAACTTAGTCCCAAGCTAACCAAGAGGGGGGTGAATTGGTATTTTAAAAACTTTTTTTTACAGAGAAAGAAAATTGCATAAAACCAAATCACACCACAAAAATAAATGCGGAATTTAAAAGTGCGGAAGCAAGAAAAGGAACACAGAAGTTTATAGTGGATCGGTCGACTCGACCTACATCCACTCCTTAGAGGCACCCTCCAAGTATTGCACTACAAAATGTGACTCTCCTTTAGCCCCCACGGCTAGGCGGAGAAACCCTCACAAGAATCTCCTTTTTGCCACCCCGGCAAGGCAGAGAACCTATCTCCTTTTGCTTCCTCCTGAAGCTGGCAGAGAACTAAAACCAAAAGCAAAACTCCTTACCTCTACCGACCCTTCCACGGATGAGAAACTCTAGACGAATACGAAGCAGAGCGATCCTTGAAGCAACCCTTGTGAATCCCCTCACAAGCTCCCCCTCACAAGATCCTCTCTCTCTCTCTCTCTCTCTCTCTTTCTCTCCTCAAGGTCTTCTCAGGTCAAGGCAGCAGCCAAAGGACTTTTTTTTAAAAATGTTGAACAAGAGCTCTTAAATAGAAGAGCTTCAAAAGAGCTCATTTATTGCAAGTTGCCGACAATATCGTCCAGGCCGATATGGACATCGGCCTGGCCGATCAGTACAAATCAATGAAGATCGGCCAGAGCATCGCCCTGGATGGAAAACAGGACAATTGAAAATTGGCTTGATCGTCCAGGCCGATCTCACGATCGTCCGGGCTGATCAGTTCAAATTAGAGAAAAAATCGTCCTGACAATAGCCCTGGATACGGGCTGGCCGATATCGATCGTCCTGAAGTAACTTAAGGTTTTTGACTAGATCGTCCTGGCCGATCCTGCGATCGTCCAGGACGATATGATCGTATCAATCATCCTTAATTACTCCCTTGATTTCTTGAACAATTATGGCATAATTTGTGAATATCGTCCAGGCCGATCCTTTGATCGTCCTGGCCGATAATTTAAAAATATAGTATACCATAATTGACTATGGCGGATACTTCTTTTTGTTTTGAGCTTATCGTCCTGACCGATACACGTATCGTCCAGGACGATCTGGTAATGTCGGCTGCCTTAATTAAGAATCCTTAATTAGACTTTCTGTTTTATGCTGATCGTCCAGGCCGATCAAAAAATCGCCTTGGCTGATATGAGTAAAAACAGAAATTTTAAGTCTCTCAAGTATGTGTGTGAAGGGTTACATAGCATCAGTCTCTTTGACTATTACAAGTAGACTCAAAAGGTGAAAATTAAACGTACAGACTGACTCAACCCTAAACCTACGCAATCCTGAACTTTGCTCCTTCTTGATCGTCCGATCTTTGATTCCTGAAAAGTTAGAAGCAACAAGCAGTACAAGAGAAACAGTGTTTGTCAATCATCAAAACATAAGTCATGAAAAATAGATTTGCAATAAAAACACTGTTCAGAATTGAAAGGCTAAGCAAGAGTAAGAAAGAAAGTTATAGTGGTATGGGTAAAAACTGGTAGTACTTGGAAGTTCGTATCCTCCAGTTTGATGATTTTAGTAGTAATGCCAACAGTCTTATATCTGTGTAAGCCACTTCATCAGCACCCTCAAAAAATCTAAGATCTACTATACATCAAGAGGAACTCTTTATGAGTGCTAGAGAATGCTTGTTTCCAACCATTTCAAAGATTTAGAGCTCAAGTGAGAAGAAAATAAAATTGGTAGAGTTTGAGTGAAGAAAAAATTTTAAAATTTGATTATTTATATAGAATCGATTATATCGTATAATACGATCGTGGGATCATACAGGATGATTAAGTATAATTAATTCATCTAATCAAAAAGTTGGTCTGATTATACAGTACAATCATGCTCGTAATAGATGTTTAGAGACAAGGCATTTGTCCCGAGGAGTTAGTCTTGATGATTGTTTACTAAACGGATCGTATAGTATGAAAAGGTGTATCTACAATACAATACGATATTAAATACCATACCAACCAAATTTAATTTTTCTAATGCATATTTCCACATGGATTGTACATTATTAAGTAGGTCTTCATATAGTATGATCATCAATGATTAAAGAAAATGAGTTATTGGATGCAAAGTGATCAAATTTGTGATGAAGTTTCTGAATATCATATAGTAAGATGTGTATCGTACAATATGATTTGAGCAAAAATTAGAGATGGGAATAGATGACCGGGACAACTCCAGGAAAGTAAATAAACCAAAATCACAACAAAAATAAAGCAATTAAACGAAAATGCACGTCAATTAATTATTATTTTCAGAATGAATCAATTACAAAAATTGAAAATTTTACCTTACGATTAGATCAAAAACTCAGTAAGAAATGCATTAATAATGCTAAAAAAAAGAAAGGTTAGAAATTTCAATTTTTTCAACCCTAGCTCAAGTTGCTTACATATTAAAGTCTTTTTAAACAAAAAACTAATACAAAAAATAAATTTGAAATAAATATGATCTTTTCAAAAAAAAATTATAAAAATATATAAAAGAATAACATTACACCATGATGAATCAGGAATCATGATTTTTAAAGTCAATTGAAGAAGATATCAATTAGCATATGGATTCTTCTAAGATTTAAAGATTTCAAAAATAGGGAAACTAACTCATTGTCGGCTCACTTTGTACCTCTTTATCAAATTTTTATGCACTTTACACATCTTTTGATTTTTGATACACTTTGTGTATCTTTCAATTTTAGCATTAATTACGAATCTTTTCAACTTTGGGCTCATTTTGTACCTATTTTTTGTTTACAAACATGCTTTCTTTCTACATCTTTAAAGACTCTTAGTTGTGAGATTATTTTTGAAATATGAAAGAAAAAGAAACCACTTTCTTACACAAGAAAGAATAAACCACAAACTAAAATCCAATCCATATTAAATAGAAAAATAACTTGATTAAGAAAATTTTAAATAGATTCATTGACTCGTAAAATTATTCTTATGAGATAGAAGAGTGTAGGAATATAAAGCATATCATCATTTCTATGTCCACTTTTTAATTTGATATAATGTTTTATCAAAAAAGAAATTAAACCACTAAAGGATATAGAGGAAGAGGGATAATCATTAATTTTTCTTCCTTTAATTATTTTAGAGATGGTAGTCATTACTTACAAAGATAGGTAAGATTGTCATTTAAAGGAAGATTCAACTACAAAAGTGAGCATTGATCAGATTCTTAAAATTTTAAGAAAAACAAACAAGAACATGCATAAAAAATATAAAATACCAAAAGATAAAATATAAAATAAAAACAAAATAATTAGATTTCAAATTTCAGAGCATCTAATTTTGAGCATCAATATTTATGACACCTAATCTATTTCTTAAGGTACTAAAACTTTCAAAATCTAGTGATTTTATAAAGTTATCTGCAAGCTTATTTTTGTTCGCTGCATGATGTAGCTTTATGTCTCCTTTGGTGTCTTATGTTTATGTGTTTTGTCCTAGAAAGTTAGATTTGATTCTTTAAAATACAGATGACAGTATTATTATCACATGAGATTAGAATGGTTCCTATAAGTAGTCCTAAATAAAAAATTTATTACTTTAACCTAAGAACCTATGTCACACAACTTCTTAAGGCTATGCATTTTATTTTAGAAGTTGACAGGGCTACTGGTTATATTTTCTACTGGACCATGAGAATAAGGATTATCCTATAAACTGAATGGTTTAGAGGTGCTTTTCATATCAACCCTATATCCTAGAAAGTCTGAATAAGAATCTCCTATGATTTTAAAAGAATTGTTATTCCTAGAATACCTAATTTTTAAGTTTTCAGTTCCTTCGAGATATCTAAGGAATCTCTTAATATTGAAAGTTCGTTTGGGATGTTAGGCCCTATGAACTAGTCCTGAGATTAACCAAGAAAAGGGGGGGGGGGTGAATTGGTATTTTAAAAATTCTTTAAAACCAAAAGAATAATTATCACAAACCAAGATCACCATGGAAAAAACAAATGCGGAAAAATTAAAGTGCGGAAGCAGTAAAAAGAACACAAGGGTTTATAGTGGTTCGGTGAAATTGACCTACATCCACTCCCCGGAGGCACCCTCCTAGTATTGCACTACCAACGTGACTCTCCTTTATCCCCCACAGCTAGGCTGGAGAAGCCCTTATAAAAACACCTCCTTTTTGCCACACCCGACAACGCAGAGAACCCAACTTCTTTTACTTCCTCCTGATGCAAGCAGAGAACCATGATCACTTGCTGAAATTTACCTCTTCCAATCCTTCCAAGGACAAGAGACTCTAGGAAAGAAGAAGTGGAACAATGCTTGGAGCAACCCTTGTGAACCCCCTCACAAGCTCCCCCTCACAAGATCCTCTCTCTCTCTCTCCCTCTCTCTCTCTCCTTTAGATTTTCTCAGGTCAAGACAGTAGCTAAGGATGTTCAAAAATGTTGAACAAGAGCTCTTAAATAGAAGAGCTTCAAAGGAGCTCATTAATTGCAAGTTACTAACTTTATCATCCAGGATGATATTTTAAAAATTCTTTAAAACCAAAAGAACAATTATCACAAACCAAGATCACCATGTAAAAAACAAGTGCGGAAAAATTAAAGTGCGGAAGCAGAAAAAAGAACACAAGGGTTTATAGTGGTTCGGTGAAATTGACCTACATCCACTCCCCGGAGGCACCCTCCTAGTATTGCACTACCAACGTGACTCTCCTTTATCCCCCAGAAGCAGCTAGGCGTTTTTGAGAAGCCCTTATAAAAACACCTCCTTTTTGCCACACCCGACAACGCAGAGAACCCAACTCCTTAATTACTTCCTCCTGATGCAAGCAGATATCGAACTCATGATCACTTGGTAAAATTTACCTCTTCCAAAAATCAAAATACTAAATTGATCCAAGGTGGCAAGAGACTTTCTAGGAAAGAAGATCGTCCTAGCCGCTGGAACAGGTATGCTTCAGGCCGATCAGGAGCAACCCTTGTGAACCCCCTCACAAGCTCCCCCTCACAAGATCCTCTCTCTCTCTCTCCCTCTCTCTCTCTCCTTTAGATTTTCTCAGGTCAAGACAGTAGCTAAGGATGTTCAAAAATGTTGAACAAGAGTAGGGTTACTTAAATAGTTAAGAGCTTCAAAGGAGCTCATTAATTGCTCAAGTTACAGCTAACTCAACCCTTATCATCCAGTCTTGATGATATTTAAATCGTCCTGGCCGATCAGTTTGAATCCTGAAATCTCATAGTAGATCGGCCAGAGCATTACCCTGAATGCAAGATGGATGATTGAAAATTTGCTTGATCGTCCCGGACGATCTCACGGTCGTCCCGGCCGATTAGTTCAAATTATAGAAAAATCATCCTAAACATCGCCCTGAATTTATGCTGGCCGATATTTATCATCCAGAAACTAAAACAAAAAATCAAAAGACCCCTTTTTTTAACCAAGACATGAACATGATGTAGTACTCCATGTGATTGATTTGTAAAAAAATTGTGAGCTAATGAATCAACATCAAAAAAATCCATAAAATGGTATAATATCTGATCATGATTACCCTTAGCTCAAACTGTCTTTTAGCGTAGAATGTCTTTGGAAATCAATGACCTAACTCAAAGAAATCAATTGGATAGAAAAAAGGATCCATTCATTACTTATTTTCACAAAAAATTCTCTTATAGAATAATGAACCAATGTGAATTTGAAAGGGGAGGAGAGCTTGCTTTTGATGGGCTCATTTTATACCTCTTGTCAATTGAATGACGCTTTGCGCATCTTTTATTTTTTGATACACTTTGTGTATATTTTTTTTTTCAATTTGGCGTCATTGCGCATCTTTTGTTGGTATCATTGGCTAAATTTTTTAATTTTTGCAAGTATCATTCTCTTTCAAAAATCTTAAAAATAATCTTATTTGTGAGTATATCTTCTAGATATTAGAGAATAGGAGCTCTCTCTCTAACATAGGGAAGAATAATTCACAAAATAGAATCAATAACCAATAACAAGAGTAACGAGAATCTTGATGTGCCAAAAAGACTTTGATAATTATAAATACAAGATAGATTTACTTTGACAAGGTTAGAAAAGATCTTAATTTCACACACAATTGTTAATTTGAAATAGATTTTTGATTAGAAAAGAAATTTGTACTAGTAAAATAAATTAGAGAAAGAGACACAATTATTTGTATATTTTTACCATCTAATAGATTTAAGAGATGTAAAATATTGACTATAAATTTTCAAAACCAATGACAAGACATACGATATCATTTCAGCGATAATTTTGAAAACCAAATGAAAGTAAAATAAATCAAACAAAAAAACTGAAATTAAAACAAAAAGAATAAAAGAACAAAAAAGAGTAAAAAGGAAAAGCAAATCAAAAATAAAAAGAACAAAAGCAAAAGGAAGAAAGTAAAAGACCAAGTTCATGCATTTATGTCAATCACATCAAATCTTGTCCTTAAAGAGCTGAAAGTGTCGAAGGCCAGTGGTTTAGGAAAGATGTCAGCTAGTTGATTTTCAGTTGTCACATGGTGTAAATCAATATCTCCCTTAGTCACATGATCTATAATAAAGTGATGTCTAATGTCAATGTGCTTAGTCCTTGAATGTTGGATAGGATTCTTAGAAATGTATAGGGCACTAGTGTTTTCACAAAAGATTGAGATGGGTCCTACAGGTAATCCTAAATCCAATACCTATTGTTTCAACCAAATGACTTGGGCCACACAACTCCTCAAGGCAATGTACTCAGCTTCAGTAGTGGAAAGTGCAAAGGAGTTTTGCTTTCTACTAGACCATGATACCAAAGATTGTCCTATGAATTGACAAGTTCCTGAAGTACTTTTTCTATCCACCTTGCATTCTGCAAAATCAGAGTAAAAAAATTCAATTATCTCAAAAGAAGTGTTGTGCCTTGGATACCAAATCCCTAAGCTTTGGGTCCCCAAAAGGTATCTAAAAATTCTCTTAACATCAGTCATGTGGGACTCCTTGGGTTCAGCTTGAAACCTAGCACAAAGGAAAACACTAAACATAATATTAGGTCGGCAAGCAGTCAGGTAAAGTAAGGATCCAATCATGCCTCTATACTTCTTTTGATCAACAGACTTACCACTTGGGTCCTTATCCAATGGAACACTAGAAGTCATGGGAGTATTAATTGGTTTAGCTTTATCCATCTCATACTTCTTCAAAATGCCCTTTTATGTATTTTGTTTGATTTAAAAAGGTTCCATCATCCAATTATTTTATGCTAAAACCCAAAAAGTATGACAACTCTCCCATCAAACTCATCTCAAACTCTTTACTCATTATTTTAGAGAACTCATCACAAAGTTTTTTATTAGAAGATCCAAAAAGTATGTCATCCATATAAATCTGAACAATGAGCAAATCATCTCTAACTTTCCTAAGAAAAAGGGTGGTGTCTACGCTCCCTTAACAAACTCCCTTTCTAGTAAAAATGTGTTAAGCCTCTCATACCAAGCTCTTGGTGCCTGTTTTAACCCATACAAATCCTTTTTTAATTTAAAAACATGATTTGGGTATTGGGAGCTCTCAAAACCTGGGGGTAGTTCTACAAACACATCCTCTTTTATTTCCCCATTTAAAAAGGCACTCTTAACATTCATTTGAAAAAACTTAAATCCTTTATAACAGGCAAAGACTAATAGCACTCTAATGGCTTCCAATCTAGCTACAGGGACAAAAGTCTCCTCAAAGTTTATCCCTTCTATTTAGTTATACCCCTTAGCCACTAATCTTATTTTATTCCTAACCACAACTCCAGAATCATTCACCTTATTCTTAAATACCTACTTTGTTCCAACTACACTTTGTTCCTTAGGTCTTTCTACAAGCTCCCAAACATCATTCCTAACAAATTGATTCAACTCCTCTTGCATGGCTAAAATCCAAAACTCATCGTTAAGGGCTTGGTTTATGTTGGTGGGTTCAGTCATTGAGATAAAGGCAGAGTGGTTCACCTCCTTCCTAAGTCCATTTCTAGTCCTAACTCCAATAGAAGCGTCTCCTAAGATCAAATCCTTGGGGTGATGTGTAGAGTATCTCCAATCTTTAGGAAAGGTGTGAGAAAGTCCAACCCTATCCTCCAAATCTATATTTTCTACTCCTTGGGTGACATCTCCTACTCCTTCAATGTTTTGGTGACCTACTCCCATCTCCAAATTTTCTACTCCAGTGATAACCTCTCCAACATCATCATCATCCTAAACTCCAGGCTTTTTAGGATCAGACTCATCAAATACTACATGTGTAGTCTCTTCCACCATCAAAATCCTCTTGTTAAACACCCTAAAAGACTTCCCAACACTAGAATATCCCAAGAACACTCCTTCATCAAATTTAGGATCAAATTTGCCCAAGTGAGACTTCCCATTAGTGTAAATGAAAACCTTACAACTAAAGACATGAAGGTGAGAAATATTTGGTGTCCTACCCTTAAGGATCTCATAGGGTGTCTTATCTAGTTTGGCTCTAACATTCACCCTATTCAACACATAACAAGCTGTGTTAACCGCTTCAGCCCAAAAGTATTTTGGAAGTGAATACTCAGTAAGCATGGCTCTAGAGGCTTCCACCAAGGTCTGATTCTTCCTTTCAGCTATCCCGTTCCGCTGAGGGGTCCTAGGAGATGAGAAGTTGTGGTTAATCCCTTTGTCCTCACAAAAATCTCCAAATCTTTCATTCTCAAACTCTCCTCCATGATCACTATGGATGGTCAAGATCTCACAACCTAGCTTTTTCTGAATCCAAGTAGAAAATGTTCTAAACTCCTCAAAAGACTTATGTTTATGTGAAAGAAATCTAGTCCAAGTAAATCTTGAGTAGTCATCAATAATCACCAAACCATAGACTTTTCCTCCCAAGCTGGCAGTGCTAATGGGTCGAAACAAATCCATGTGAAGGACTTTTAAAGGTCTAGAGGTGCTAATGTCCTTAGTGGGGTTAAAAATGGAGTGGACTTGCTTTCCTAGTTGGCAGGCATCACAAAGATGGTCTTTTGAAAACTTGAGTTTGGGGACACCTCTAACTAGGTCTTTTTGGGTCACTTTCTTAAGGATTTTCATACTTGCATGACATAATCTCTGGTGCCATAACCATGAATCATCAATAACTATTTTTAAGCAAAATGAAGCAGCGTATTCAATGTTATTTAAATCAAGCATGTAGACATTTTTTATCTTTTTTCCCTACAAAATAGTATTGTTAATTAAACTTACAATGCATGAATTTGCAAAGAATTGCACGATGAAGCCTTTGTCACAAAGTTGACTGATGCTGAGCAGGTTGTGTTTTAATCCATCTACAAGCAAAACATTTTCAATCATAAAGTTCTTGGAATTACCAATTATACCTGAGCCTACCACCTTCTTGGTAGTGTTGTCTCCAAGAGTAACATTGCCTCCAGTCCTGAATTCCAGCGAAACAAATTGATTGGCATCACCAGTCAAATGTCGAGAGTATCCGCTGTCCAAGTACCACATACTCTCACGAGGCCTTTTGTGAGAGCCCACCTACAAAATTATCAAATGTTAGATATAGGAACCCAAACAGGTTTAGGTCCCTTCTTATGAAAAGTAGAATGCAATGTATGTGTGGTATGCTGTAAATCATGCACCTTTGGTCTCCACGCCCAACGTGTACTATGGTGAATAGTGCAAGTGTGTGAGATGTGTCCTAGCATGCCACATGAAAAATATCTAACACCTGGAAAATGATTTTTTTTAATTATTTGAGTTAAAATGTCTCTTCCTAGGTTTTGGCTTTTGATCAAGAGTTGGTGTCATCCTAATTTTCTTAAATGTATTAAATTCATTTTGAATTCTCAAGTTAGTATTTTTTAAGGCATCATTATCAATCCTCAAATTTTTCTCCATCTCTTTAGAATTCTTAAAATCAGATTCAAGTGAGATGTGTTTGACTTTTAGTGACTCATGCTCTTCAATTAATTCACAATGCTTTTTATTTAACTCATCAAATTCATCAAGTAGAATCATGTAATTTGAATCAATCTTAGAATGATCTTTGACAATAACTTCATGCTCTTTTTGTAAATTCAAAAATTCCAATTTCAAACTAGCGTGTGTTTTCTTATGTTTCCTATATGATGCATGAATTTTTTCAAAAACTTCAAGGAGTTGATCGTAGGAAAGTTCACATACCTCTTCTTGATCAAGATTATTGTTTACCATTAAGCACAAGTTTATTGTCAAATCTTTTGGTTCCGTCTCCGATGAATCTGATGTAGAATCCGCCCAAAATTCCTTTTGAAGTCTCTTTTTGTCTTTTCTAAACTTGGATTTCTCCTCACTCTTTTTCTTGCTTATGTGCATCTTAAGTGTAGGGCAATCAGCTTTCATGTGTCCGGGCTTTCATTCATAACAAACCACATCAGATGATCATTTAGAATATTTGTTATCCTTACATTTTCTCCAATTTTTATGATGCTTTTACTTCTTCCTTAAAAAGCTTTTGAATTACCTTGTGATAAAGGCAATGTCATCGCTCTCATACCTGGAAGAATCAGAGTCAGATTTGTGCACTTTCAGTGCCACTGTTTTCTCCTTCTTTTTTTTACCTGCATCAAGATTTCTTTGATTCACCCCTTGCTCATAAGCAATGAGTGAGCCAAGTAAGTTATCAATCGAATAGGTGTTTAAATCCTTAGAATCAGTTATAGCAGTGATTTTAGCATCAAAAGAGGAAGGCAAGCATCGTAAGATTTTGTTTCCTTTTTCATAGTTTGAAAGTTCTCTTCCTAGAGCATACAAAAAAGTTACAATTTGAGTAAACTGTGTGTACATATCAGAAATTGATTCAGAAGGTTTCATATAAAAAGGTTCGTAGTCATGCAAGAGAATATTCAAATGAGATTGTTTCACTTCATTGGTTCCTTCAAAAGTAATGCACAACTTATCCCAAATCTCTTTTCCAGTAGAGCAAGTAGAAACACGCATGTAATCCTCAGACTTTAAAGCACAGAAAAAATAGTTCAAACACTTCACATTCAATTGAGCTAAATCTCTTTCAACGGTAGTCCTTTCAGTAAAAGCAACTTTAGTTTTAATTCCATTAATTTCATTAGACCTGTCAATTCCGGATTACGGGTCGGGTCAACCAAAACCCGAAACTGACCTGGCACTATTCGTGTTCAGATCGACCCGACCCGTTTTTCAATACGGGTCAATTTTTTAGACCAGAACCTGACCCGCTTTGGGTTCGGGTCAACCCGACCCGATTTGCGGAACGGCCTTGCCATCGCTGGAATTCACGTGGAACGGCCTTGCCATCACTGGAATTCACGTGGAACGGCCTTGTCGCCGCTGGATTTCGCGCGGAACGAACTTGCCGCCGCTAGATTTCATGCGAAATGGCCTCGCCGCCGCTGTACTTCGCGTGGACGCAGCGTGAAAAGGCGTCTGGTAGTGGCCGCCTGGGGGTTGGGAAGCGACCTGCGAGTTTGCGAGTGTGACCGTCGACCAACCTGGCTTGATCGCTCGAGGTAGCGGATGCGGGGGCCAACGGTGTGCGGACAGCGGGCTTGGGGCCTTGGGCAACGGGTAGCTCGTGCAAGGGGCCTGGGGCTGCGGGCAAGGGGAAAGGGCGGGAATCAAAATTTTTTAAATCAAACGGATTTTCGGGTTGACCCGGCAACCCATCAGGACAACCCGAACCCAACCCGTTTTTGCAAATGGGTCAGTTTTCCGGACCCAAACCCAAACTGCTTCGGGTTTGGGTCAACCCTAACCCGAAAATTTTGGATCGGGTTTTCGGGTCGGGTCCAATATTGATAGGTCTAAATTTCATGAGTAGGTGGAGTATCCTTCTTTAATAAGCATCCGCATGCGATAGTCAGTTGATTGCAAAAAAGTAGCCATGCAAGTTTTCCAAAAATTAAAAGAAAGGTTGTCAAACAAGGGAGGTCGTGTAATAGAATATCCTTGAGTTATATTATTATTTCCAAAGTTAGCCATGGATCAAAATTCAAAAAGTTTTCAAACCTTATTTTTATGAATCCCGCTCTGATACCACTTGAAAGTTTGTTAGGGATGTTAGGCCATATGAACTAGTCCCGAGGCTAACCAAGAGGGGGGAGGGGGTGAATTAGTATTTTAAAAATTCTTTAAAACCAAAAGAACGATTATCACAAACCAATATCACCACAGAAAAAATAAGTGCGGAAAAATTAAAGTGCGGAAGTTGTAAAAAGAACATAAGGGTTTATAGTGGTTTGGTCAACTTGACCTACGTCCACTCCCCGGAGGCGCCCTCCGAGTATTGTACTACCAACATGACTCTCCTTTAGCCCCCACAGCTAGGCGGAGAAGCCCTCACAAAAACACATCCTTTTTCCACACCCGACAAGCCTTAACAAACACCTCTTTTTTCCACACCCGGCAAGGCAGAGAACCTTCCTCCTTTTGCTTCCTCCTGAAGCAGGCAGAGAACCACAATCACTTGCTGAAACTTACCTCTCCCAACTCTTCCAAGGACAAGAGACTCTAGGGAAGAAGAAGTGGAACAATGCTTGGAGCAACCCTTGTGAACCCCGTCACAATCTCCCCCTCACAAGATCCTCTCTCTCTCTCTCCCTCTCCCTCTCTCCTTTAGGTTTTCTTAGGTCAAGATAGCAGCCAAGGGTGTTCAAAAATGTTGAACAAGAGCTCTTAAATTGAAGAGCTTCAAATGAGCTCATTAATTGCAAGTTGCTGACTTTATCGTCTAGGACGATATTTAAATCGTCCTGGCCGATCAGAACAAATCTCATAAGATCGGCCAGAGCATCACCCTGAATGCAAGCTAGACAATTTAAAATTTGCTTGATCGTCCCGGATCGTGAGATATCGTCCCGGCCTATCAGTTCAAATCAAAGGTAAATCATCCTGAACATCGCCCTGAATTTGTCTTGGCCGATATTTATCGTCCAAAAGCAACTAAGGGTTTTTGAATAAATCATCCTCGACGATCCTGCACTCGTCCAGGACGATGTGATCGTATCAATCATCTTTAGTTACTTCCTTGATTCCTGGATCAATTTAGGCATAATTGTGTGATATTATCAAGGCCGATCTCATGATCGTCCTGGCCAATTTCCAAAAATATAGAATACCTAAATTGATCATGGCGATAATTTCTTTCTATATTGAGCATATCATCCTGGTCGATACAGGTATCATCTAGGCTGATTAGTTTATTACGGCTGCCTTAACTAAGAAATCTTGATTAGATCTTTTTTGAGCTCGATCATCCGGGACGATGTGAGTAAATATATAAGTTCTAAATCTCTCAAGTGTGTGTATAGGGTTACTTAACATCAGTTACTTCAAACAATTACAATTGACTCAAGAAAGAAAAAGAAAAATTACAGACTGACTCAACCCTAATCTACACATTCTTGAGCTGATTCTGATTTCCGTCCGATCTTTGAATCCTAAAAATGTCAGTAGTAAAGGCAGTCGAAAAGAAGCAAGAGTGTTTGCTAATCATCAAAACATAATTCATGAAATCTGCAACAAATATCAATCTAGTGGGATTCTTTTAGATCAGCCTAAAATCTAGGATGGAGTCACACACTGAAAAAATATTAGGTCTACTAACAGTTAAGTAACGAAGTGATCTAATTTTTCCACTCTATTTCTTTTGTTCAACTGATTTTACATTTGAGTCCTTATCTAATTAAACTATAGAGCTCGTGGGAGTGTTTAATGCATTGGTTTTATCCATTTCATATTTCTTAAGGTTGTCTTTAATGTATTTTTATTAAATAAGAAAAATTCTATCATCCTTCTACCTTATACAAAATCCATTATACTTGTCTCAAGCTCCTTACTCATTATTTCAGAAAATTCATTATATAGAACTTTATCAGATGATCTAGATTTTTATCAGATGATCCAAGAAAATCAATATAGATTTTGACAATGAGTAGTTTCTCTCCTAACTTTTTAAGAAATAGGGTTGTGTCTCTGAACCCCTTAACAAAGGTTCTATCCTGTAGGAATGTGATTAGCCTTTCATACCATGCCTAGGTATTGGTTTCAATCCATATAATGTCTTTTTTAATTTGAACACATGATTCGAAAATTATAATTTTTTAAAACCTAAGGTTGTTCAACATAAACATCTTTTATTACCCAATTTAGAAAGATATTTTTAACATCCATTTGGTACAATTTGAATCTCTTAAAGTAGGCAAAGCCAATAGTATCCATATGGCTTCTAGTTTAGGTATAGGGGTAAAAGTATCTTCAAAATTAATCCCTTCTTTCTGGCTACATTAGCCACTAGTATTATTTTTTTCCTTACCATAACATTAGACTCATTCATTTTATTTTTGAAAACCCATTTTGTTCCAAAAAAACTCTGATTATTTGGTGTTTTAATTAGCTCCTAAAAATTATTTCTAGCAAATTGATTCAATTCTTCTTGTAAGGTTAGAATCCATAATTCATCCAATAGTGCTTGATTTAAGTTTGTGTGTTAATTCATTAAGATAAAGATAAAGTGGTTAATGTTTTTTTCTAAATCAATGTTTAATTCTAACACCTTCAGATGGATCTCCTAAGATAATTTTTTTAAGATGACTTGAATAATATCTCTTATCTCTAGGTAGTAAATTTTAAAATTCTACCCTTTCTTCCAGATTTATAGGTTCTACTCCTTGGGTGACTTCAACCACTTCTTCATCTTCTACATGAGACCTTCCAAAATTGTCAAATTCATCAATGATTATGTGTGATCGTTTTTATCACCAGTGTCCTTTTATTTAAAACTCTATAAAATTTTCCAATATTTAAGTATTCTAGGAGAACTCTTTTATCATATTTGGGATCAAAGTTTCCTAATAAAGAATTCCCATTTTTTAGAATGAACACTTTACATCAAAAGATATGAAGGTGAGATAGGTTGGGCATAATGTGTCTTGTTCATCTTGGATCTAACACTAACCCTATTAAGAACATAATAGGTTGTGTTTATCGCTTATGCATAAAAATATTTATGAAATAAATATTCATCTAATATGGCTCTAGCAGCTTCTACTATTGTACAGTTCTTTCTTTTATCCACCCATTCTGTTGAGGGGTTCTAAAAGATAAAATATTGGGATTTACCCCTTGCTCCTTACCATAAGACTCAAATTTTTTATTCTCAAATTCTCCACCAAAACCATTGTGAATGTTCAGAATTTCACATACTAGCTTTCTCTAAATCCAAGTGGAGAATGATCTAAACTCCTCAAATGATTCACTTTTATGAGATAAGAATCTAATTCAAGTAAGCCTTGAATAGTCATGAATAACCATATATCGAAAGACTTTGCCTCCTAGAGTTATAGTGTTAATGGGTCAAAAGAGATTTATGTGAAGGGCTTCTAATGGTTTGCTAGTGTTAATGTCCTTAAATTATTGGAAGGAAGATTTGACTTATTTTCTTAACTGACAAGCATCACACAGGTGATTCATGGTGAAATCTAGTTAGGGTATGCCTTCTACTAAGTCTTTTTAGGTGATTTTTTTAATATTTTTATGCTTGTATGACACAGTCTCTTATGTCATAACTAGAATTCATCAACAATTATTTTAGGCAACGATAAGTAACTTATTCAATGAAATTAAAATCAAGCATGTAAACATTGTTAATTTTTTTCCCTTGCAAAATAGTATTTCCATTTAAGCTAATAATATAGTTGGTAGATAAAAATTTTATGTTAAAACATTTATTATGGAGTTGGCTAATGCTGATCAAATTATATTTTAAGCCATCTAATAGTAAGATATTTTAAATAATGAAGTTTTTTATTTGTCAATTATACTTGATCTAATCACCTTCCTAGTAGTGTTATCTACAAGTGTTATATTACCCCATACGCTGGCCTCCAGCATGATGAATTGCTTTATATCTCTAGTCATTAGGTATTAAATTTTGGAAACCAAACAAATTTAGGTTCCACCTTATGGATTGATGGATTAAATGCTTGCATACTATACCATGATTTATGCAATTTTTTCCTTTGCACTAAATGTGTTATGCAGTGGATAGTGCAAGTGGGGGATATATAGCATACCACAAGAAAAACACTTAACTCTTTGAAATGGATTCACTAATGTTTGTGTTTTATGGTGCCTCTTTCTAGGTTTATATGAAGCATGCTATGGTGATGGTTTGTGAAATTCTGTAAGTGTATGAGATGTTTTGTTCTCCTTAAAAGTACTTAATTCGACTTATAAGAATTTGTTTGCACTTTCAAGAATTGAATTGTCAAATTTTTATACAAGCTCCATATCATCAACTTCATCTAAATATGCCTTTAATTCTTTAAATGAATTTTCTAAATCAACATAAGATGCTTT
This sequence comes from Dendrobium huoshanense, assembly GCA_016618105.1. Taxonomy (NCBI): domain Eukaryota; kingdom Viridiplantae; phylum Streptophyta; class Magnoliopsida; order Asparagales; family Orchidaceae; genus Dendrobium; species Dendrobium huoshanense. The sequence continues at coordinate 18,890,007 of CM028357.1, forward strand.
AAAGGAATCATGCTCTGTATTTAAATCAAGATTCTTTTTGTTTAGAGCATTAAATTCATCAAGAAAGATCATATGATTGTTATCCAAGGTAGAAAGGTCTTTCCTAAGGCATTCATGCTCGTTTTACAAGTTTAAAAAATCAGAATTAAGGCTTGTATACATTTTATTGAGTTTTACATATTCATTATGGATTTTTTTTTGAAACTTCAAATAATTCATCAAAAGAAAGCTCACATGCCTCCTCTTGATCAGAATATTCAAGATACTTATCTGATATTAAGAATAAGTCGGTTACCTCCTCTTCAACTTCTATTTCAAATGAGTCTAAAGCAGAATCTACCCAAAAAGCCTTCTATGTTTGTTGCTTTCTCTTCTTAAAATTGGCTTTTTCTTCATCCTTCTCCTTGATTGATTGAGCTTTTAGATTTAGACAATCAATCCTCATATGCCCTGACTTCCTGTAAAAGCTTTACCTTTATTCTATTACTAACAATCAAAATAAAAAAATTAAAATTTTTATTATGTTTACCTTTATTCTATTGCTAACAACACTTTCTTTTAGAAAGCTTTTAAATTTCCTTATCATAAACATTATGTCATCATCATCTCAGGAATGAAATTAACACTATTAGAATCATCATTTTAAGGCTACAATTTTATTTTTTTTTAACACTCCTTGCTCTTAAGTAATGAGTGATCCAAGTACAGTATCAATTGAATAAATATTCAAATCCTCAAATTTAATAATAGTTATTTTGGCATTATAGGAACTAGGTAAACAAGAAAGAATCTCATTAACTTTTCATATTTTAAGATCTCTACTTAATATATGCAGGGAAGCAACAATTTGATTGAACCTAGTGTACATTTCAAAACTAGACTCATTAGGTTTCATGCAAAATAGTTCATAATCACTGAGCATAATGTTTAGCCTATATTCTTTCACATCATTAGTTCCTTCATAGCATATGTAGACTTTATACCAAAATTATTTTTCAGTTATACAAGTAGATACACATCTGTAATCTTCATATTTTAATCCATAGAAAAAGCAATTTAAGTATTTAGCATTCAATTAGGCTAAATATTTATCCTCAATGCTCCATTAAGAAAAAGAGTGTTCAGTTTTAATGTCATTTATAAAACGAGAAGGTTTAGAATATCCTTCCTAAAATAACATCCACACGATAATCTATAAATTATAAGAAAGTAAACATGCAAATTTTCCAAAAATTAAAAGAAATATTTTTAAATAAAGGTGGTCATATAATTGAATACCCTTTGCAGTATTATGATTTCTAAAAGTAGCCATTGATAATTTTCCAATTTTTTTTCTAAAACTTAGTTTTTGAATCTCGCTTTATACCTCTTGAAAGTTCAAGGAGTTAGTGAGACCTCAAAGAACAAACACGAGGTTAATCAAGAAGGGGGGTGAATTTATAATTTAAAAATGTCTTTAATAAAAAGAAAATATTTTTATAATTTTTTCAATATCTAAAAAATCAATTTTTATCCCTCGATGCAGAAGTGAAATAATTTCACAATAAAAAAAATCAGAGTTTTAAACCACATAATTAGTCACACAAAAAAAAATAAAGTGGAAAAAATAATAAGAATAAATAGGCTAGAATTTATAGTTGTTTGGTCCAACATGACCTACAAATTTTAATTTTAGCTCCTTTTATTTTAATTTTTTAGTTTTTTATCTTGCTATATTTTTATTAATTACATTTTCTTTTATTTTTCTTTTTCTTTTTGTTTACTATAATGTATTCTGGATAAAATAAATTAATAATGCAAAAAATTGAAGATTTTATTAAATAAAATAAATAAATTTAATAACTATTTAATTCACTTAAAATTTTTAATTCATAGTAAATTAAATTCTAAAACACTTAAGCATCTCACTAGTTATAAGAGGATTATCTAATTTAAGGATTAATTTCAATAAGCTATTTAGTTTAATTCTAAATCATCTACTATGTATATAATTAGGGAATATGGGGGCTCTAATAAATTTTAGGTAGATTAAAAAATAGAGGCAATAGACAAGTATTCAAAACAAATAAAATGTATTTAGCAATTGAAAAAGTTAAGTATAAAAGAGAAAAAAGCTAAGTGCTGGACTATTGAACTATTGAAAATTTATACTTGCTTTGCCTAGAACCACTTAAATAAAATGTGGAGGCATTAAATATTTATTCAAAATTATTATAAGTTACTTAGCTAATTCATAAGAATAAGAAAAAAATTAAAGTAAATAAAGATAAATACGTGACTACCAAAATTAGTACTTGCAATATCTAGCCCTACTTATACTCCTCTAAAGGAATTATTAGAATCATATACTTAAAGAAAGCTAATAGATTGATTTATAAATTTACTAAATATCTAAATTTCATTAATTCCAAAAAAATTCTTAACCCTTAGTGAATCAAAATTTTCACATACATTTAGGAGTTTAATTTAATTGGAATATTAATTAAAAATTAATGAACAGGGTGTTATAAATTATTTTATTGGAAAATTTTATAATTTAGTGACTATTTAAATACTCTGGTAATTCATTTTAAAATTTTCAAAAATCTTTGGATATGTGTGACAGAGCTATTACTTGTTTTCAAACACAAGGTGGTTTGATCTAATATTTTCATATTTCTGTTAGATTATAACTAGGATCAACCTTAAGCCCTTATTTTTTGCTTTAGTCATGGAAGTTCATACTATATATTTTCAAGGGGATGTACCTTAGTGTACAATTTTTTCCGATGATATTCTTCTTGTTGATAACACTAGAGAGGCAGCTGAAGGTTAACTCAAATTATGTAGGTCAACCTTTGATTCAAGGATCAGCCTTAAGCCCTTATCTCTTTGTTTTAAAACCATTCTATGCATTAAAGTATCTTAAGAAATATTTAAATAGAGATTAACCAAGGACAAATAGAATAAACCAAGTTTGATACACGTGTGTCTAGTAATTGCATTATTGATGTTCATTCTACATTTGCATGATTATACTTCAAATGTTTAATAACCTCAATTCAAATTTTGTTGATAAATGTTATGATACATATTTGATTTAGCATAACATTTAGAGATAGTTTAGTGAGGGATTATCTTATGATTGAAATTCCAAAGCATTTGGGTGTTGATTTGACCCAAATGCTTGAAAATTCATCATTTTCAATGCACCTAGATTTAGAACATTCTTTTGTTAAGAATTGATTGTTTACATGTATTTGTAAAGATTAGTAACATTGATTTCTAAATCTATTCAATACTATAGACATTTTTAAGGACAATAATTAATGTTTGTGTCTAATGAACTTAAGCAAATCCTAATATTCATTTACACGTCTTTTTTTTTTTTTTTGAAAAAAAAAAGCAAAATGTTTTATTAAGAAACTATAAAAGGAAATTACATCCTAAAGCATCTGATTCCACCTTTAACAAATTGATAAAAGGAGGAATCTTATTCATAACTACATCGTTCCAAACGAAAGAACTAATACAAGCATAGCTAGCATAAAGATCGGCTAACTTATTACTTTCCTTATTAACACAATTAAAGATAACAAAGTGGAAATCCTTAATAAAAGAATGATCTCCCAACTCGCTTCCTCCTTTAGCCACCATTTTTTTAATGAAATTGATTACATTTTTATTACCTCATTCAATAATTAAGCCTTTGTAATCATACATCCATTCCTTCACCACATGCTTGACTGATAGTATTGCCTGAAGCTCCAATGAAGTAGTATCCCAATGGACATAAGCATTGCCGAATGCCAATAAGAACCTCCCCTGGTGATCTCAAAAAACTCCACCAATCCCAGCCTCATAGGAGTTCAATAAGGAAGCCTCTGTATTAACTTTTATCCAATCAGGTAGAGGAGGATGCCAACATTTAAGCAACCTCAACAGTTGATTAACATCCCTGATACCTGAGTTTAAACACATAATATACTTATAAACTACATAATAACTTACAACATTTGTTGCAATCACCAAAGGACTGGTAGCTTTCCTGTCATGAACATACAAATTTCTAGCTTTCCAAGATAAGTAAATTGTATTGCAAAAGAGATTTACCATCCATTGATTTTTTGTATCCATCCATCTACAACATGCATCAAGATAATTGAAAGTAGGAATACCCAAACCCCATCTGTTTAAGTATTCCATCACGTTGTTTAATTTGCTGCAACCAGAAATAATGTGATCAATGTCTTCCACCGCCTCACATCCACTTAGACATTTATCATATCCATGTAACCTTCTATAACACAAAAACGGATTAATTAGAATAGCTTTATTAAGAACCCTCCACCAAAAGATTTCTACTCTAGGATTTAATTTTGCATTTCCAACCCAATCCCAAGCAGAATAATCTGAATAATCATCTCTTAATGCTTCAAATGCTAGTGCAGAAAGAGTCTTGCCAGAGATTTTATGGATGAAGTCCAGATGATCTTCTATACAATCAGCCAAAATCTGAATAGTTAAAATCAGGTTCACAAGATCTTCACCAAAGTATTTTTGAAGCTCATTAACATTCCAACCTCCATTGCAAATAAATTAATCAACCCATTGTTTACTACCTCCCATTGGATTGACAAATGTAGGCCATTTATCAATGCTTTTGTCCAATAACCAAATCTCCTTAAAGACATGGACTGATTTGCCCTTCACAATTCTCCATTTGACTATGGGTTTAAGAAACTCACCTCCATTTCATATTAATTTCCAAGCCACCGAACCTCCTTTGGGAGCAGAATCTTCACTGAGAATTGATCCGTATTTTGGAAATAAGATCTTATGCATAAGAAAATCTCTTTCCTGGCTATACCTCCAAGCCAATTTGGCCCTTAATGGCCCAGCTTTTTTAGAACATAAATTGATTTCTTGTCCTCCAAATCTTTTCGGTCTGCACATGAAGTCCCAGCTCACATAATGAAGTCCCTCACCTCCATCCCTTTTATTCCATATAAAGCTTCTACAAAACTTATCAACTTCATTCAAAACACACTTTGGAACCAAAGAAAGTGTAGAATGAAAGGCTGGGTATGAAAGTAAAACCGATTTTACCAAACTAACTCTACCTGCCAAGGAAATGAATTTGCCACCCCATACGCTCAACTACTCAAGGCTTTGTCTAAAATGAATTGGTAATCTGCTTTTACCATTCTCCTTAGTGCCACTTTGATGCCCAAATAAGAAAATTCCTTGAATTGCTTGAAATCCATAATTCTACATATTGCTTTTCTCTTCCTTCTTCTCACTGAATTTCCAAACAAAATTCCTAATTTTTTTATGTTCACCTTTTGTCCCGTCCATTCACAAAATTCCATAAGAATGCATTTGAATTCCTTAATCATTTTAATTTTTGCTTTAGAGAAAATGATTAGATCATCGGCATAGAGTAAATGAGAAACATTAGGCCCTTTGGGAGAAATGCCAATCCCAACCGAATTATCCTTTTGCAGAAAAGCATTTGAAATAAGTTGAGCACACATAATAAACAAGAAGGGAGATAAAGGGCAACCTTGATAAAATCTGCCCTTAGCTTCGATCCAATTGGAGAAGTTCCCATTGATTAACAAAGAAAATTTAGGACAATGAACACAACCCAAAATGAGATTGGCAAACTTGTTAGGAAACCCAAAATAATCCATAACTTTAACCAATGTAGGCCACCCCATAGAGTCATTTGCTTGCTCCATATCAATCTTGAATTATACTAAACCTTTAGAATATTTAGAATGCCTAAACTTGTGGAAAATTTCTTGAGACACCAATACATGATCCGAGAGTGACCTCCCTTTCAAAAAAGCCACTTGTTCTTCCAAAATGATTTTAGGAATAACAAGCAACAACCTATTTAAAAGCATCTTTGCTACAATTTTATAAACCAAATTGCAAAGACTTATAGGTTTAAAATTAGATGGAGATAAAAGGTTTTTAACCTTTGGGATCAAAACTATAATAGTGTCTTTCAATTTTTCATTCATTTACCCATCATTGAAAAAATGGCCCATAGCATTCCATAAGTCATACTTGATAATATGCCAATAAGATTTAAAAAAAGAATAAGACATACCATCATGTTCTGAAGCAATATTCCCACCAACTTCCTTGATAACCTTCTCCAATTCTTCATAAAAAAAAATCTCTATTCAACATATTCATATCTTCTTCATTTAAAGACTTCCACGGTTTAGGCCAACCTTCCATAGAGCAGCTCATATCTTTCCATTTATCTTTGAAGTAGAGGAATAATACTTCTTCAACATGGTGCTGGTCTTCAACAATCAACCCGTTTTCATCCTTAATTTTGTAAATGAAGTTTAAATTTTTCCTTGCACTAGCATATACTTGAAAAAACCTTGAATTAGTATCTCCCTCAACGAGACATTTAACTTTAGCTCGTTGCTTCCACCATGTGCTGATCTGAGCCAATGACAAATTCAAATCATCAATTTTCAACTTTAAAGCCACTGTTCTTCCTCTAAAAGAAACCTGACCTCTGCTTCCTTTTTTGCAATTCCAGAATTTCTTCTTTCAATGCCTCTTTTGATTGATTTAATGCCATAAATTTAGCTTTGCTCCAATAATACAAATCTTGTTGCGAATCTATTTTCATGGATTATGATTTTGATGATAGCAAACACTCTTGTTTCTCTACGACTGTCTTACCTATGATATTTCAGGTCCACAAGATCAGACTGCAATTTAGAAACAGCTCAAGATTGGGTAGATTAAGTCTGAGTTAGCTTATACATTTTTCCTTTCTTGAGTCTATTATAATTGGTGTGGCTCCGGATGACATCTTGGAAGGACTTCAAACTGTTCCTAAGAGTTGACTATTTTTGGTTACATCGATCGAGACGATATTTATATCAACCTAGACGATCGATTCAAAAATAGAATCCCTAATTAGGGCATCATCCTCATTAAGGCAGTAGTCATTAAGCCAATCGGCCTGGACGATCCTTGTATCGGCCAAGAAGATAGGCTCAATTAAGAAAGAATCAGCTGCCATGATCAATTTAGGTATTCTTTATTTTAGACATCGGCCAGGACGATATAAACATCGACCTGGACGATGCAACACAATTATGTCTAAATTAATCTGGTAATTATGGAAGGAAATTAAGGCTAATTGATACAATCACATCGGTCGAGCCGATCACAAGATCGGCTAGGATGATATCCTAGATGATAGATATCGGCCAGCTTCTATTTAGGGCGATGATCAGGACGATTGTGCTCGGATTTGAACTAATCGGCCAAGACAATATTATATAGGACTAGATGATGTAACCATTTTTTCTTCGAATCGTCCCAAATTGTCTCAGCAGATTGAGCCTATTTTGTACTGATCGGCCAGGACGATATTCCTATCTGCCTGGACGATAAAGTCAGCAAATTGTATTAATAAGCTCATTTTGCGATCTTCTATTTAATCTTTGACAAGACACTTAGTAAGTGTCTTTGGCAGTCATTATAGCTTCGTTCTTTTAGGGGAACTTGAAGAGAGAGCTTGAAAGGGAGACACAAAAGGGTGGAGTTTAAGAGAGGGAGAAGATCCTTGGAGGGGGACTCATGGGAGTGTGGAGGGGGATTCCATATGGTTGCTCCAGCGAGCTTGCACCTTAATACCGTCAGATTCAAGGCTTGGCTTGTGGGAAGTTCACAAAAGAAAAATATCTCTTTGATTTCAAAGGACCAGCTACTCCGCAGCACCGGGGAAGATAGAAGTGATTTTGTAAGTGTTAGAATAGTTGCTATTTAAATGATTTATATTTTTGCAACTTATGTAGTTTTGATGATTCCAAACATTATTGTTCAAATGTATAGTTATCTCCTAACAATTTTAGAAGATTTGCATCTGCTCTTGTGTGTACTAACATTTCAGGAAAATCAGACTCCAGACTACGATAACTTCAAATCAAATTCAACATGAGATATTTTGTTTATTTGAAGTTTGCATTTTCTTTGATTTAATTTTGAAAGGGAGTGATTGTAATTGAGTGAATAAAAAACTTACACACACACATAAGGAGATCATAAAATTTTATACTGATCGTACGGGACGATATTTATCGTACTGGACGATCCGTCAGTTATCTCCTATAGAGCACATGGAACGAATAGGAACTTGCTTGAAAAAAATTTTTCTAAGTCCTATTTGTCCAGGACGAAATTTATTATCGTCCCGGACGATGGGTTTTCTATAAAATTTTTGTCCAGACAAATTTTATTATCGTACAAGGCGACCGGTCCTCTGGAAAATTTTCGTCCAGACGAAATTAAATATCGTACCGGACGATCAGGTCTCTGGAAAATTTTCGTCCATACAAAAATAAATTATCGTCCGTGGCGATTGGTCCTCTGAAATATTTTCGTCCAGACGAAATAAATAATCGTCCAGGACGATCGGGTCTCTGGAAAATTTTCGTCCAGACGAACATATTTTTTCCGACTTAGAACAGTTTTCAGCAGTTTCTAGAACCGACCTTGTAATAACCGTTCGTACTGGACGAACCTAGTTCGTACAGGACGATCATCTGTACGAAGTCATTTCGTACACATATACAAATTGGGTCGTTTCAGATCGTTTAAGTAAAATCGTCCAGGACGATCCAGGATCGTACAGGACGATCCACTGCGTACAGAATTGGAAACTTGCAGTTTTTGGGCGGTTTTTCTTGTCTTTTATATAAATAGTCCAAATTAGACTGCCAACCAATCTTTTTGTCATTTGATCTTCGTGCCTCTTGAGAGAATAGCCAAGGAGAGAGTGGAAGAGAGCATTCAAAAAAGGATTCCTACCACTGGAGCGAGAAGGCTTCACTTGGATTACAAAGGTAAGAGTCTCTACTTGTGAAATTGGATTTCTTCACTCTTTTCCTTCTTCCTTCTAGATTCTTGTGAGAAGATCAGTCAAGGAGATCCGGTTCTCTGCCGACACTTGGAGAGTGTGAACAGCCGAAGGGTTCTTTGCCTACACTTGGAGAGTGTGAACAGCGGAAAGGTTCTCTGCCTACACTTGGAGAGTGTGAACAGCCGTAGGGTTCTCTGCCCACACTAGGAGAGTGTAAAAGGACGACGGTTCTCTGCCAGCACTGTGGATTGTGCAAAAGGACGACGGTTCTCTGCCGCACCGGGTAGTGGTGAAAAGAGTGTGTTGTAAAGGCTTCTCCGCCTTGCTGTGGGTGCTAAAGGAGAGTCACTATTGGTTTTAGTGCAATACTCAGAGGGTGCCTCTGAGGAGTGGATGTAGGTCTGGTTATAGACCAAACCACTATAAATCTGGTGTCATTTACTTTATTGTTTTTACGTTTCCGCACTTTAAATTTCAGTTTTAACAACTCTGTGGTTGAAAAACATTTTTCTACAAACTTTAAAAGAAAATTTTATTTCGGTTCAACTTTATCATTAAGAGGGTTTAAAATTTTTAAAACTACCAATTCACCCCCCTCTTGGTAGCCGTGGGACATTTACTTAGGCTTAACAACCTAATTACTAGACTCAACAAGTGGTATCAGAGCATAGTTTCAAAATCATAAGTTTGAACTACTTTTTAATTAACGTAGATGGCTACATTTGGAAACCGAAACACACCTGAGGGTTGCTCTATCACTAGACCTCCACTGTTTGACAATATTCCTTTTGATTTTTGGAAAACACGCATGTCTACTTTCTTACAGTCACTTGATTATCGCATGTGGATGCTAGTCCAGGAAGGTTACTCAAAACCAACTAGATTAGTTGATGGAATTAGGGTAGAAACACCCTATGCAGATTGGACTATTGAAGAACGTGACTTAGCACAATTAAATGCGAAATGTTTAAATAGTTTCTTTTGTGCTTTAAAATCTGAAGACTACATGCGAGTTTCCACTTGTAAAAGCGGAAAGGACATATGGGATAGACTTTGTATAACTTATGAAGGGACAAATGAGGTTAAGCAATCAAGACTCAATATCTTGTTACATGACTATGAATTATTTCGCATGAAACCTAATGAATCTATATCTGACATGTACACAAGATTCACTCAAATTGTCACCTCTTTGCATGCACTTGGTAGGGAATTAACTAATGCTGAAATGGTCAATAAGATTCTTCGTTGTTTACCTACTGCATACGATGCTAAAATTACTGCAATTACAGAGTCTAAAGATCTGAACATTTATTCCATTGACAATCTTCTTGGTTCACTCATTACTTACGAGCAAGGAGTAAGTCAAAGAAATATTGATGCAGGTGAACCAAGAAAGGACAAGAATATTGCACTAAATGTGGAAGAGCCAGAAAGTGAACACTCATAACCTGAGGATGAAGATGATATTGCACTGATGACTAGACAATTCAGAAGCTTTTTAAAGAGGAAGCAGAAGAGACGCCAGCAATGGAATAGAGGTAAGTATAACAGAAATGGCAAGGTTTCTAATGAAGTGATTTGTTATGAATGCAGGAAACCAGGTCATATAAAGACTGATTGTCCAAAACTCAAAGCCACTCCTAGCAAGGAGAAGGTAGAGGAGAAACCAATGGTAAAGAAGGGCAAGAAAAAGTTTCAAAAGGCTTTTTGGGCGGACTCAGCTTCAGACTCATCTGAGACTAAAAAAGAAGAAGAAGTCATCAACCTTTGCTTGATGGCAGATAATGATGAACAATCAGATCAAGAAGAGGTATGTGATTTAACCTATAATGAATTGTTTGAAGTTTCTGAACACATGCATGATGCATATAGGAAAATGAAAAAGATGCATGCTAGTGTAGTTTTAGAATTGGAAGAGCTTAATAAGGAACACGAAATCCTTAGGAAAGATCATGCTTTAATTGATAACAACCACATGAAACTACTTGATGAATATGATGACTTGAATAAAAATTTTGAGAATTTAAAATCATCCTATGCTGAACTTGAAAAAGAATTTAAGAATTTTAAGGATGAACCTGAGAGCAAGACATATAGAATCAATTATACCAATCGAATCTTGGAAGATATGAATTCATTTTACAAACTCACTATAAGAGCTCTCGAGGATAATAGGAACCCTCCTAAACTTGAATATTTTACAAATCCTAAATATTATCCTAAATTCATGAAATCCCTTAGAAGACAATCATATGAAAGAAAACATAGGAATATTTTTTCTAATGTTAAATGTAACAATTATGGATTTTTGGGACATATATCTCACACCTGCACTTTAAAGATGAAACCTAATTTAGTGTGGAGAACTAAGATGCATAAACCTAGACATATCATACATGCATCTGATTATAAATTTCATAAAGGTGAATCCAAACTAGTTTGGGTTCCCAGGTCTAACATTTGAGAATTTTGCAGGAATACTCTCACACAAGACCTCGTGAAAGTATATGGTACTTGGACAGCGGATGTTCAAAGCACATGACTGGAGATACTGCTCAATTCATAACGCTGGAAGCCAGGAGTGGAGGCAAGGTTACACTTGGAGATAATACCACAAAGAAAGTGGTTGGATCAGGTATGATTGGAAATTTGAAAAACTTTTTCATAGACAATGTGTTATTAGTTGAAGGCTTAAAACATAATTTGCTTAGCATAAGTCAGCTATGTGATAAGGGCTATAATGTAAAATTTTTACCTACTAGCTGCATAATTAGCCTTAATGGGAAAATTGTTTTAAATGGAAAAAGGGTAAACAATGTCTACTTGCTAGATTTAAATTGTATTCAATCTCCTACTGCTTTTTATTTGAAAACTGTTTCTGATGAATCTTGGCTTTGGCATAGGAGACTTTGTCATTCTAGTATGAAAAATCTTAGAAGAATTACCCAAAAGAATTTGGTGAGAGGAATACCTAAACTAGACTTTACCAAGGACCATCTATGTGATGCATGTCAATTAGGAAAACAAGTGAAGTCCTCTTTTAAGTCCAATAAAGATCTTAGGACCAGTAAACCTTTAGAAATTCTACACATGGATCTTTTTGGACCTGTAAGCACTGTAAGTCTAGGAGGAAAGGTATATGGTTTTGTTATGGTATATGATTTTTCAAGATTCACCTGGGTTAAATTTCTTTTTCATAAGAGTAAATCATTTGAGGAATTCAAAAATTTTTCAACTTGGATACAAAGAAAACTAGGATGTGAAATAATTTCTATACAAAATGATCATGGAGGAGAATTTGAAAATGAAAGATTTGAAAATATTTGTAAAGAAAAAGGGATTGATCACAATTTTTCTGCACCTAGAACTCCTCAACAAAATGGAGTAGTTGAAAGGAAGAACAGAACATTAATAGAAGCCGCCCGAGCAATGTTAGCAGAATACTCGCTTCCTAGATATTTTTGGGCTGAGGCGGTTAGCACTGCATGCTATGTTCTGAATAGGGTGAATGTGAGATCAAATTTGAATAAAACACCCTATGAGTTGCTAAAAGGTAGAACACCAAATTTGTCTCATTTGCATGTATTTGGTTGCAAGGTGTTCATACATAATAATGGAAAATCTGCCTTAGGAAAATTTGATCCAAAATCAGATGAAGGAATTTTTGTTGGATATTCAAGTGTTGGAAAATCTTATAGAGTATTCAACAAAAGAACTTTAGTCATTGAAGAAACCACACATGTTGTATTTGATGAAAATGGAAACATGGAAGAGCCAAATGTTGTTGAAGAAGAAATTGAAGAAAACTCCCAAAAGATTGATAGATTAAATTTGGAAGAAAATGTGAAAAAAAATTTAGAAAGAGAAGACCCTTTGCCTAGAGATTTGAGATTTTCTAAAAACCACCCAAAGGAATTAATTATAGGTGAACCAAGTGAGGGTGTTAGAACTAGGCGTGGATTAAACAAGGAAGTCAATCATTCAGCCTTTATTTCAACTATTGAACCCACTAACATTGATCAAGCACTTTCTGATGAATTTTGGATATTGGCCATGCAAGAAGAGTTAAATCAATTTGTATGAAATAAAGTTTGGGAACTAACTATAACGCCAAAAGATCAAAGTGTTGTTGGAACCAAGTGGGTGTTCAAAAATAAAATGAATGACTCAGGAGTAGTCATTAGAAATAAGACTAGATTAGTAGCTAAGGGGTATAATCAAATTGAAGGAATTGATTTTGAGGAAACGTTTTCCCCTGTAGCTAGACTTGAAGCAATTAGGGTTTTACTAGCCTTTGCCTGTTTTAAAGGTTTTAAATTGTTTCAAATGGATGTCAAAAGTGCCTTTTTAAATGGGGTAATTGAGGAAGATGTTTTTGTAGAACAACCTCCAGGTTTTGAAAATTCTAAATTTTCAAATCATGTTTTCAAATTAAAAAAGGCATTATATGGATTGAAACATGCACCTAGGGCTTGGTATGAGAGGTTGAGCACCTTCCTACTTGAAAAATCTTTTGAAAAAAGAAGTGTGGATACAACTCTCTTTTTAAGGAAAATTGGAAAGGATATACTTATTGTTCAAATTTATGTGGATGACATCATCTTTGGATCTTCAAATAAACATCTTTGTGATGATTTTTCTAAAACAATGAGTAGTGAATTTGAAATGAGTCTAATGGGAGATTTAAATTACTTTCTAGGATTTAGCATTAAGCAACTTGAGGAAGGTACTTTTCTTAGTCAAACTAAATATATTAAGGACATCCTCAAAAAATATGAAATGGACAATGCTAAACCTGTTAGTACACCAATGAGTTCTTCAGTTCAGTTGGATAAGGACCTTAAGGGAAAATCTGTTGATCAAAAGAAATTTAGAGGGATAATTAGATCTTTACTTTACTTGACTGCTAGCCGACCAGATATTATGTTCAATGTTTGCTTATGTGCTAGATTTCAATCAGATCCAAAAGAATCACATTTGACAGCAGTGAAAAGGATTTTAAGATATCTACTAGGAACTCAAAACTTAGGAATTTGGTATCCTAAGTTTAGCTCTTCATTTGAAATTATTGGTTACTCAGATTCTGACTTTGCAGGCTGTAGAGTGGATAGGAAAAGCACTTCTGGAACATGTCAATTCATTGGAAATTCATTAGTTTCATGGTCTAGTAGAAAACAAAATTCAGTGGCACTATCTACTGCAGAAGCAGAATACATTGCATTAGAAAGTTGTGTGGCACAAGTACTTTGGTTAAAACAACAGTTGATTGATTTAGGATTAACTATAGGCACTATTCCAATTTATTGTGACAATACTAGTGCTATTTGCATTTCCAAAAATCCTATTCAACATTCTAGAACCAAACACATTGATATAAGGTATCATTTCATAAGGGATCATGTATCCAAAGGAGAAATTGAACTCATACATGTTTCAACTGAAAATCAACTTGCAGACATTTTTACAAAACCTTTAGCCTTTGATACCTTCAGTACTTTAAGAACAAGGCTTGGTGTTATTGATTTGAATGCTTAAACAAAATGTCTTTGCAACATTGATATTTGTTGTGTTTTGTTTTTTTTTATTTTGTGAAATTTTGTGTGTTTTGAATGAATTATTTTTGGGTCAATGTTTTTGTTTTATGTTTTCTGTGTTTTTTGAATGTTTAGGTTGTTTTTCTTATTTTAAAAAAAAAATTCAAAATTAAAAATTTTGGAGGAAATCGTCCGGGACGAAAATGGTTTCGTACGGGACAATGTGTGAAGGAACAGTTTGCGCGAATTTTAACCGTTTTGAGAGCAGTTTTTTAATTAGATCGTCTGTACGATCTGATGATCGTCCAGGACGAATTTGTTTTTCTCTCAAACGTCGGGATGATTGAATGCAGCGGTTGAGTGGATAAGACAGTTTTTAATATGAACTTCGTCTGTACGAAGTTTTCGTTCGTCCAGACGAACATGTGTCGGTTCATTGTAGGGGACGGTTTTCAAGAGACATTAAAACGATCTACTTTTTGATCGTCTGTACGATCGGTCAAGTCAAAAAGCCTGTACGAAGGGACGCATCGTAAGTTGTGTTGATTACGAAAAGTCGTTACATTTTGGACGAATTGGATCGTCTGTACGAAATTATTTCGTCCAGACGAACGATAATTTTTTGTCCAGGACGAATATTTTCGTCCAGGACGAACGTATCGTTTTTCTTTAAATATGAAGGCTTTCTAACTTAACAATCACACTTCCAAACTTCATTTTCAATCCCTTTCTACTTCAAATCAACAATGGCATCCTCAAGCAAGAGACAAAAGGTGTTGGTGAAGAAACCAAATAGGAATGCCCCAGACAACTTTCTCTCTGAGGTGAATGAGGAATCTTTTCCTCGTTTTGCATCCGCCAAAATCACTCCCTCTCGCATTCTTATTCAAACTGAGTTGAAATTTCGGGTAATGCACCTCTTCGCCTCAACCCAATTTCATTTCATTCTTTCTCTCGTCCACTTCTACAACAAACAAACCTACCACTAATTTCTAGCGAACATGAGTTTCAATTCTGACCACTCCACCATTAGTTCTTATGTTTTTAAGCAAAAAGTTGAGATCACCAAGCACGACCTTGGTGCTTTTTTAAACTTAAGAACTGAGGGATATAGAGCCAATACCCTAATGAGTGAAAAGAAATTTGAATGGTATGAAGTCAATAGGGTGATTAGAGAAATTGGCCTAACCTATCATGTTGCTAGAGTTTCTGGAATGACCAAAAATGCCCGAATCATCCAGCATATCCTTAAATCCTCAATTATTCCTAAAGCTGGTGATAGGATTAACATTACTCCTCTCCTTTCTTCTCTAACCTTTTTAATCATGGAAAGACATCCTATTGACGAAGCCCAACTTATCATAGACCATATCTATGGGCTTTCAGAAATAGGACATGCAGATCAGAAGAGGAAGAAGAACATTTTATTAGGACACTTAATCACTTATATTTTGGAAAAGAAATACAACATAGTGCATCCTGATGAAGAATACGAAGAGCCAGTTTACTATAATGATGCATCATTCAGATTGCTCTTCAAGGAGGAAAAAGAAAAAGCACATGCCAGTGCTTCAGAAGAGGAAGAAGAAGAAGGAGTGCAAGCTTCTGCTCCTCAATCAGATTACCAAAATCTGATTGAAAGATTTGATAGATTAGAGACTCACATTGATCAAAGGTTTGATCAATTTGATGCTCAACTTACGCAGCAGCAACAAGACATTGGTAATATTAGAAATGAAGTTCATGAAATTAATACCAATGTAATGTTGATGGCCTCCTACTTCAACCTTTTTGGCGGCATTCCTCCTCTTCCTCCAGAACAGTAGAAATGATTTTCTGTGTGTTTGTTGTATTTGTTTTTTATGTTTTTATTGTGTCTGTTTAATTGTTAAGTCTTTGTGTTTATGTTGGTTTTTCTTTTTAAGTTCAATGTATTTTCTTCTTGTTGTTTTTTAGATATTATGTAATCCTTACATTAATATCAATGAAAGTTGTTATGTTTTTTCAAATTTGATTTGTTTTTGAAATGTGGTTAATGTTTATGAATTTTATTAGTATTATTTAATCTTCATAGTGCTTAAATTAGATTGTAATTTGAGATTATCTATATTAGAAAATCTAGTCTTTCTAAATTTATAAGTTGTTTATAACTTGTTGTAATTAGAACTTTTAAATTCATGTCTATTCATTTAGACTACATAAAAGTTAATATTACTATTGCAATTTAGATGTTTTCTTATTTTGTATTTCTATGCTCAAGTGATATTTATGCACTTAGAAATATTTGAAATTTTAGATTATAGATTTTCGAAAGAATTTGGTCTCAATTACTCTTGAAAATTGTACAAAATGTACAAAAATCAAAAGAAATACGCAAAGATTTGCAAAGTGAAAAAGAGGCACAAAATAAGCCCAACCAAGAAAAAATGCACAAAAATGTGCCCCAAAATTTTGAAAAAGATGCGCAAAGCGCCACATGTGGTAATTCTCTTCTTTCCAAATTCGTTCAATCTCTTAATTCAAATTGATCTTATGTTCATTTATATTCTATTGAACTTTGAAATATATAATTTTTATACATCTCTCTTGTAATGATTTTCTATAGTCAAATGTCTAAATTAAATCATGTCTTTGATAAATTCTTCTTACTTACAATGTTATATCACCTCTTAAATTTTATGAATTTCTATGATTGACCTAATATCTTTAGTTTAAAATTGCATACCCTATGTCAATCACCATTTAGATTAAATTTTAAAAATGAATTTCATATAATTACTTACATTTCTTGTCTATTTCTTCTTCACTTTTTGTTGCTGTCAAAAAGGGGGAGAAATTATTGTATTTTCTGTTTTGATTGTTCTGTTTGTTTTGATTGTTCTGTTTGCAAGTTTTTGACTTTGTAGTTGTTTGTGTTAAAATTTTTGAAAAATAAAAATATTGTTCTTTATGCCTCCTTATTTTAATGTACTCATCAATTCAGGGGGAGTTTAGGAGATAGGAGATTTGTTTAACTTGAAACCATACAAACAATAATTGTTTTGCCATCATCAAAAAGGGGGAGATTGTTAAAATAGTTGCTATTTGAATGATTTATATTTTTGCAACTTATGTAGTTTTGATGATTCCAAACATTATTGTTCAAATGTATAGTTATCTCCTAACAATTTTAGAAGATTTGCATCTGCTCTTGTGTGTACTAACATTTCAGGAAAATCAGACTCCAGACTACGATAACTTCAAATCAAATTCAACATGAGATATTTTGTTTATTTGAAGTTTGCATTTTCTTTGATTTAATTTTGAAAGGGAGTGATTGTAATTGAGTGAATAAAAAACTTACACACACACATAAGGAGATCATAAAATTTTATACTTATCGTACGGGACGATATTTATCGTACTGGACGATCCGTCAGTTATCTCCTATAGAGCACATGGAACGAATAGGAACTTGCTCGAAAAAATTTTTTCTAAGTCCTATTCGTCCAGGACAAAATTTATTATCGTCCCGGACGATGGATTCTCTGTAAAATTTTCGTCCAGACGAATTTTATTATCGTACGAGACGACCGGTCCTCTGGAAAATTTTCGTCCAGACAAAATTAAATATCGTACCGGACGATCAGGTCTCTGGAAAATTTTTGTCCATACGAAAATAAATTATCGTCCGTGGCGATTGGTCCTCTGAAATATTTTCGTCCAGACAAAATAAATAATCGTCCAGGACGATCGGGTCTCTGGAAAATTTTCGTCCAGACGAACATATTTTCGTCCAAACGATTAACCGACTTAGAACAGTTTTCAACAGTTTCTAGAACCGACCTTGTAATAACCGTTCGTACTGGACGAACCTAGTTCGTACAGGACGATCATCTGTACGAAGTCATTTCGTACACATATACAAATTGGGTCGTTTCAGATCGTTTAAGTAAAATTGTCCAGGACGATCCAAGATCGTACAGGATGATCCACTGCGTACAGAATTGGAAACTTGCAGTTTTTGGGCGGTTTTTCTTATCTTTTATATAAATAGTCCAAATTAGACTGTCAACCAATCTTTTTGTCATTTGATCTTCGTGCCTCTTGAGAGAATAGCCAAGGAGAGAGTGGAAGAGAGCATTCAAAGGAGGATTTCTACCACTGGAGCGAGAAGGCTTCACTTGGATTACAAAGGTAAGAGTCTCTACTTGTGAAATTGGATTTCTTCACTCTTTTCCTTCTTCCTTCTAGATTCTTGTGAGAAGATCAGTCAAGGAGATCCGGTTCTCTGCCGACACTTGGAGAGTGTGAACAGCCGAAGGGTTCTCTGCCTAGACTTGGAGAGTGTGAACAGCGGAAAGGTTCTCTGCCTACACTTGGAGAGTGTGAACAGCCGTAGGGTTCTCTGCCCACACTAGGAGAGTGTAAAAGGACGACGGTTCTCTGCCAGCACTGTGGATTGTGTAAAAGGACGACGGTTCTCTGCCGCACCGGGTAGTGGTGAAAAGAGTGTGTTGTAAAGGCTTCTCCGCCTTGCTGTGGGTGCTAAAGGAGAGTCACTATTGGTTTTAGTGCAATACTCAGAGGGTGCCTTTGAGGAGTGGATGTAGGTCTGGTTATAGACCGAACCACTATAAATCTGGTGTCATTTACTTTATTGTTTTTACGTTTCCGCACTTTAAATTTCAGTTTTAACAACTCTGTGGTTGAAAAACATTTTTCTACAAACTTTAAAAGAAAATTTTATTTCGGTTCAACTTTATCATTAAGAGGGTTTAAAATTTTTAAAACTACCAATTCACCCCCCTCTTGGTAGCCGTGGGACATTTACTTAGGCTTAACAACCTAATTAACTAGACTCAATAGTAAGGGCTTCTGCCGCCTTAGCTGCGGGGACTAAAGGAGAGACACTTAGTTTAGTGCAATACTCAGAGGGTGCCTCCGATGAGTGGATATAGGTCAAGGTTTGACATAACCACTATAAATTTGGTGTGTTTTTTCCTTTATTATTTCCGCATTTAATTTCCAAATTGTGTTTCTTTGTTGTGAATTTTAGTTTGGTTTGAGTTTTGTTTTAAAGATATTTAAAATACTAATTCACCTCTCTCTTAATTAGCCTTGGGCCAGTGCATAAGGGTCCTAACATCCCTAACAAACTTTCAAGTGGTATCAATGCAGGATTCATAAAATCTAGTTTTTTCAAAGCTTTTGAATTTTTGATCCATGGCTAATTTTTCTAATCGTAATAGTGTGGAAGGTTATTCAATCACTTGACCACATTTATTTGAGAATATTACTTTTGATTTTTAGAAGATTCACATGTCTACCGTCTTGCATTCAATTGATTTTCGTATGTGGCATGTGATTTTAATTGGTTACTCTTTACTGTCACGTGTTATAGATGGAATTAAAGTTGATATTCCTTTTAATCAATGGAGTTGAGAAGAGAAAATTAATGCTTAATTGAATGTAAAATCTTTAAATTAATTTTTTTATGCTTTAAATTTTGAAGACTTTATGTTAGTTTCTACATGCTCTTTTGGTAAGGCAATTTGGGATAAAATACACACTATATATGAAGGAACTAGTGAAATCAAGCAATCCAAATTTAATATTTTAATACAGGATTTTAAATTATTTTGAATGAAACCTTATGAGATGATCTTAGACATGTATATAAGATTTATTCAAAATGTGATATTATTGCATGTTGTAAGTAAAGAGTTTTCAAACCTTAAAAAAGTTAATAAAATTCTACGTTATTTACGTGATAAATTTGATGCTAATGTTATTGCTATTTATGAATCAAAGAATTTGAATGAATATTCTATTGATAATTTGATTGGCTCACTCATTGCCTACGAGCAAAGTTTGGGTCAAAGACTTTTGGATGCAGGTGAAACGATAGTACTAAATGCTGAAGATATGGAGAAATGTGGCTTAGTTGGTAACAAAAGCGATGATTTATCAAGCAAATTGGAAAGCTCACTAAAACATAAGCATCAACAAAAGTGGAATAAAAATAAAAATGGTAAGAATGTTAAGATTTCTTCTGATGTTATTTACTTTGGATGTAGGAAACCTGAACATATAAAAAATCAGTGCCCTAATTTGAGAACTTGTCCTAAAAGAGAAAAGGCTAAAGCTAAATAAATTATAGAAAGGGCAAGTAATGTAAAGAAAAAAATCTCCTAGGCAGACCTAGCTTCTGAATCATCAGACCAGGAGCAAGATACTGTTAAATTTATTTATTTGTTTATTTGTTTGTGTTGTGTTTTGTTTTTTTGTTATTTTTTGTATTTTTTTTTTATTTTACTTCATTTTTGTTCATTTTTGTTATTGCTTTGAAATTTTAAATTAACTTTTATACTTAGTTTTATGAAGTTCTCTCTGATCAACACACGTTCACCTTTCTAAAAACAAAAAAGCCTTACCTCTATTTTTCTTGAATTCTTATGTAAGTTGTGGTTGACTTCTCTAAAAACAATCAAGGAAGGAAATTCATGATTTTTTCTCTCTATCTCTTTTCTTAAAAAGGTTATTTTACTTTTGATTAATAATCTTCATCATATTATAAATTGGATTTTGAAACTGATCTTTTTCATCTCCCTACATTTTGTTTATCGCATAGAGATCATTTGCAAGTTGTTGAATCTACCTCATAATTTTTTTAATCAAGTAGTTCGTTTTATCAATAGAATGGATTTACTTTTATTTTTATAAATTTCACAAAGGTAGCTTATATAATTAAAAAAAAAGTGGCCAATGATGCCAAATAAAAAAAGTGGTCAATGATGTCAAATCAAAAGATGTGCAATGATGCCAAATTGAGAAAGATACACAAAGTGTATCAAAAAGTAAAAGATTCGCAAAGTGCGCCAAAAACTGACAAGATGCATAAAATGAGCCCACAATGAGTATGCTTACTTTTTTATTACTTAAAGCTTAAACCCTTGATATTTTCGATGCTTGATCTTGAAAATCATGATTCTTGAATCATCAATTTTTGCATTAATCTTCTATTAGATATATTTTATGAAAGGAGTTTTAAAAAATTAGTTTTTGTTTTAAGCCCTAAAGGGGCTACGTGTTAAACCAAAAAAGAAGATTACAAAAATCCTTATATAGAAACTACAGCCCGCTAAATCTCAGAAGAGCATCCAAAAAGGCCAAAAAAGATCCTAAGATCTAGAGTTTTCTAAAACTAAAGCAACAGGAGAAGGGCTGCAAAGAGACAACACCCAAAAAATAGGAAGAGAATGATAACACTTTCAGAACAGTCTTCCTAAAACAAAAGCTCACAATCATAAAAAAAAAAAAGTCCGAAGAAAATAAATGTGAAAGTATCATCCCCAGCATTCCGTAAACATCTTCCAGTAGCAAACAGCACCTTGGGTGATTATCCAACTCGAGCTGGCCTAAAAAAAGGTGAAAAGAGAAAGAACAGAGGCTAGCAAAAGTAGGAGTGTTAGTAGTATTAATAGATTCATATTGTAAATAATAACAGCAGGAGCAAATCATATAAAACAGTAACGAATTACTAAAAGTCCTAAGGATTAGACTATTAGAGCTAAGGACTTCATCAGAAAAAACAGCTTCATCATCCCACTCAAAAAGCCGCTCGATCCTAAACCAGGGATTCCTGCCAGAAAAATGCCTCTTACACTAGGAATTCCGCCCAGAAAACCACTTCCAAATGAAGCAGGAAACCTCAACAAAGGTCATAATCATGACCACAAAATAACAAAAGCCCATCCAAACACCATCAATCCCCCAGCCCCAATACCAATCTAGAGGATAACCAGAAAAACCTTAACCAATACAACTACCCAGCCAATATAGATAATAATATACCCCCCAGCAACTAACCAAACACCAACTAACAACCATATCATTCATCCAGCCACCATCTAGAAAAACATCCAACCAAAACCCGGCCCCATAGAAAATCCCATAGAGGAGCTGAATAGTGCATTTGCATTAATAAGCCAAAAAAACAATTACAACCATCAAAAAGAAAACCAACAAGCCTACAGTCTATCACTCTCCCCCCTTAAAAAAGACAACAGCGTCGGGGGGAAATCAACATCAAGCGTATTTCTAAACAAAAAATTACCCACCAAAGCCAAGTGGGCACAAAAGTCCGCCGGCCGGTTACTTTCACGACGAATGTGTTGGAAAAGGACTTGCTTGAACTGCAAAAGAAAGGAGAGGTCGGGGCCCTCAACCCGACGGTGGACCGCACAATTCCGATCGCCCAACCCTTGCATCCACCGCACCGCATTGCTACAGTCACTCTCAATGATAATCCCGTCCACCTCAAACATCCACTCCTCAAGTAACTCATGAATAGCAGCCGCAGCCAGCAGCTCAACATGCAAGACATCCCAATGTTCAACTTCCCGGCCAGCGGCCATAATGAGGGCGCCGTCACAGTTCCGGATCACAATGCCCAAACCGGCCTTATAGGACGGCTGCAGAGATGCGTCAATGTTGAATTTAAGCCAACCTGGAGGGGGGGAACACCATAGTTTGTGGGGAGGCAGCCCAAGGGGCTGAATAGTGCTCCATTGCTCCAGCATCGGCATAGTAAACGTACGCGGCAGCAAGGATAAGACCGTGGCAGCAATCACAGAAGGGGTACGATACGATCGCCCATATCGCATATTGTTCCGGGCACGCCAAAGCTGGTAAACTGCATAGCAGTAGATTCTTCCAATGCCAGGATTGGAAATCATCCCCTCAGCAAGCACCGTTAAAAGCGTCCCCAACGAGTTCACATTTGGCATGTTAAAACCCCACCTTCTCAGCGTGTTCAAAACACAATGCAGTTTGGAGCATTGGGCAACACAGTGATCCAGAGTCTCTTCCACAGCACACCCCCATGGGCAAAGCGACGAGTCCACCAATCCCCTCCGCAGCAGCCACGTGTTACAAGGAATAGCCCCCTTAAGAACTCTCCACCAGAAAAAATACTCTCGGGGGTGGAGCTTAAGCCTTTCGAACCAGAGAAAATTAAAATCATCCCCCCCAACCATCATAGCCCTGTAAGCCATGGCTGCCACCGAGGAGCTAGCTTGGGAGTAGCAAAGATTCGGGCGGTCATCCCCCGAGCCACACAAGGTAGGAATATCAACAATTCTTTCAGCCATAATCGTCCCAAAGGTCTCTTCAACCTTTTCCACATCCCAATTGAGGTTCCGGTCCAATAACTGTCCCACCCTACCTTCCTCAAGCGCCCCAACATCAACAAAGGTTGGCCAGCGAGCAATACACCGGTCCAGAATCCAGGTATCATGAAGCGCACTGATCTCTTGCCCGTTACCAATTTCCCACCTTATAATCGGTCTAAGGGCATTCGCACCATCCTGCATTACACGCCATGCCGTAGAAACATAACCACCATGGGGCCGCTTCCACAAGTTGCTGCCATACTTAGCCGGAAAAAGCCTATGCAACAAAGACTCCGGATCATTGAGAAAGTTCCACGCCAATCTAGCTCGCAGAGCACTCTGCCACCTGCAGAGATCACGAAAGCCCAACCCTCCCTGCGCCTTGGGCCGGCAGAGCTCCTCCCAGGCAATATAGTGCAAACCGCGGGTACCCGTCTGCTTCTGCCATAAAAACGTCCTAGCAATTTTCTCCACTTCGTGAAGCACCCCATGCGGAACAATAGTGTGCGTAATTAAGAACATAGGAGTGGCAAGAAGGGAAGTTTTAATAAGCAGAGCACGACCGGCCTGCGAAAGTAGCTTAGAACCCGACAAGTTCGTTTTGTCCTGATTACTCTTGATAAGGCCCCCAAAGTCCATTCTCTTAGGCCTTCTCTGCACCATCGGAAGACCCAGATAATCAAATGAGCTTACCTTCCTAAATCCCACCAGTTTGGCCATTGCCCTTTGTCTCCAACTTGGGCATTTTTTATTAAACATCACAGCTGATTTCCCGCAACTGATACGTTTCCCCGTCCAACTACAATAAGTCTCCAGGAGCTTTAAGATTCATTTAGCATTGCAACGGGACGCCTCAGCAAATATTAGAATATCGTCGGCGTATAGGAGGTGAGACACCCGCTCAGAATTTCGGGCAATTTGAATCCTGAGGTCCGCACCCCACTGCCTGAATCCCTTAGAGAGCAACTCAGAACATAGGATGAAAAGATAAGGTGACAAGGGGCAGCCTTGTCGGAACCCACTCTCCGCCTTGATCCAATCCGTTCTCTGCCCATTAATAAGAAGCGAAAACTTGGGCCAGGTAACACATTGGATAATCCAATGAATAAATTTCTCGCTGAATCCCATAAGTCTCATCACCTTATCCAGAGTGCTCCAGGCCATGCAGTCGTACGCTTGCTCCATGTCAACCTTAAGAGCCATCAAGCCCGATTTTTGGGACGAATGCTTGAGTTTTTCCATCACCTCCTGGGCAATCAAACAGTGATTAGTGATGCTCCGGCTAGGGACAAACGCCCCCTGCTCCTCGCCCACAATGCTACTGAGCACTGGCTTCAGCCGGTTAATCAGAACTTTAGCCACCACCTTGTAGAAGCTCTGACACAGGCTAATTGGACGGAATTTACTCGGCTGGTTTGCATTAGCAAGTTTCGGGATAAGGACAACCATAGTTTCCTTCCAGTTCTCACACATAGAATTAGTACAAAAGAAATGGGAGATGGCCCGAGAGACATCTCCCTTGATGATTTCCCAATAAAATTTCAAAAAGGAAGCATTGATACCGTCAGTGCCCGGAGAGCGGTTGTTACCAAGACTGAAAACAGCCTGCCGAATTTCCAGATCCGTCACCTCCGCTTCCAGCATGGTTTGAAAATCCCATAGAGGAGAGCAACTAAAGGACTGGGATTCAACAACCATGGCAACAGCATTACAGCTCCAGTCCAAAAACCCCTGGATTCCAGCCAAATAATGAAAAACCCACAAAAAATCCACAGAATAAATCACAACACTAGAATTAACCGAAAGAGACAAATAGAAAGAACAGCCAATCCCAGTTAGGATAGTAAAAAATAAAAGCCTGAGAGGAAAAGAAAGAAAAAAGAAATAGAAACATAAACAGGAAAATAAACGCCCAGCCAAGAAAAGGCTGAAATAACCAACAGCCAAATTAGATGTTAACATACGGAGTACCACATTTGTCAAGGTAAAGTAAACCGTTAAGATAAATGGGAATAGTGTTAGAGATGTAATCCATAAAATAGTTAAGATTACAACCCCATTTAGCCAGCCACGAAACAGATGAATTCCCCAACTTGCCAACTTTAGTTAGATGAAAATTACATTGATGTAAAAGCCTTTTAATTTTTTGGATAGTATAAAAAATGTTATGATAGCAACTACCATCCCCTTCTCATTTAACATGGAAATATTAATGTCAGAATTAACCTCAATAAAGATTAGATAAATTCAGAGAATGCACATATGCAACCCATACATAATGATCTTAAAAGTATCCTCATGAGTAGAAGCAAAACAAGCCGGCCCAGCAAAGGCAGCCACGAAATTACCCAAATAATCTCTAATAAGCCCAGCACAACTAGCCTTATCATCCAAATTCTCAACAGCAACATTTAATTTAAAGAAGTTAACTGGGGGTTTATACTAGTGCTCCACTTGAACGTTAGAATTAGGAATGTCCCAAGTAATCCCTAAAAGTTTACTCGCATGAAAGCAACCTCTGAAGCTCTTGATTTTAATAAGTCTAACAGCCACCAAAACCAAAATCTTATCCTTAACCCTTTGAATAACATTAAGATGGCTCATGTTGACCCCATTGAAAATCGAATTATTCCGCTCCAACCACAGAAACTAAAAAATAAAGGCAGGAATAATATTACGAATATGACCTTTATGCTCAATAAACCAAAACTTGAGTAAATCATTTATAGACCCATGGACATTGAAACAATTCAAATTAAGAAGGTCATCAAAGTAAACCCAAGTTCTAATGGCAACCAGACCAGAAAGAAAAACATGGTGTAAATTCTCAATAAGATAACAACAATGGCATTTAGAAGCTAAATTGAAACCTTTAGACAAAAGTCTATCATCCGTAGGAATAAACTTGTGTAAAATCCTCCACGTAAAAATAGATATCGTGGTAGGAATGCTTTTATGCTAAATCATACTAAATATCTTATTCCCATTACCTTTCTTTCCTAAAATAATTCCAAGCCTGCTTAAGATAGAAAACTCCATCATTAGATAAATTACATAAGATAATGTCATTAGCCAAGGCATTAATAGGGATATTTAAAATACGGTTAGTGATACTTTCAAGTAAAATAAAAGAAAGCTTATCACGATCCCAACTGTTATTAATAAAGAAAAGATTAACTTTAGTAGAAGCATTAGAAGAAAAGTTTAAAACATAAACAATAGAACCATTGTCAAGCCAATTGCCTTGCCCAAAGAAGATATTACCTTTACCAAGACCCCAAGAAATAGTAGGCTCCACCTCCCATTTAATTTTGCAAAGCCTTTTCCAAACTTTCGAATCCCCCTTCTTAGGAACAATGTTAGTATGATGAAAACCAATACAATACTTAGAATGCATAAAAGTAGCCCAAAGGTTTTCATTAGCACGAAAATTAAACCAAAGTTTAAAAGAAAAAGCTTTCGCCAAGTCATATAAATTCTTACAACCAATGCCACCTTCATTCAACACACCACAACATTTCTCCCATGAAGCCCAATTAATTTTAGAAGTGGAAGAGGTACCTTTCCAAAAGAATTTATTAATGATTTTATGAATTCTGTCACACACCTTTTTAATGAGTTTTGAAAAATTAGTGTTTCTTCTTCTAATTTGTTCCTTAATTTAGATATTGGATTAAAAAGTTTTTTAGCCTTTAAAAGAACATGAGCTTGGATTAATAATTTTTGAATTTCTAATCTTTTCTGGATTATGTGTTATCAATCCATTCCTTACTAAATTTTTGAATAAAATTAAAAGGTAACTTTCTCATTTTAAGAATATTTGATTTTGTCTTCACTTGATCAGGGATCATTTTTTGTCTTTTAATCATTTTTTTTATTTTCCTGATTATTTCTACCCCTACCCTTTTTGACAATGTCAAATGGGGAGAACGTATTGTTATATTTGTATCTTTTTTTCTTTCAAAAATTAAAAACAATAAAAAATTTTGATTTCCCCTATTTTTAAAGTTTTATTTTAGTAAGAGGGATATTAGGAGAACATGATTTCTTTTTTGCAAATTCAATCAGTAAAGTTTGTCATCATCAAAAAAGGGGAGATTATTACGAATCTCTTTTCATGGATTATGATTTTGATAATAACAAGCACTCTTGTTTCTCTACGACTATCCTACCTACTGATATTTTAGGTCCACAAGATTAGACTATAATTTGGAACCAGCTCAAGATTGGGTAGATAGGTCTGAGTCAGCTTGTACATTTTTCCTTTCTTGAGTCTATTGTAATTGGTGTGGCTCCTGAGGCTAAGTAACTTGGCACACACACACACACCTTGTAAGGACTTCTGACTGTTCCTAAGAGTTGACTGTTTTTGGTCATATTGTCCGGGATGATATTTATATCGGCCTGGATAATTAGTTCAAAAATAGAAACCTTAATTTGGGCATCATCTTGATTAAGGAAGCCATCAGTAAGCGGATCAGCCTGGACGATCCTTATATAGGTCAAGGCTATAGGCTCAATTAAGAAAGAATCAGCCGTTATGATCAATTTAGGTATTCTTTATTTTAGATATCGGTCAGGACGATATAAACATCGGCCTGGATGATGCAATAATTATGTCTAAATTAATCTGGTAAATATGGAAAGGAATTAAGGCTGATTGATACGATCACATCAGCTGGGCCGTTCGCAAGATCAACCAGGATGATGTCCTAGACGATTGACATCGGCCAGCCTCTATTCAGGGCGATGATCAGGATGATTGTGCTCGGATTTGAACTAATCGGTCGGGATGATTTTGTATCAGCTTGGACGATGTAACCATTTTTTCTTCTGATCATCCCAAATCATCCCAACTGATTGAGCTTATTTCATACTGATCGGCCATGATGATATTCCTATCAGCCTGGACGATAAAATCGATAAATTGTATTAATGAGCTCATTTTGAGATCTTCTATTTAAGTTTGATAAGATACTTGGTAAGTGTCATTGGCAGCCATTATAGCTTCATTCTTTTGGGGGAACTTGAAGAGAGAGCTTGAAAAGGAGAGAGGAAAGGGTGGAGTTTGAGAGAGGGAGAAGATCATTAGAGGGGGACTCAAGGGAGTGTGGAGAGGGATTCCACACGGTTGCTCTGGAAAGCTTGCACCTTAGTACCGTCGGATTCAAGGCTTGTCTTGAGGGAAGTTCACGGAAGAAGAAGATCTCTTTGGTGTCAAAGGACTCGACTACTCAGATGCACCGGGGATGGTGGAAGTGATTTTGTGAAGGCTTCTCTGCCTAGTTGTGGGGGCTAAAGGAGAGACACTTAGTTTAGTGTAATACTATGAGGGTGCCTCCGAGGAGTGGACATAGGTCAAGATTTTACTGACCCACTATAAATCTGGTGTATTCTTTCCTTTATTATTTTCGCATTGTGTTTTCTTTGGGGTGAATTTTAGTTTGATTTTAGTTTTATTTAAAAAATATTTAAAATACTAATTCACCTCTCTCTTAATTAGCCTTGGGCCAGTTCATAAGGGGCCTAACATCCCTAACGAACTTTCAAATGTTTCAAGGTTCTTTTCATTTTTTGATTCAGAACTTGAAAAGGATCTGCATAAGTATTTTTTCTTCATGATTCTCTAACCACAGCCATAGAAGCTAGAATATATGTCCATACATCTTCAAATTTTATTATCTTATTATTGGAAGGTTTAAATTCTAATAAATTTAACAAAATTGGATAATGATCTAAAACAAGTTTAGCCAAATATCTCACCACTAAATGGTAAGAAGACTTCAAAGAAGCTGAGTTAAGAAGGCATCTTGTTACAAACATGTTTTTAGAATTTGATGATAGCAAACAAATCTTGCTTCACTACGACTGCTTTTTTCTACTAACTTTTCAGGACTCAAATATCGAAATGAAATCGGAATCAGCTCAAGATGGGGTAGATTAGGGTTGAGTCAGTCTGTAATTTTATTTTTGCCCTCTTGAGTCAATTGTAATCTTTGGTGTGACTAATGCAAAGTAACCCTACACACACACACACTTGAGAGACTTAGAATTTATATTTTTATTCAAATTGGCCAGGATGATATTTACATCATCCTGGACGATCGGGCTTAAAACAGAAAATCTAATCAGGGCTTCTTAATTAAGGCAGCCGTCATTAGAAAATCGTCCTGGATGATACATGTATCGGCCAGGACGATAGGATCAAAACAGAAAGAAATTGCCTCCATAAATAATTAAGGTATTCTGTATTTTTGGCAATCGGCCAGGACGATCATGGATCGACCTGGACGATATTCACAATTATACCTTAATTAATCAAACAAATCAAGGAAGTAATTAAGGATGATTGATACGATCACATCGTCCTGACAATCTATTCAAAAACCTTAGTTACTTATGGACAATTAATATCGGCCAGCATAAATACAGAGCGATGCTCTGGATGATTTTCCTCTGAATTGAACTGATCGGCCGGGATGATCGTGATATCGTCCGGGACGATCAAGATAATTTTCAATCATCTAGTTTGCATTTAGGGCGATGCTCTGGCCGATCTTCTGAGATTTGTACTGATCGGCCATGACAATTTGCATAACGTCCTAGACGATATAGTCGGCAACTTGCAATTAATGAGCTCCTTTGAAGCTCTTCTATTTAAGAGCTCTTGTTCAACATTTTTGAACATCCTTGGCTGTTGTCTTTACTTGAGAAAACCTAAAGGAGAAGGAGAGAGAGAGAGAGAGAGAGAGAGAGAGAGAGAGAGAGAGAGAGAGAGAGAGAGAGAGAGAGAGAGAGAGAGAGAGAGAGAGAGAGGGCGAGAGAGAGAGGATCTTGTGAGAGGGAGCTTGTGAGGGGAATCACAAGGGTTGCTCCAAGCATTTTTCCACTTTTTCTTCCCTATAGTCTCTTGTCCTTGGAAGGGTTGGGAGAGGTAAGTTCTGTTGACCTCATTTTTGTATGAGGTCTTCAATAAAATCCTGAACCCAATCCAGACTCAAATCAATGCAAACTCATTCAGTTCTAGACTCAAATCTTAGGTCCTAAGGCATGGTCCTAAAGGCCTTTTTCAGCAAATCTTTGGATACTCCAAAAACCAATCAAAGGGACTCTGATTCAAGCTCTGATAGTTTCATACTGATGGGACATATCTCTAGTATCAAACCTCCAAATTTGAGCTCATTCTGAGTTCTCTGACCCCAGTTACTAAATCAAAACCCAAAGGCTGTAAAACCTTCAAATATTTACAGCCTATGCCACTAGACCTGCCCTTCACTAAACCCTGACCTTGGAGACCTCCCCAGAGTCTCTAATCACTTTCAGACCTTCAATCCTGACTCACTGAACATTAAAATGCCTCTTGGTGGGTTCACTTTGACCCCTATTTTGTTAGGGGTCAAAATGACCAAAATACCTCTATGGGGGCTCAAATGGTGATTTCAAACCAAATAACCTCCAAAACAAATGCAACCACATCCAGCAAGTTTCAAATGACATTTCAAACCTGTTAGACCTATTCCCAGACTCTGGTCAACCTGGTTGACCAAGTCAACAGGGTTGACCTATGAGACCCTTTAAGGGTTCGAATAGGTGATTTGATCCAAATGACCTATTCGAGCTTTGAAAACACATCCACCAGACTCCTGATATTGTTTTAAACCTGTCCAGTCCAAACCCACACCCTGGATCAACCTGGTCGACCCAGTCAACCTAGGTTGACCCACATTACTTTAAGGTTCTTAATGGATCATGTTTGACCCATTTAGCCTATTCTATCCATATCAAGGCCTTGAATATTTTCTAATCCATGGTGTTAATGTGCCTTAAACTATCATCAGCCAAATCTAAATCAAGTTGACCAAGTCAACTTAACAAATTTGGTCAAATCCACTCTAAATTTCCATACCAAACTCAATTCCTAATCTCTTCACTTGGCCTTTGTTCTAAATAAATTTAATTAAGCTCTTGAGGCCATTTGGCTGCCACCTCAGTAGTCAACATGGTCAGTTGACTAGTCAACACTTAGTCAACAAACCTTTAAATGGCCAAACATATGAGTTTGAATCAATCTACTCCATCTTAATCTCCCTCAAGACTTTCAATTATCTAATTAAATATCTTGGCATGCCATGTCACCTGATTTGACCTGTTCACTGGTCAAACCAATCAACAAATGGTCAAATGAGCTTCTAAATGATTAAAACCCTTAATCAAATTTATTAAATTCAAATCCCACTTAATCTCAGCTGTCAAATCATCTTCTGGAACATTCTTGGGTTTAATTACAACCCTTGGATCGTGATCAAATGACCCAAAACACTTCCATATGCTCACATAAGGCCAAAGACACCTTTACATGTCATGTGTCCTTGTTGTCCTTTGATTCTCTGCACCTCAACAACCTCCAGGCCACTTGGCATCCATCCAGCAACCCTCCCAGCAGATCTTAGCCTTCCATTTTACCTGGAAACGGCTTGAGTAGGGCAAAAATGCTTGAGACAGCACACATTCAAACCTAGCCTCTCTCTCTCTCTACTCAAGCTCTCTGAGACAAAACTCTCATTCTCCCAGAGCTCTAAACTCCTCCCCCAGTTGTTCTCAACCAGATCCCTCCAAAGAAATCGTGCCGGCGACGAGCTTTCGACGAACCAAGGCTTAATCACGTCCAGCTATTCTCCAGCTCAATCCACTGCTTCTCCGGCCGTGGTCTCTTCAACAAATATTTGCGGGGACAATCCACAAGTTTAGAGAAACAAAAATCAACCCAATCGATTGATTAGATCTCTATAAAACTCAAACCCTAGTTTAAAAAGTTTAGATTAAATACCTTTTTATTAGATGCATCTTAAGCCATTAAAGTATTTTCCCATTGACTCTGTTCATCCATAGAATATGTGTTTAAATTTTCATAAAAAATAATCCACCCTATCGTCTAAACGAGCCTTTTTCCTATTTAGGGTTTCGGTTCTGACTCGAGTCCAGGCATACGAAATTTAGACCGTTGATCTTATAATCAACGGTGTGGATTTAACCTGACTGCGCGTCGTTTTGACCGCGCGAGACCTTTTGCCGGATTGAGTCTCCGCCCATATTGATCTGGACCGTTGATTCGAGAAAGCAGAAGATCCAATGGCCTAAGAGTGACGCTGCGCTGGATAAGTAAGCGGGGCCCACTTGACCGCCGCCTATAATGATTGCGCGGCGGCACAATCATTGCCAATGATTGCCCACCGCCGCGCGGTTTCGAATCTTCCAATCAGAGCGTGCCCCGTGTCCCGCCGGCGCCGCCATTCCATTTTAATTAAAAATAAATCATTTTAATTTATTTTAAATTACAAAAACTTTAAAAAATGGTAATAAATAAAATATTGAACAAAAAAAGTGCAAAATAGCTCATTCTCTTCAATTTTTCATCATCTTTATTTTAAAAATAAAATCAAATAACATTAATGAATAGTTATAGAGTTATGTGGCTTTGAGTATTTTCATACTTTTATTAAAAACTTTTTATATATTTATTAAATTGATACCAAATTTATTTGACATGATCTACATAGTTTTAAAAGCATCCAGTAATTTTCCTAGATTTATTTGAGCTATATTTTGATAGTTATTGAATTTTCAAAGTACAAGGGTATTTCTATATTATATATATTTTAAAATCAAATTATAAATAAATTTAAATCATATGCATTTAAACACTCTTTAGAATCTTTAACCAGGGCTTTATCATGATTAAATGAGTTTAATGGGGATTGTTCAATGGTTTGTAAAAGTAATATCATGACCATCATCTCTTGATTGAATTTACAAGTTGTAGGATTGTCACTTAATCCTAATGCTTGGAAATTCATCAATCCTACATTCATTTCATACTCCTCTTAGATTTAGTGCACTATTGTTCATGTTTTCTTTGGTTTGATTGTAATTAGTGTGCAAGGGTTAGTGAACATGATTTGTCATCCTATAATATAGTGACACTAAGGACAACAATTAAGGTTGAGTCTTATAGCCAATTTAGTCAAATCTAGGAAGAACTACACACATCTCTTTTGAGATGAAACTCAAATATAGAAAACTAGTGTCACAATCCCTTAAATCAAATATACTTTGATTGGACATTAATTGATCTCAAAACAACTAGCATATTAGGTTTTATTTTTCTTTCTTTGATCTTAATAAACCCGAATAAATCAAATAAAAATCTTCAAAAATCTAAATCAACTCCAAATTGTCCTAACTAACTTTCAAACACATATCAAATCATTCAAAATCAAAATACAAATCCAAAGTTCACTAAATTTCATTAAGTCTAAATCAAACCCCTAATTAATCCTTAATTAAACATTAAAGCTTCTAGAAAATGTAATAAATCCATTTTAAATCCAAAAACTATAAACAGGACCTCTAACTGACCATAATCTAGTTCTTAACCAATGAAAAATAAAACCAAAGTGATTTGACAGCAAATTAAAGATTAATTTAATTCTAAGTAAAGTTCAATATTTAATTGATTTAATTAATTAATAATAATTTAAATTTCCAATAAATTTCCAAACACTTGGAAATCCCTCTTTAGGTCATCCCTGACCTTTGGAGATGATTTCAAGAGGTTTTGAATCCATTTGGAGCAAAACCATAAAGAGACCTTAATTAAACAATTTCCAAAAATTCTTTAATTAGCCTAAACTTTAAAAATTCATAACTAATTCAAGAAAGATCCAAATTGACCAAACTCAATTGCATTCAACTCATAATAAGGCCTAATATTTATTAAAAATATAAAAATTCCAGAAAACTTTTAAATTCAAAAAGTCAACAAAATGGTCAACTATAGGTTAAGACTAGTTCAAAACTTCAAACATTCATAACTAAATCTAGGATAATCCAATTTCAGCAAACTTACCTTCTAATTGATCATCTTAAGGTCTAATATTTTAATAAAATACTAACTTTCTAGAATTTAACCTTAAATAAAAAGTCAACTTTTGACCCCTTAATTAATTGATTAAAATAATCCAATAATTCCAAAAAATCCAAAAATTGCTCTAAAACTCTAAAAATGACTAAGCAACTTCTAAAATCAGTAATCCAATACATTTCTAATAAAATTCATTAACTCCTAATTCTTAACTAACTTAAGCTACTTAATTATACCGGGTACCACTAGGTAACCCAGGCCTACGAGGCTATTAGCTTAGCCCTAAGGAAGGTGAAATAAACTTCACGGCCTCGGTGTGAAATAAAGGTAGTATCCAACCAACAATTAAAATCAAATCTCTAAGTCAATCTCAAATCAATAATAATCTAATAAACCTCCAATTCTTAATATTTCTCAATCTTATTAACTAAAATCTGTCAATTATTCAATTAAATTTTATATTCTTTTAATCTAAATTAATTAAATAATTTGGTCGATTAAGATTTATCTTGATCAATCAAATTTGATAATTGATTTAGATTAAACGAATTCTGGTCTTCTATGCCTAAAGTTTGATTCTTTTTGGAGGACTTTGGGCATTTTAACTTTTAAAGATCCTTAAAACATTTAAATAACAAAGAGATCTCCTATGGATTGTGCTCAACTCCTTTTAGGAAGGCACTAATCCATTTGGATTTGGAGATCTTCAAATAAAAATAATAAACTACCGACCTTATCCAAATAATCCCAGAATAATCTAAACCCAACCTAAGTTCTTTTCTGAGGTAGGGGAAAGATCTGTGGAAGTAGATTAGGCTTTGTTCACATTTAGGAGTTATTTCTATAATTAAGGAATAGACAGATAGTTGATTTGTTTTCACTAACAAATCAAATAACTTCTATATTTAATTATAGAAATGAACTTACAATTCGTTAATCTAATCAGGTCGATTAGAGAATATACTCGTCATCCCTTCAGGATGATTTGAATATTCTCTATACTACACCTGATTAGGAGAATGAATTGTACTGCTTCTCCCTTTAAAATCAATAGGAGGATATTAGTCTATCTTTCGGGGCAGTAAATATCCGACTATGTAGATTTAATCGGGATAAATATATCTTAAATATAAATAAAGCGAATTGCGTGAGAAAATAAAGGTCTTATTTTTAAAAGAAAACCCTATTTTATCTATACTTTTGTTTAGATTCATTCATTATAATCAAGAAATAGATAGATATTTGATTTACTTTCATAAGTAAATCAAATATCCTATGTATACTTGATTTTAGGGATGAATCGATAATTCACTAATCTAATTAGGTAAATAGGGAAAACACGGATCATCCTTTCGGGCGATTTGTATATTCCCTATGTCATACCTGATTAGGAAAGCGAATTGTCTGTTCTCTTTCTTTAGAATCAATAGAAGGATATTAGTCTGTCTTTCGAGGCGGTCTGACATCCGACTATACAGATTCAATCGAAAGAGAATATTCAAAAAAATATAAATGAAGCAAATTATTTTCCATAAATAAACTAGGATATATTTTATTTCAAAAATTATTTTAAAAATCTATCTCTCTTCTTTTCTTTCTCTATTTAAATAATATAGATTTATTATATAATATAGATTCTATTATATTCTATTAAATTAAATATTTACATAAAAGAATTATATTTAAATAATAAAAATAAAATAAAGATAGAGATTTTATTTTCTCACAAATTCCAGCAAGCGATCGAGGTTCTCTGCCTGCTTCAGGAGGAAGCAAAAGGAGGAAGGTTCTCTGCCTTGCCGGGTATGGCAAAAAGAAGTGTTTGTTAAGGCTTCTCCGCCTAGCTGTGGGGGCTAAAGGAGAGTCACGATTGTAGTGCAATACCCGGAGGGCGCCTCCGGGGAGTGGACGTAGGTCGAGTTCACCGAACCACTATAAACCCTTGTGTTCTTATTTTTACTGCTTCCGCATTTATTTCTTCTGCACTTTTTTGTGGTGATTTGGTTTGTACTCGTGCTTTGCCTAAAGATTTTTTAAAATACCAATTCACCCCCCTCTTGGTTAGCCTTGGGCCAGTTCTATAGGGCTTAACATCCCTAACGAACTTTCACATCTATCTAACTTTTCAAGAATCCTTTCAGCAACTTTTTTTTTATTGCACCAAGTATACTTATACTTAGGACCAACACATGCAACCTCATGTAAATCATTCCAATATATGAAGTTCTTCATTTCCTTTGGACCAAGGGAAAAAGCTTTGCTTTTCCTAGCTCCTCTAAAATTCCAAAATCCAATCGAAGACATTAATGATCTATAAGGGAGAGATTCCCCAACTTCTCCTTCACCTTTCCTTCCGATCTCCTACTTCTTGGCACCAATTTAATGGTTCCCAAGCCTTTGAGTTGCTTAGACCCTTTTTTCTTCACCGTTCTAGAACCAACTCCAGAATTATTCAATAGGACTGCATTAACCTCAGCATCTATCTCCAATACATTAACACTACAATCAGGTGTTGAAATTGAAGCTTTACGAGACATCAAAACTTCAGTTTCTAGGCCCACAATATCCCCTTCCTCCACCAAAATTTTTTAAAACATCAAATTGATTGACATTGCTAGGAATCAAGCAATATATAAACCATTTTATTCTCCCCTTCCTCCACCAATAATCATTAGGGATGTTAAGCCCTTATGAACTGGCCCAAGGCTAAACCAAGAGGGGGGTGTGAATTGGTATTTTAAAAATCTTTCTTAAAGAATCAAAGCATAAAACGTAAACCAAAATCACCATAGAAATCAAACTGCGGAAAAATAAATGCGAAAATCAAAACAAAGAAAGTTCACATGAGATTTATAGTTGTTCGGTAAACTCAACCTACGTTCACTCCCTGAAGGCGCCCTTAGAATATTGCACTACAAAAGTGACTCTCTTTTTGCTCCCACAGTAAGGCGGAGAAGCCCTCACAAAAACACTTTTTCGCCAACCCCGGCGAGGCAGAGAACCAAACTCATTTTGCTTCCTCCTGAAGCAGGCAGAGAACCCAACTCCTTTTACTTCCTCATGAAGCAGGCAGAGAACTCAACTCCTTGTGCTTCCTCCTGAAGCAAGTAGAGAACATCAACTCCTTTTGCTTCCTCCTAAAGCAGGTAGAGAACCTTGCTCCTTTTGCTTCCTTCTGAAGCAGCCAGAGAACCTCGACCAATTACTGAAGCTTACCTCCCTTGAACCCCAAAGGACGAAGGACGAAGACTAGAGAAGACTACTTGGAACCTTGCTTGGAGCAACTTTTGTGAATCCCTCTCACAAACTCTCCCTCACAAGTTCCTCTCTTTCTCTCCCTCTCTCTCCCTCTCCTCTTGGCTATCTCAGGTCAACACAGCAGCTAAAGGTCACTTTGCTTGAGAAATTTCAAGTCCTTTAAATAGAATTTCAAGAACCAACATTATCGTCCAGGTTGATAGGAATATTATCTTGGCCGATCAGTACAAAGTAAGCTCAATTAGCCAGGATGATTTGGGACGATCAGAAGAAAATTGGTTATATTGTCTAGGCCAAAATAATATCGTCCTGGCTGATTAATTCAAAATCAAGTACAATCATCCTTAACATCACTCGGAATAGATGATGGCCGATGTAAATCATCTAGGACATCATCCCGGTCGATCCTGCAGTTGGCCCAACCAATGTGATCATATCAATCAGCCTTAATTGCTTTCCATAATTATCAGATTAATTTAGGCATAATTGTGCTACATCGTCCAGGACGATGTGTATATCATCCTGGCCGATGTCCTAAAATAAAGAATACCTAAATTGATCATGATGGCTAATTCTTTCTGATTTGAGCCTATAATCTTGGCCGATGCAAGGATCATCCAAGATGATGTGCTTAATGATGGCTACTTAACCAGGATGCCCTAATTAGGGTTTCTATTTTTAGTTAAATCATTATGGCCGATATGAACATCGTCCAAGACGATTTACTCAAAACAGAAAAATACAAAAATTCCCTCAAGTGTGTTTGCAAGATTGCTTAGCATCAGGAACCACTTTTACAACTGACTCAAGAAAAAGAAAAATATTACAGACTGACTCAACCTAAATCTACCCAATCTTAAGCTAGTTTGAGTTACATTCGATCATGTGTACCTCAAAAGTTAGTAGGCAAGCCAGTCATGGAAAAACATGAATTTTTACTATCTTCAATAGTCTATCCATAATCTCAGATTTGCAATAATCTCCCCCTTTTTGATGATGGAAAACATAATAAAAAATTTAAGTAGTTTATGATAGTCTAATGAAAAAATAGTGTAACGAAAAGCAGTTAGCAAAATTTTAGAATCAAAAGTATAAAATATAGTAGACTACTTCCCTTTTTGACATCACAAAAAGGAGGAAAATAAAAACAAAACAAAAACAAAAAAAAAAGAACAGAAACTAAAACAAGCTAGAAAAAGTAGCAAAGAAATAAGGTTTTCTTTTTTTTTTTTAATCAAGGCATGAACATGATATAGTATTCCATGTGATTGATTTTAAAAATTTGTAAGTTAATGAGTTAACAACATCAAAAATCCAAAAAATGGTAAAATATTCAATCATGTTAACCCTAAGCTCAAACTTCTTTCAGGGTAAAATCATCTTTTGAAATCAAAAGGCCTAACTCATAAAAAATTAATTGGATAAGAAAAAGATATCTGATCAAGACTTGGTTTCATAAAAATATCTTCTAGAATAGTATATCAAAGTAGTTAGTTATAATCATGAAATTTGAAATCAAGTCCTTGAAAATCTCAAGTGATACATGAAATCTTCTAAGTTTTAAGAGTTGGAAGAAAGAAAGATAGCTTGCTTTTTGATGGGCTCATTTTATGCCTCTTATCTATTGAATGGCGCGCTTTGCGTATCTTTTGATTTTTGATACACTTTATGTGTGCGTGTGTGTGTGTGTGTATGTATGTATGTATATATATCGACGTCATTGTGCATCTTTTGCTTTTGGCATCATTGGCCACTTTTTTTCATTATTTTTTGCAAGTTAGATTCTTTTCCAAAAACTCTTAAATATTCTTAGTTGTCAGTATATCTTTCATATATTAGAGAAGAAAAACTCACTCTCTAATGTAGGGATGAACAAATCACAAAATAGAATCAAAAATCATATGAGAGATGTATTGACAGGATAATAAAAAATCTTGAAGTAACATAAAGACTTTAACTATTATAATATAAGATAGATTACTGTAGCAAGGTTAAAAAGATCTCAATTGCACAATCTAGTTGTTAATTTGTGATAGAATTTTTATTTAGAAAAGAAAATTTCACCACCAAAATATGTTAGAGAGAGAGACAAGATCTACGGTGTTTTTACCCTTTAGTAGATTAAGAGATGTAAAACATTGAATACAAATTTCCAAAAAATGAAAACAAGAAAAAAATACAAATTTAGCGATGATCCAAAAAGAAACGTGCTAAATCAACAAAAGTAAAAATGACAAAAAAAATAGAGAAAAAACCAACTAAATAAAAGGGAAAGAAAAGAAGTAAACAATAAGCAATTGATCAGAAAATCATATAACTCATATTTGATTAAGCAGCAGAAATAAGCAATTAAGAGTCGTGAGCCTCTGCATTCTAAGTATTATATGCTCTCACGAGGTCTTTGGTGAGAGCACACCTGTAAAATCATCAAATGTCAGATTTAGGAACCCAATTATGAAAAGTAGAATGCAATGTATGCTATGAATTATGTAACTTGGGTCTCCAAACCTAATGTGGACTATGGTGAATGATGCAAGTGTGTGCTATATGTCCTAGCATGCCACATGAAAAACATCTAATTTCAGAAAAAGGATGAACTAATCTATGGTGATGCTTTTTATGTGATGCATGAAATGAAAGTTTTTTATTTTTAAAAGCTTTTAGACTTTCTAATTTTTTATATTCTTTTTCTAAATTGGCATGAGAAGATTTTAAAGAATTATTAGCATCAGATAAATCATCATGTTTTTTATTTAATGTATCAAACTCATCAAGTAAAGTCATGTGATTAGAATCAATTGTAGAATGATCTTTAAGAAGAATTTCATGCTCTTTTTGTAAATTTAAAAATTCTAATTTCAAACTAGCATTAGTTTTCTTGAGTTCTTTATATGATGCATGTATGTGCTTACAAATTTCAAATAACTGATCATAAGTTGGTTCACAAACCTCTTCTTGGTCACTTTGACCAAGATTATTGTCTACCATTAAGCACAAGTTTGTTGTCTCCTCTTCTGGTTTAGTCTCAGAAGAGGCTGATGCAGAATTCGCCGAGAACGCCTTTTGGAATCTCTTCTTGTCCTTGCTTGGGTGAGATTGAGTGTAGGGCAATTCAATTTTAACATGTCCTGGATTCCTGTATTCAAAACAAATTTTATCATTAGAATTTTTAAATTTTTTGTTACCCTTACCTTTATTCCACTTCTGATGATTCTTGTGCTTCTTCCTTAGAAAGCTCTTAAATTACCTTGTGATTAAGGAAATATCATCATTTTTAGACCTGGATGAGTCAGTGTCCGAGTCGTTCGCCTTAAGTACCACCATTTTCTCCTTCTTCTTCTCACCTGCATCAAGATTTCTTTGGTTAACCTCTTGCTTGTAAGCAATGAGTGAACCAAGTAAGTTATCGATTGAATAGGTATTTAAATCTTTAGACTCAGAAATTACAATGATTTTAGCATCAAAAGAGGAAGGCAAACATCTTTAAATTTGGTTCACTTTTTTATAGTTAGTAAGTTTTCTTCCTAATGCGTGCAATGAAGTAACAATATGAGTAAACCATATATACATGTCAGAAATCATTTCATGAGGTTTCATACAAAATAGTTCATAATCATGCAAGAGAATGTTCAATCGGG
Source organism: Dendrobium huoshanense (assembly GCA_016618105.1). NCBI lineage: Eukaryota > Viridiplantae > Streptophyta > Magnoliopsida > Asparagales > Orchidaceae > Dendrobium > Dendrobium huoshanense. Next base: position 18,931,403 of record CM028357.1, read on the forward strand.
ATTGCTTAACTTCATTAGTGCCTTCATAGGTGATATACAATTTATCCCAAATTTTATTACCAATAGAGCAAGTAGAAGCACAGAAGAAATTTTCAGATTTTAAAGCACAGAAAAATAAGTTCAAACACTTTGCATTAAGTTGCGCTAAATCCCTTTCATCAAAAGTCCATTCAATAAAAGGTACTTAAGTTTTAATTCCATTAAGTTCACGAGAAGGTGGAGAATATCCTTCTTAAATAAGCATCCACAAATGATAGTCAATCGATTGTAAAAAAGTAGACATGCGAGTTTTCTAAAAATCAAAAGGAAGATTATCAAACAAAGGTGGTTCTGTTATAGAATATCCTTCCATTGCATTACGATTACCATTGTTAGTCATTGATCAAAAAACTTAATTTTTATGAATCCCTCTCTGAGACCATTTGAAAGTTCGTTAGGGATGTTAAGCCCTTATGAACTGGCCCAAGGCTAACTAAGAGTGGGGGTGAATTCGGCATTTTAAAACATCTTTCTTAATGAATCAAGCATAAAACATAAACTAAAATCACCACAGAAATCAAAGTGCAAAAAAATAAATGCTGAAATCAAAACAAAGAAATATCACAAAAGATTTATAGTGGTTCTATCAACTCGACCTACGTCCACTCCCCGGAGGTGCCCTCCGAGTATTGCACTACAAAAGTGACTCTCCTTTTGCTTCCTTAGTAAGGCGGAGAAGCCCTCACAAAAACTCCTTTCTACAAACCCTAGCGAGGCAAAGAACCCAACTTCCTTTTGCTTCCTCTAGAAGTAGGCAGAGAACCCAACTCCTTTTGCTTCCTCCTGAAGCAAGTAGAGAACCTCGACTCCTTTTGCTTCCTCCTAAAGCAGGCAGAGAGCCTCGACTCCTTTTGCTTCCTCCTAAAGCAAGCAGAGAACCTCGACCAATTACTGAAGCTTACCTCCCTTGAACCCCTAAGGATGAATGGATGAAGACTGGAGAAGACGCCTTGGAATCTTGCTTGGAGCAACCTTTGGAATCCCTCTCACAAACTCCCCCTCACGAGTTCCTCTCTCTCTTGTTTGAATAGTTGCTATTTGAATGATTTATATTTGTGCAACTTATGTAGTTTTGATGATTCCAAACATTATTGTTCAAATGTATAGTTATCTCCTAACAATTTTAGAAGATTTGCATTTGCTCTTGTGTGTACTAACATTTCAGGAAAATCAGACTCCAGACTACGATAACTTCAAATCAAATTCAACATGAGATATTTTGTTTATTTGAAGTTTGCATTTTCTTTGAATTAATTTTGAAAGGGAGTGATTGTAATTGAGTGAATAAAATCTCACACACACAAATAAGGAGATCTTAAAATTCTATACTGATCGTACAGGACGATATTTATCGTACTGGACGATCTGTCAGTTATCTCCTATTGAGCACTTGGAACGAATAGGAACTTGCTTGAGAAAAATTTTTCTAAGTCCTATTCGTCCATGACGAATTTTATTATCGTCCCGGACGATGGGTTCTTTATAAAATTTTCGTACAAACGAATTTTGCTATCGTACGAGGCGACCGGTCCTCTGGAAAATTTTCGTACAGACGAAATTAATTATCGTCCAGGACGATCGGGTCTCTGGAAATTTTTCGTCCAGACGAAAACAAATTATCGTCCGCGGCGATTGGTCCTCTGGAAAATTTTCGTCCAGACGAAATAAATAATCGTCCAGGACGATCGGCTCTCTGGAAAATTTTCGTCCAGACGAACATATTTTCGTCCAAACGATTAACCGACTTAGAACAGTTTTCAGCAGTTTCTAGAACTGACCTTGTAATAACCGTTCGTACTGGACGAACCTAGTTCGTACAGGACGATCAGCTGTACGAAGTCATTTTGTACACATATACAAATTGGGTCGTTTCAGATCGTTTAAGTAAAATCGTCCAGGACGATCCAGGATCGTACAGGACGATCCACTGCGTACAGAATTGGAAACTTGCAGTTTTTGGGCATTTTTCATGTCTTTTGTATAAATAGTCCAAATTAGACTGCCACCCAATCTTTTTGTCATTTGATCTTCGTGCCTCTTGAGAGAATAGCCAAGGAGAGAGTGGAAGAGAGCATTCAAAGGAGGATTCCTACCATTGGAGCGAGAAGGCTTCACTTGGATTACTAAGGTAAGAGTCTCTACTTGTGAAATTGGATTTCTTCACTCTTTTCTTTCTTCCTTCTAGATTCTTGTGAGAAGATCAGTCAAGGAGATCCGGTTCTCTGCCGACACTTGGAGAGTGTGAACAGACGAAGGGTTCTCTGCCCACACTAGGAGAGTATAAAAGGACGAAGGTTCTCTGCCTACATTTGGAGAGTGTGAACAGCCGTAGGGTTCTCTGCCCACACTAGGAGAGTGTAAAAGGACGACGGTTCTCTGCCAGCACTGTAGATTGTGTAAAAGGACGACGGTTCTCTGTCGCACCGGGTAGTGGTAAAAGAGTGTTTTTTACAGGCTTCTCCGCCTTGCTGTGGGTGCTAAAGGAGAGTCACTTTGTGGTATTAGTGCAATACTCAGAGGGTTCCTCTGAGGAGTGGATGTAGGTCTGGTTATAGACCGAACCACTATAAATCTGGTGTCATTTACTTTATTGCTTTTACGTTTCCGCACTTTAAATTTCAGTTTTAACAATTCTGTGGTTGAAAAACATTTTTCTACAAACTTTAAAAGAAAATTTTATTTCGGTTCAACTTTATCATTAAGAGGGTTTAAAATTTTTAAAACTACTAATTCACCCCCCTCTTGGTAGCCGTGGGACATTTACTTAGGCTTAACAACCTAATTACTGGACTCAACAAGTGGTATCAGAGCATAGTTTCAAAATCATAAGTTTGAACTACTTTTTGATTAACGTAGATGGCTACATTTGGAAACCGAAACACACCTGAGGGTTACTCTATCACTAGACCTCCACTGTTTGACAATATTCCTTTTGATTTTTGGAAAACACGCATGTCTACTTTCTTACAGTCACTTGATTATCGCATGTGGATGCTAGTCCAGGAAGGTTACTCAAAACCAACTAGATTAGTTGATGGAATTAGGGTAGATACACCCTATGCAGATTGGACTATAGAAGAACGTGACTTAGCACAATTAAATGCGAAATGTTTAAATAGTTTCTTTTGTGCTTTAAAATCTGAAGACTACATGCGAGTTTCCACTTGTAAAAGCGGAAAAGACATATGGGATAGACTTTGTATTACTTATGAAGGGACAAATGAGGTTAAGCAATCAAGACTCAATATCTTGTTACATGACTACGAATTATTTCGCATGAAACCTAATGAATCTATATCTGACATGTACACAAGATTCACTCAAATTGTCACCTCTTTGCATGCACTTGGTAGGGAATTAACAAATGCTGAAATGGTTAATAAGATTCTTCGTTGTTTACCTACTGCATATGATGCTAAAATTACTGCAATTACAGAGTCTAAAGATCTGAACATTTATTCAATTGACAATCTTCTTGGTTCACTCATTGCTTACGAGCAAGGAGTAAGTCAAAGAAAGATTGATGCAGGTGAACCAAGAAAGGACAAGAATATTGCACTAAATGTGGAAGAGTCAGAAAGTGAACACTCACAACCTGAGGATGAAGACGATATAGCACTGATGACTAGACAATTCAGAAGCTTTTTAAAGAGGAAGCAGAAGAGACGCCAACAATGGAATAGAGGTAAGTATAACAGAAATGGCAAGGTTTCTAATGAAGTGATTTGTTATGAATGCAGGAAACCAGGTCATATAAAGACTGATTGTCCAAAACTCAAAGCCACTCCTAGCAAGGAGAAGGTAGAGGAGAAACCAATGGTAAAGAAGGGCAAGAAGAAGTTTCAAAAGGCTTTTTGGGCGGACTCAGCTTCAGACTCATCTGAGACTGAAAAAGAAGAAGTCACCAACCTTTGCTTGATGGCAGATAAAGCTGAACAATCAGATCAAGAAGAGGTATGTGATTTAACCTATAATGAATTATTTGAAGTTTCTGAACACATGCATGACGCATATAGGAAAATGAAAAGGATGCATGCTAGTGTAGTTTTAGAATTAGAAGAGCTTAATAAGGAACACGAAATCCTTAGGAAAGATCATGCTTTAATTGATAGCAACCACATGAAACTACTTGATGAATATGATGACTTGAATAAAAATTTTGAGAATTTAAAATCATCCTATGCTGAACTTGAAAAAGAATTTAAGAAATTTATGGATGAATCTGAGAGCAAGACATATAGAATCAATTATACCAATCGAATCTTGGAGGATATGAATTCATTTTACAAACTCACTATAAGAGCTCTCGAGGATAATAGGAACCCCCCTAAACTTGAAGATTTTACAAATCCTAAATATTATCCTAAATTCATGAAATCCCTTAGAAGACAATCATATGAAAGAAAACATAGGAATATTTTTCCTAATGTTAAATGTAACAATTGTGGATTTTTGGGACATATATCTCACACCTGTACTTTAAAGATGAAACCTAATTTGGTGTGGAGAACTAAGATGCATAAACCTAGACATATCATACATTCATCTGATTATAAATTTCATAAAGGTGAACCCACACTAGTTTGGGTTCCCAGGTCTAACATTTGAGAATTTTGCAGGAATGCTCTCACACAAGACCTCGTGAGAGTATATGGTACCTGGACAGCGGATGTTCAAAGCACATGACTGGAGATACTGCTCAATTCATAACGCTGGAAGCCAGGAGTGGAGGCAAGATTACACTTGGAGATAATACCACAAAGAAAGTGGTTGGATCAGGTATGATTGGAAATTTGAAAAACTTTTTCATAGACAATGTTTTATTAGTTGAAGGCTTAAAACATAATTTGCTTAGCATAAGTCAGCTATGTGATAAGGGCTATAATGTAAAATTTTTACCTACTAGCTGCATAATTAGCCTAAATGGAAAAATTGTTTTAAATGGAAAAAGGGTAAACAATGTCTACATGCTAGATTTAAATTGTATTCAATCTCCTACTGCTTTTTGTTTGAAAACTGTTTCTGATGAATCATGGCTTTGGCATAGGAGACTTTGTCATTCTAGTATGAAAAATCTTAGAAGAATTACCCAAAAGAATTTGGTGAGAGGAATACCTAAACTAGACTTTACTAAGGACCATCTTTGTGATGCATGTCAATTAAGAAAACAAGTGAAGTCCTCTTTTAAGTCCAATAAAGATCTTAGGACCAGTAAAACTTTAGAAATTCTTCACATGGATCTTTTTGGACCTGTAAGCACTGTTAGTCTAGGAGGAAAGGTATATGGATTTGTTATAGTAGATGATTTTTCAAGATTCACCTGGGTTAAATTTCTTTTTCATAAGAGTGAATCATTTGAGGAATTCAGAAATTTTTCAACTTGGATACAAAGAAAACTAGGATGTGAAATAATTTCTATACAAAGTGATCATGGAGGAGAATTTGAAAATGAAAGATTTGAAGATTTCTGTAAAGAAAAGGGGATTGATCACAATTTTTCTGCACCTAGAACTCCTCAACAAAATGGAGTAATTGAAAGAAAGAACAGAACATTAATAGAAGCCGCCCGAGCAATGTTAGCAGAATACTCGCTTCCTAGATATTTTTGGGCTGAGGCGGTTAGCACTGCATGCTATGTTCTGAATAGGGTGAATGTGAGATCAAATTTGAATAAAACACCCTATGAGTTGCTAAAAGGTAGAACACCAAATTTGTCTCATTTACATGTATTTGGTTGCAAGGTGTTCATACATAATAATGGAAAATCTGCCTTAGGAAAATTTGATCCAAAATCAGATGAAGGAATTTTTGTTGGATATTCAAGTGTTGGAAAATCTTATAGAGTATTCAACAAAAGAACTTTAGTCATTGAGGAAACCACACATGTTGTTTTTGATGAAAATGGAAACATGGAAGAGCCAAAAGTTGTTGAAGAAGAAATTGAAGAAAACTCCCAAAAGATTGATAGATTAAATTTGGAAGAAAATGTGGAAGAAAATTTAGAAAGAGAAGACCCTTTGCCTAGAGATTTGAGATTTTCTAAAAACCACCCAAAGGAATTAATCATAGGTGAACCAAGTGAGGGTGTTAGAACTAGGCGTGGATTAAACAAGGAAGTCAATCATTCAGCCTTTATTTCAACTATTGAACCCACTAACATTGATCAAGCACTTTCAGATGAATTTTGGATATTGGTCATGCAAGAAGAGTTGAATCAATTTGTAAGAAATAAAGTTTGGGAACTGACTACAAGGCCAAAAGATCAAAGTGTTGTTGGAACCAAGTGGGTGTTCAAAAATAAAATGAATGACTCAGGAGTAGTCATTAGAAATAAGGCTAGATTAGTAGCTAAGGGGTATAATCAAATTGAAGGAATTGATTTTGAGGAAACTTTTGCCCCTGTAGCTAGACTTGAAGCAATTAGGGTTTTACTAGCCTTTGCCTGTTTTAAAGGTTTTAAATTGTTTCAAATAGATGTCAAAAGTGCCTTTTTAAATGGGGTAATTGAAGAAGATATTTTTGTAGAACAACCTCCAGGTTTTGAAAATTCTAAATTTCCAAATCATGTTTTCAAATTAAAAAATGCATTATATGGATTGAAACAGGCACCTAGGGCTTGGTATGAGAGGTTAAGCACCTTCCTACTTGAAAGATCTTTTGAAAAAGGAAGTGTGGATACAACTCTCTTTTTAAGGAAAATTGGAAAGGATATACTTATTGTTCAAATTTATGTGGATGACATCATCTTTGGATCTTCAAATAAACATCTTTGTGATGATTTTTCTAAAACAATGAGTAGTGAATTTGAAATGAGTCTAAAGGGATATTTAAATTACTTTCTAGGATTTAGCATTAAGCAACTTGAGAAAGGTACTTTTCTTAGTCAAACCAAATATATTAAGGACATCCTCAAAAAATATGAAATGGACAATGCTAAACCTGTTAGTACACCAATGAGTTCTTCAGTTCAGTTGGATAAAGACCTTAAGGGAAAATCTGTTGATCAAAAGAAATTTAGAGGGATAATTGGATCTTTACTTTACTTGACTGCTAGCCGACCAGATATTATGTTTAGTGTTTGCTTATGTGCTAGATTTCAATCAGATCCAAAAGAATCACATTTGACAGCAGTGAAAAAGATTTTAAGATATCTACTATGAACTCAAAACTTAGGAATTTGGTATCCTAAGTTTAGCTCTTCATTTGAAATTATTGGTTACTCAGATTCTGACTTTGCAAGCTGTCGAGTGGATAGGAAAAGCACTTCTGGAACATGTCAATTCATTGGAAATTCATTAGTTTCATGGTCTAGTAGAAAACAAAATTCAATGGCACTATCTACTGCAGAAGCAGAATACATTGCATTAGGAAGTTGTGTGGCACAAGTACTTTGGTTAAAACAACAGTTGATTTATTTAGGATTAACTATAGGCACTATTCCAATTTATTGTGACAATACTAGTGCTATTTGCATTTCCAAAAATCCTATTCAACATTCTAGAACCAAACACATTAATATAAGGCATCATTTCATAAGGGATCATGTATCCAAAGGAGAAATTGAACTCATACATGTTTCAACTGAAAATCAACTTGCAGACATTTTTACAAAACCTTTAGCATTTGAAACCTTCAGTACTTTAAGAACAAGGCTTGGTGTTATTGATTTGAATGCTTAACCAAAATGTCTTTGCAATATTGATACTTGTTGTGTTTTGTTTTTGTGATTTTGTGAATTTTGTGTGTTTTGAATGAATTGTTTTTGGATTTATGATTTTGTTTTATGTTTTCTGTGTTTTTGAATGTTTTTATTGATTTTCTTAATTTAAAAAAATCAAAATTAAAATTTTTTTTGGAGGAAATCATCCAGGACGAAATTGGTTTCGTACGGGACGATGTGTGAAGGAACAGTTTGCGCGAATTTAAACCGTTTTGAGAGCAGTTTTTAATTAAATCGTCTGTACGATATGTGATCGTCCAGGACGAATTTTTTCTCTCTCAAACGTCGGGACGATTGAATGCAGCGGTTGAGTGCCTCCTCCTCCAGAAAAGTAGAATTTTTTTTTGTCTGTGTCTGTTGTATTTTCTTTTTTTTGTTTGTTTTATTTTTATCTTATCTGTTTTATTGTGATTGTTTTTATGTTTTTAAGTTCAATATTTTTTTTATGTGTAATCCGTTCCTTTAATTTTAATGAAAGTTTATTTTTATTAGATTTGTTTTGAAATGTGGTTAATGTTTATGAATTTCATTAGTATTATTTAATCTACATAGTGTTTAAATTCGATTGTAATTTGAGATTATCTATATTAGAAAATCTAGACTTTCTTAATTTATAAGTTGTATATAACTTGTTGTAATTAGAACTTTTAAATTCATGTCTATTCATTTAGACTACATAAAAGTTAATATTACTATTGCAATTTAGATGTTTTCCTATTTTATATTTCTATGCTCAAGAGATATTTATGTACCTAGAAATATTTGAAATTTTAGATTATAGATTTTGGAAAGAATTGGTCAAATTACTCTTGAACATTGTACAAATGTACAAAAATCAAAAGAAATTCGCAAAAATTTGCAAAGTGAAAAAGAGGCACAAAATAAGCCCAACCAAAGAAAAATGCACAAAAATGTGCTTCAAAACTTTGAAAAGATGCGCAAAGCGCCACATGAGGTAATTCTCTTCTTTCCAAATTCATTCAATCTCTTAATTCAAATTGATCTTATGTTCATTTATATTCTATTGAACTTTGAAATATAGAATTTTTTATACATCTCTCTTGTAATGATTTTCAATAGTCAAATGTCTAAATTGAATCATGTCTTTGATAAATTCTTGTTACTTACAATGTTATATCACTTCTTAAATTTTATGAATTTCTATGATTGATCTAATATCTTTAGTTTAAAATTGCATACCCTATGTCAAATCACAATTTAGATTTAATTTTAAAAATTAATTTCATATAATTATTTACATTTCTTGTCTTTTTCTTCTTCACTTTTTGTTGCTGTCAAAAAGGGGGAGAAATTATTATGTTTGTGTTTTGTGTTTTTGTGTTTTGTGTTTTCTATTTTTGATTGTTCTGTTTGCAAGTTTTTTGTTTCTGTTAAAATTTTTGATGATTGTTATGTTTGCAAGTTTTTTGTTTGTGTTAAAATTTTTGAAAAACAAAAATATTGTTCTTTAATGCCTCCTTATTTTAATGTACTCATAAATTTATGGGGAGTTTAGGAGATAAGAGATTTGTTTTAACTTGAAACCATACAAATAATAATTGTTTTGCCATCATCAAAAAGGGGGAGATTGTTTGAATAGTTGCTATTTGAATGATTTATATTTGTGCAACTTATGTAGTTTTGATGATTCCAAACATTATTGTTCAAATGTATAGTTATCTCCTAACAATTTAGAAGATTTGTATTTGCTCTTGTGTGTACTAACATTTCAGGAAAATCAGACTCCAGACTACGATAACTTCAAATCAAATTCAACATGAGATATTTTGTTTATTTGAAGTTTGCATTTTCTTTGAATTAATTTTGAAAGGGAGTGATTGTAATTGAGTGAATAAAATCTCACACACACAAATAAGGAGATCTTAAAATTCTATACTGATCGTACAGGACGATATTTATCGTACTGGACGATCTGTCAGTTATCTCCTATTGAGCACTTGGAACGAATAGGAACTTGCTCGAGAAAAATTTTTCTAAGTCCTATTCGTCCAGGACGAATTTTATTATCGTCCCGGACGATGGGTTCTCTGTAAAATTTTCGTCCAAACGAATTTTGCTATCGTACGAGGCGACCGGTCCTCTGGGAAATTTTCGTACAGACGAAATTAATTATCGTCCAGGACGATCGGGTCTCTGGAAATTTTTCGTTCAGACGAAAATAAATTATCGTCCGCGGCGATTGGTCCTCTGGAAAATTTTCGTCTAGACAAAATAAATAATCGTCCAGGACGATCGGCTCTCTGGAAAATTTTCGTCCAGACGAACATATTTTCGTCCAAACGATTAACCGACTTAGAACAGTTTTCAGCAGTTTCTAGAACTGACCTTGTAATAACCGTTCTTACTGGACGAACCTAGTTCGTACAGGACGATCAGCTGTACGAAGTCATTTCGTACACATACAAATTTGGTTGTTTCAGATCGTTTAAGTAAAATCGTCCAGGACGATCCAGGATCGTACAGGATGATCCACTGCGTACAGAATTGGAAACTTACAGTTTTTGGGCGGTTTCTCATGTCTTTTGTATAAATAGTCCAAATTAGACTGCCACCCAATCTTTTTGTCATTTGATCTTCGTGCCTCTTGAGAGAATAGCCAAGGAGAGAGTGGAAGAGAGCATTCAAAGGAGGATTCCTACCATTGGAGCGAGAAGGCTTCACTTGGATTACTAAGGTAAGAGTCTCTACTTGTGAAATTGGATTTCTTCACTCTTTTCTTTCTTCCTTCTAGATTCTTGTGAGAAGATCAGTCAAGGAGATCCGGTTCTCTGCCGACACTTGGAGAGTGTGAACAAACGAAGGGTTCTCTTCCCACACTAGGAGAGTGTAAAAGGACGAAGGTTCTCTGCCTACACTTGGAGAGTGTGAACAGCCGTAGGGTTCTCTGCCCACACTAGGAGAGTGTAAAAGGACGACGATTCTCTGCCAGCACTGTGGATTGTGTAAAAGGACGACGGTTCTCTGCCGCACCGGGTAGTGGTGAAAAGAGTGTTTTGTACAGGCTTCTCCGCCTTGCTGTGGGTGCTAAAGGAGAGTCACTTTGTGGTATTAGTGCAATACTCAGAGGGTGCCTCTGAGGAGTGGATGTAGGACTGGTTATAGACCAAACCACTATAAATTTGGTGTCATTTACTTTATTGCTTTTACGTTTCCGCACTTTAAATTTCAGTTTTAACAACTCTGTGGTTGAAAAACATTTTTCTACAAACTTTAAAAGAAAATTTTATTTCGGTTCAACTTTATCATTAAGAGGGTTTAAAATTTTTAAAACCACCAATTCACCCCCCTCTTGGTAGCCGTGGGACATTTACTTAGGCTTAACAACCTAATTACTGGACTCAACATCTCTCTCTCCTCTTGGCTCTCTCAGGTCAAGATAGCAACTAAAAGTCACTTTGCATGAGAAAATTTGGGTCCTTTAAATAGAATTTCAAGAACCAACATTATCGTCCAGGATGATAAGAATATCGTCCGTGTTGATCAATACAAAGTAAGCTCAATCAGCCGGGATGATTTGGGATGATCTGAAGAAAATTGGTTATATCATCCAGGCCGATATAATGTCGTTCTAGCCTATTAGTTCAAAACCGAGTACAATCATCCTGAACATCACCCGGAATAGATGCTAGCCGATGTCAATCGTCGAGGACATCATCCCGGCCGATCCTGCGATTGGCCCGACCAATGTGATCATATCAATCAGCCTTAATTTCTTTCCATAATTATAAGATTAATTTAGGTATAATTTTGCTGCATCGTTCAAGCCGATGTGTATATCATCCTGGCTGATGTCCTAAAATAAAGACTACCTAAATTGATCATGGTGGCTAATTCTTTCTGATTTGAGCCTATCGTCCTAGCTAATATAAGGATCGTCTAGTATGATGTTCTTAATGATGGTTGCTTAACCAGAATGCCCTAACTAGGGCTTTTTTTTTTAGTCGGATCGTCCTGGCCGATATGAACATAGTCCAGGCCGATGTACTCAAAACAGAAAAACACAAAAAATCCCTCAAGTGTGTGTGTGTGCAAGGTTACTTAGCATCATGAACCATTTTTATAATTGACTCAAGAAAAAGAAAAATATTACAGACTGACTCAACCTAAATCTACCCAATCTTGAGCTGATTTGAGTTGCATTCATGTGGACATGAAAAGTTAGTAGGCAAGACAGTCATGGAAAAACATGAATATTTATTATCATCAAAAGTCTAATCCATAATCTCAGATTTGCAATAAGTAGGATCAGGAAATACCTCAAGCAGCAGCTCTTCAACCCGAGCTTCAACATTGATATTGCCTCTCTTTTTTTTCCCAACTATCACATCTTCCTCAACATCTTGACTTATCATAGCAGCAGCATCCTCTTTCTTTTTGCCTTCCTTCATCACTATATGAGTCCAGGTGTTCTTAAATTTATGGATTTTAAATTTTTTCTTCCCATAATCCACATGAATCCCTAGACCATAGCTTTCTTTATTAACCTTGCTAGCTCCTTTCTCCACTGAATCAACAATTGAGCTTACATTTCTTGGAACAGCCTTTCCTTCCAAAGTGTTTTAAATTACATTAGAATCCAAAATGGACTCTAAGCTAACATCAGAACAATTTTTATCCAAATGTCCAATCTTACTACATTTAAAGCAAATGTTTAGGATTCTTTCATGTTCAATTCTTTGATGAAATTTGCCAGAGACACCTTCCACCCAAACTCCCAATGGCAATTTATCTTCGAGCATGATTCTAAAACATATTCTAGCAAATTCCCTCCTTCCCCATTGTAACATGTTCTCATCAATTAAAAACGAAGTTCCAACCTTAGAAGCAATCCTGCAGACATTAATTTTATCCCAACTTTGCAGAGAAAGATTAGGAAGCCTAATCCATACCAGAGCCGTTAAACCTTTTAAAGATGAAGGTTGAAATGAAGGAGACCACTTGTCCAGTCCAATGATGTTCCAGTTCACATACCAAGTATGGCTAGACAGAACTGATTCCAAGACATTTGGGTTTTCAAAAGCACATAATACCCATCCCATTCCAAGCAAGGTCATATGAAACCTTCCAAATTGATTCCATTATCTCCTTAATTCCATTCCAATAATATGATATGGAACATTATGTCCGAACACCTTAACCACCAATGATTTGTGTAATTTATTAGTATTTTCCACCTCACTTTGTAGGTGAAGCTTCATAATGCCATTTTCAGAAAAAATTTCGCCACAACAAAAATCAATAGGTTTAAAATTAGCCTTCCTGTTCCAGACATTGACAGTTAGTTTGCATGATTCAGGAGGAATAACAGTTTCCAAATCCTCAACGGTTAACCAATTACCCAGATCTGCGTAAATACAATCACGAACCTTCTATAAATCCTCATCAACATGTTGTACACCTTGACCAACCACAGTAGCAATGGCCTTCTCACCATCTGATGCATCCACCTTATTAGCATAATTTGGAATTCCAAACCAAAATCCATGATTCCCATTCTACTAGCAACCTCAGAAGTTGAGGTCCCCAGTTTAACTTTTGACACAGATTTTGCAATCGCACCACTGAATTATGAATTTCCAAAACATCAATCAGAATCTTCTTTCCCTTACCAATGCATTCCATTTCTTTTTTAGGAGGAAGTAACCCTCCCTCATTAATCACCAAAGGTTTTCAAGTTTTGAACCTCAACTTAGCCTCATGATCAAACACCAAGTTAGCGTCTTTGAAAGCTGGAGGATGCAAGCTTTGATTAAAACGATGTAGTATTCTAACAGAAGATGACAAAGAGAGTTGACCATCTCCGCCGCCAGATGATGGAAGCCGACGGCCCTCCAACGTCATCGGAGGAGCGGACGTTTTGCGAGAAAACACAAATTCAAAAAATTAGATTTTTCTCTCTCTACAAAACGGGACCTTCTCTTTCTTCTTGAATTAGATTATTTCGATTGCGGTAAAACATTTACACATCCTATTGGGATGTACTTTAAACCTAAAAAACTTATTGGCATTACACATAATAGGATTAAATATACATTTATTTTTCATTAATTCATCCTATAAAAATGATTAATTAACTCAACCCTTCATTAAGGGTTAAGTTTCAATAAATTCTAAACAAATCAACTAAAATTTATAAAAATACCAATACTACTTCAATTAACTTTAAATCAAACATATAGTGATTAAAAATTAAAATATAAAATTAATTATATTTAAATTTAATTAATAATTTATTACTATAAGTTAAATATTAATTAAATAAAAATATAATTAAAAAATATAAAAAAAAATCAAATGAAATAAAAATTTAATCATAGAAGTTTTAAATTTAATTTAAATAAAATTTCTCAATAAAATTTAAATTTTAATTCATTAAATAATTAATTTCTTAATTTAAATAATTAAATGTAATAAATAAAATTAAAAAATAGATAGAAATATAAATAAAATTAAATACATTCATAATTATCCAAATGAAAATAATATTTTTAATAAAATTTAATGATAAATTAATTAATAATTAGATAATTAAAAATTCAATAATTCATTAAAAATACAAATAATTAAATAAACTTTTAAATTTTAATTAAAATTTAATTCAATTAAAATAAATCAATTTAATAATTTATTTTAATTCTTTAAATTTGATAAATAAATTAGAATAAATGAATTTAAGCCTTTATGCTTTATGTTAAATTCCTTTTGAAGGGCATTTTAGCATTTGATTTCAAGGCCTTTAATTCACTTTATAGAACTCAAAGACCACCATGTATTATGCATGACTCCTTTTAGGAATGAAATAATACACTGGATTTGGTGGATCTTTGAACTTTAAAAATACACTAATCTTATACACTATGCTCACTTCCTTTTGGAGGGCATGTCTATTTAATTTACAAGGTCCCTTCTCTATCATTAATAAATCTTCAAAAGTTTTCATATAATCATCTATCCTGTATAGAGGATGAGTGTATCATTTGAAAGCATTAAGATTTATAAATAAAAAACCCTTGCACTCATTTATTAATCTATAAATTATTTAAAATTAAATAAATTTAACATCTAAATATAAAAAAATAAAATACAAAAATATGTCATTTGAATTTTAATTAAAATCCAATTTGACTTTTAATGAATAAACATTAAACTCCTATAAAACATATCAAAGTTACACAACCTTTCTAACCCACTTAGATGGCTTACTAGGATAACCAAATTTAGCCTAGGTTAAGTTGATGAATTGGTTTGATTTTATTGAGAGTACCTTTACCTAAAAGGGACCCCTGTGTGTTTGCGTACTTTTGCAAATTTGGAAGTCATATTTATTTATTGTTGGTGCACCAGATAGCCGAGTTAATAAACTCAAGGTTGTCCATATTACTAACATTGTTTCTATATATGTATATATAACTGCTTACATTACATCATTATATCAGTATTTTTTATATTTTGTTCATTATATTTCTCCAAAGTATGATGTATATGAGAAAGAGATGAGAATGTCATTGTTCTAGATTTTTTACTTTGATTGAGTTATACAAAGTCATGAGTTGTAAAAGGTTTACATAAAACTCCTATATATATATATATATAAGTGGGGTTCCAAAAAATAATGTCATTTCCACAATAGGGGTTTAACCCCATAACTTAGCCCACTATTCATTTAACCCTTAGGAATGCTCCTCTAAATAAATAACAGACCCTTATTCAATGCCTAATTCAAAATGGCCTATTCATCTAATTTGTTCTCGTCACTTCAATCCTTTTTAAGGATGGAGATAGAGTCAATATCACCCACTTCAATATGTTGTCATATATCTAATCATGTCTGGCACTAGTTTTGATTAATCCCACAAGCTCATTTGTTAATTTTAACATGTTTCTTCCCTTCACTGACAATAAAGTTGATGTAAGCATAACCTCACATAAGGGCATCTAGTTTCCTACATATCAGATAAGAAGTATTAACTTCTATATCATGCACCATCCGATATATGCCTTATCTTTTACTTAAATGGTTTCTTTCACTTCTTTTTCATTGATCAAAGTTTGTGCAAGTTGTTATTCCTAATAGAACTATCCCATGATTAACCAAGAGGGGGGTTGAATTGGTAATTTAAAAATTTTCTTGAATTTTTTAAAACCTTTTTAGAAATTTAAATCAATAACCTCTAATTTATGGTTGCTTAACTAAATAATTATCATTGAATCTTTCAACCACAAAGATTTAAATGCAGGAAATAAAAATGAGGAAAAAATAAATAATACAAGAAGAACACTATATTTAATAGTGGCTCGGTCAAAATAGACCTACATCCACTCCATGAAGACTCTTCCAGGTATTACACTAAATAATAGTGACTCTACTTTTGCCCCCACAGTAAGGCGAAGAAGCCCTTACAAACTTTCTTCCACCAACCCCGTGTGGCAAGAGACCACTGCCTTTTACACTCTCCATGTGATGGCAGCATACCATCATATCTATTTTCACCCTCAAGATGAAAGAAGAGAACCATCACATCCTTTTTCACCCTCCTAATGAATATGGAGTACCATCATCCTTTTTCACCATCTTGGTGAACGCAAAGAGCCTTGACACATTTTTATTAATCATCTCTCAAAAAGCCTCCATAGAAGATGGTAAGAAACTTGAAGAAGAAAGAAGAGATCCTTTCTTTGGGCAACCTGGTGAATCCCTTACAATAAATTCCCTTCACTTGATCTCTCGCACTTCACTCTTATAATCTCTCCCAAATACTCACACTCAATGGCCACTCTCAAGAGAAATTCACAACAAAGGTACTTAAGTTAGTTTTAGGACTCCTTATATAGACAAGACATAAAAAATCATCCAAAAACTAAAAAAATCAAGTGAATCCTCATCTAATTGTATGGTACGAATGATGATCGTGTGGTAGGAACAATTTAAAAATCAGGGCTTTGTGTGGTACGAATTGGGATGAACATAGTTTCATACACTATTAGTCGTCTGTATGATCTAACTTCATATTATACGAAATGTTAAAAAAATGGACTGGTTTGCCTAGTATAATATGATACAAAAGGAATTTTATGTTGTCAGTCATCTATATGAATTAAGATCATACTATACGAACTGTTCAAAAATGAACAAGTTTTTCTATAATGATATGGACAAAAAGGATTTTATACTATATCATTCGTCTGTACGAATTAAGATCATATTGTATGAACTATTCAAAAGTGAACAAACCCGCCTGGTATGATATGGTAAGAAAAGAATTTTTTACTCTATCAGTCATCTATATAAATTAAGATCGTACTATATGATTTATTCAAAAATGAATATGTCTGATTGGTATGATATGGTATGAAAGTAATTATGTACTACGTCAATCATCTGTACAACCTGACATCATATTATATGGCTAGTTCAAATAATTCAAGCGATGATTTGATTAACTGGGTTTGGAAGAAAACTAAATCAAATTATAAAGTACGATTCAATATCGTACAGTACGATACAACAACAACATCAACATGGAGCCTTTATCTCACTACGTGGGGTTGGCTAAATGAATCCTTTTTATCCATTATGTCCTATTAAAAGTCAAATTCTCATTTAAGTATAATAAAGAAATGTCATTTCTAATATTTTCTAAGCAAGTCATTTTATTTTTGCCTCTACCTTTCTTAACATAAGTCAAATCTAATACCTCTAGTATCCTAACCGGGTCATCAGAAGGCCGTCGTTTTATCTGACCAAACCATCTAAAGGTGACTCTCTCTAATCTTATCTTCTACTGGACCTACTCCAACCTTTTCACCCAAATGCTCATTTATTATCCTATCTCTAAGGGTAAAGCCACTCATCCACAAGAGTATCCTCATCTCTGCCACACTTAACTTAGTATTATGCTTCTCTTTAATGGCCAACATTCGGCACCATAAAGCATTGCAGGCCTCACCACCATCTTATAGAATTTTCCCTTAAGTTTGAGGGGTATTTTTCTATCACACAATAAGCCTAATGCATTCCTCCACTTCAACCATCAAACATGAATTCTGCTGATAATATCCCCACCTATTTCACCGTCATTCTGAACAATAAATCCAAGATATCTAAAACATGTACTCTTATTAATGACTTCATCGCCTAAAGTCACAATCCCCTCACTAGGTCTATTATTACTAGAATTACACTCCATATATTTCATTTTAGATCTACTCAAGTGAAAACCTTAAGACTCTAAGGTTGAGCATCATAATCCAAGTTTACATTCAACTCCCTCTCTAGTCTTATCAACAAGAAGAATATCATCAGCAAAAATCATACACCAAGTTACATGCTCTTGCAAATGTCTAATTAAAACATCCATGACAAAAGCAAAAAGATATGGGCTTAAGGCTAATCCTCAATGTAACCCAACCAAAATAGGGAAATACTTGGTCAAACCATCTTATGTTTGAACACGTGTAATAACTCCAGCATACATATGTTTAATGATTTGAATATATATGTTATTAACTCCTTCAACAACAACAACTATCTCTCTCTCCACCCGTGTGTGTGTACACAATTACCCAGTTACAATCACATTCGTTCAAACTCAAAAAATAAATATATATATATATATATATATATATATATATATATATATATATATATATATATATATATATATATATATATATATATATATATATATATATATATATATATATATATATATATATATATATATATATATATATTGTATTACATGAAATCCTATTCTACTCTTTCTTGAAGTTTTTAGCAATTTGGAGTATTATTTCTCTGAAATGTTAGTAAAAACAAAAAAAAAATACAAAAATATCCAAGATATGCTAGAAGAAATAATAATATTATCAGAACTATAATTAATTTTGTTATCATCAAAACTATAAGCTCAATCATGATTCCTAGGTTGCAACAATCTCGCTCTTTTTATGATGGAAAAATAATTATTGTTTGAACTGCTAATTAACATTTTTTTCCTAAGCTTCCCCTCAACGAGTGAAATAATAAAAATCATGGGGAAAAGAATTTTGTTCTACAAGAAATAAGAAATTTTGTCTTACAAATCAAAACAAGAAATTTCAACATACAAATTAAAATTCGTTTAACACAGTCACAAGACCAAAGATCAAAACAAATAAAAAAAAACACCACACACAAGACTAAAGATTAAAATAAATAACACCAAAAAACAAACAACAACATACAAAAAATACAAGACTTCAAACAATAAAACTTCAAATAATCACTTGATACCTCCCCCTTTTCACATAAACAAAAAAAGAGTAATCCCTTAAAAAGTAAAATTATATAAACTAATGTGACACTTGATAAAGCAGATATTTTTAAACAATTGCAAGAAATAATATTAAATTCTTTATGTGAAAAAAAAACTCATAATTTAAATCAAAGAACAAATAAGATAAGAATAATTGATCGGGATCAATGTTCGTTCAAAAAAGCTTAAATATCAAATAGAATAATTATTGCAAAAAGAAAAAAAAAGCTCCTATAGTTTCAAATTCATGAGTTAAAATTATTATTAAATGCATAGATCTTACTAAGAATTAGAGATATATAAGAAAGAACTAGATGTATTGTGGATTCATTTTATGCCTCTTTTTTTAATTTTGGCAATCATTGTGCATCTTATTATTTTGATTTTTATTTGAAAAATAATGTGCATCTTTTCAAGTTGGGCTCATTTTGTGCCTCTTTTCAATTTTGGCACACTTTATACCATTTTTTGATATTTTGTTCTTTTCGCAACCTAAATCAGTAAGTCTTAGATTGTGTGATTATCTTCCAAAAGAAGATAAAAAACTAATAAATAGTGATAGGAGCAAAATAGTGAACAAAAAATAAGTAAAACTAAAAATCTTTTTGTAACAATAATAACTATAAGATATATGTCTATTAGAACACCAAAGATGATCTCTTTATCAAAATCTAGTTATACTTTGATTTAAGATTTGAGAGAAACCTAAATCTGATAAAGGAAATAACAATATAATGCAAAAACTTTAAAATTTTTATTTCTTAGATCAATAAAGTTTAATTAGTTGATAATAAATGAGAGACAATCTAGGGAATTAAAAATAGTACAAGTCAGTCATT
Organism: Dendrobium huoshanense; assembly: GCA_016618105.1. NCBI lineage: Eukaryota > Viridiplantae > Streptophyta > Magnoliopsida > Asparagales > Orchidaceae > Dendrobium > Dendrobium huoshanense. The sequence continues at coordinate 18,951,319 of CM028357.1, forward strand.
CCAAGATTTTTTTTTTAATGAAACAACAACATAACATAGAATCAAATGAAAAGCAACTAATCCAATACAAATAATATAAAAAAATCAAAAACATCTGAATGCAATATCATAAAGGCTAAAACATCATAACATACTCCAACAAAAAACTAAAAGTAACTAAACTAATATGTTGGGGGATCTTAATCTAGAGGCGACTATGGAGGATTGAATATAGTAAAGTAACTATTGATAGTAGCTACTTGAGTATTGATTGAATCAAACTGTCCTCTAACCCAACTTATATCTTGATTATATTTGACATCCTACTGGTCTAAGCGAGCCTCAAAATTATCAAATCATTGATCAAAATAAAAATCAAGTGAATCAAATCATTTATATTGTTCTGATTTATCTCCTGGATGTCTCGAACTATCTACTGGATGATAATGTATGATTTTGAACTAATCGTACAAGATTATGTACAAATTGTCCTGGACAATTAGAACAAACATTGTGTTCTAATCGTACATCAAATCCAGATCATCCTAGCTAGAAGAGATTATTTAAACTAATACTATAGGATGATCTGTTGATTGTGTTGGATGATCATTGATAGCAAGTTGAAAATGAGGGCATTTTTAAGGCCTTTTTATAAGATCTCTTAATTTTTAATGAGATTATTGTTGACCTCACTATTCGAGGTCAATTTTTCCCCGGAATTAACTCTAGTACCTAGGTTTTCGTAGCCTAGTGTAGATGTCGCACCCACAGGATTTCTCTTAGGTGGACACCCACTGACGTAGCATCGACTCGAGCCTATCACTCAATTTGAATAAGAATCGATTCAATCAAATTTTAATTCAACTCCAAACGAACTCAAATTAAAATCAATTAGATCCAAATCTAAAGTCTAATGAAATTCCAAGTATAATAAACTAATTAAATGTCGCCAAGTTTGGTTGGATTTGTTTCGATTTCAATCCAAAATCGATGAACTTATTAAAATACACTCTATATATATATATATATATATATATATATATATATATATATATATATATATATATATATATATATATATATATATATATATATATTTTTTTTTTTCCTTTTTTTTTTTTTCTAAATAAAATGTTAAGATCAATTAAATTTGTTTTTTTTAAATAAATATACCTTTGATCAAGAATATCTAATAAATAAAACTCAATAAAAATCAAATCTATTTATTTAATGAAATTTAAAGTTTTCTAATAAAATTCTTAAATCAAATCTTTAAGTTAATAACTTAAACTAAAACTAATTAAATGAAATTAGAGCCGGTCTAACCAACACCCGCTACCCCATTCGATCAACTTCCCACTCCTCTCTGCAGTTCGCAACTTCCAAAAACTCCCGATCTCCTTCCAGTTCATACACACGAAAAACCCATTCGGCTCAGACCCCCGGCCAGTTCGCCTCTTCCTATTCGCATGAAACCCCTTCGCCTCCTGGCTCTCAGCCCGCATACCCCCAGGCGAAACTGCTCTTACACGACACCAAAGCCGTTCTCTCCTCCAACCCGTTGCCTTTGAGTTCGCATACCTCCAGCGTGAAGAAACCCCGCAGCCCCGACCACCTCTCTCTTTGGATTCGCAGAACCACCCAACTCCCGAACTCCCCCTCCTACTCTCACAGTTCGCACGAAGTCCTCTCCTCTTCCCTGCCTCCCGTGACCTCATACACACACAGCAGTTCAACCGAACGCCCAGGCCCCATTTGCGAACAACCCCATCGCTTCCTCTGCCTAGGTCGCCTCATCTGCTCTAACCAATTTCCACTTGAACAGGTATAATTCTCCTTGTTTCTCTTCCTATTGAAAGATTTCTTCCTCTCCAATAAATATTTCTATTATTTCTATATATTCTTTAGATCAGTCTTAAAATTTGAGTGATTCATTTAAATTTATTCATGAAATAATGGGGCATATTACTGATTTGTTTCTAGGATTTGTGGATATTTCCTTGCCATATTTTTCCATTGATTCATATTTGGGAAATTAGTATTCTAGTTTTAAAATAAAAATGTGTTCAATAAATAAAGAGGTTGTTTGACCTCAAATTTTTGTTTCCATTGTTGTTAACATCATGCATTGAATTACCCTTTTCCTAATTTTTGCATATGAGAATAATAGTTGCTTAATTCTACTTTCTATGATATGAGTGTGTCGGAGCTATTTTAAAAAGTCAAAGGCATATATTTAAAGCAGTTATGCGATTTTATGAAGATTGGAGAGATACCAAACGGTTGAAAAACTTGTTTCTCATATTCTATCAAACAAATCTTTTAGAGGCTATATAAGAAAGAAAATATATTTGATTAATTCCAAAGCAGTAATATATTGTTTAAAATGATGATGTATTTCTTTCATATAAAAATGTGTTTGTTATATTAGCTTTAAAGGCAAAGTTGGGTAATTACTTTGATAAATCGTCTCCTTTTAATTTAAATCTTGTTATTCTTGAGTGATTTTGAGTTCTCATTTTTTTTTATATATTAAATAAATAATGAGAAATGAAATGCTAAATTCTTGTTCGAAGTTTGGTCAGTCCTTACTAAATCTGAGGGGATTTCTTGAGTTTATTTGTTTTGGCTTCACTAATGATTAACTCCCATAATCAGTTAATGTATTATTTGTCTTTTTATTCAAAATGATATTGACAGTAAAATGAAACAAATTATTATGATCTATTTGTTTTTGCATAGATACTATTCCCATTTCAATGTGATCAAGTGTTCTTTATGTGCAAGTTAAAAGTTGTCTTGTGTAAGTGCGAAAAGTAAATTGCTTTCATAAGTGTATGTTTAAAATGAAAATTATACATTATGGGAAAGCAAAAGTATGTCTTTGGGAAGTAACATGTATATGTTAAAGAGAAGTGACATGTGTGTAATTTAAGAAGTGATTATGTGATCTTCAGAGGATGAAAGGTGTATGTTTTAAGAGTTGGGAAATACAAAATGTAGGAAAGCAAGATGTGTGTTAGAAAAGTGAGAAAGGTGAAGTGAAAGGTATGGATTGTGAAAGTAGAATGTATATGTAAAAAGGTATTTTTGTAATGGAAAATGTGGAATGTGAATTTTGGAAGTGTGTGCTCAAAAAGTAGAAATCGTATGTGTTTTGGAATGATAGAAATTGTGTCTTTTGGAATGGTGGTAATGTGTTAAAACTTATGTGAGTTTGGGAAGAGTAGAAATTGTGTATTTTGAAAAAAAGAAAAGTAAATTGTGTATGTTGGGTTGAAAAGTAAAAATTAGGTGAAAGGTTTAAGTTTTGAAATGTGAAATTTGAAATGTGTAGAAAGGTGCTTTGAATATTGAAATGTTTAAAAAATATTTTGATAAGGAAAAGTGTATAGTATGATTTTAGGATTGGGAGAAGTGTATAAGTGTGAGAGGTAAAGTGCTTGTTTTGTGAAAATTGTATAAATTTAGAAGAGTGGAAGTAAATATTGGAAAGGTATATAATATGCTTACAAAATAAAAGTTCCAAAAGTGCAATCAACAAAGCCAGTGTCCAAGCCCGAAGAAAGGTACGTCTTTATTTTCAGTAAATTTTAATTATTTCATTATTATTTATTAAAAATGCTTTCTAATCCCTGTTTTTCCTGTTTTATTTGCATAAACTGCGAGGAATGGTACCGGTCGAGGGAACAAAAGGACAGGGATCTAAAGGCGTCAGACGCCTCTATCCAACCGGGTAGAGGTGCTACGGGCGGAACCACCGGGTCGTAGCCCCCGGTGACTGTGAGTATTTCTAAACTTAGAAAACCTTTAGGGGCCCCTTGATGTGGCATGCGTAAACCCTTCCTTTAGGTCCCTATAGTAACTTCAATTTTATTAGGTTTATTTTTATTTGCTTTTAGATCCTTAAACCCCTTTTTACACACGTTCAAAGTCCCAAGGGTTAGTAATAACAAATTTTTATCCCATACAACAGTAGTGACACTTAAGGACAAAAATTAAGGACGGAGTCTTAGAAAATCTAGACTTAGGAAGCATGCACACTTTAGGATAGAAACTTTTAACATAGAAAATTTAGTGACATCTCACTTTAGAATTAGTAAATATCTTTAAATTAGAATTCAATCAACTAGAAAGCTTTAGCCAATAATTGACTTAGGACATTTCAAAACCTCACAGCCTACTGCACACACTTAGATTTGTTTGTTAGGACAACCGACTCTAGTTTTAGGTTAGGCCGGTGTTTATTTCCTTACTGCACTGTGATGGGCTTTTTCTCGAGTTTTATTGCATGCTGGTTGTAAAATGTTGGTGTGTTTGTTTATTTATTTTTACTGCACTCTGTGTTGGTTTAATTGACGATTAGATTACCCATAGGCTAGGAGCGATCTGGATTATTAATATGATTTTCTGCAGGTGGCCACACTCATGCAGGGCAGAAAAAGGGGGCTAATTAATTAATAATAAAAAAATGCTACAGGTGCTTCAGCTGCTTAGCCCCCAAATGAAGAAGAGTGTGGCCAAGTGTGGCTTAATAATTTAAATTCAATTGCATATATATATAACTGCGTGGGATGATTTTTGTTATAAATTGCTTAGGATAACCTTGCAGGTGGATTAGATTTTCCTTTCCTTTCTGTGAAATGAAATGTAATGTAAATATAATATATCAAGAGTCAATAAATGTGAAAGTGATTTTTTGAAAGTTGGATATTACATCCAATTTGGAATCCAAAGAAAGGAGAATATACCTTAAAGGATTATTCTCTTTTATTTGGAAAGACAAATTAGGATGATTCAATATCCGAATAGAAAAGAAAATACCCCTCTTAGGGATGAGTTTCTTTTCATTTGGATATCGAGAACCCGACGGACCCGAGAAGTTCGTAGAAGAAGAAAAGACAAAACAAGAAGATTGAAGAAAGAAGATAAAGAAATGAAGATTTAAGGAACAGTATATCCCATTTCAAAAATCACTTGCGTCATTCTTAGGATTAGAATCCGGGTTTGTTGTCAGTGGTGCCCGGCCACTTTACTTTTCTGCAAATTCTGGGTGTAATATGGACATTGGACATTATATTTGGATTATTAAAATTGATTGTTTACATTGTTTGTGCAGTAGATTTTTTTAGGACCTTGCATGCCGTGTTTTGTTTTAGCCTGGATTCGAATCGGAGAGATTTTTTTTCGTAAGGGTACGCTTAAAATTCTTTTACTTGTAATTAAAAATAAAAATTTTTAGGCTCACATAGTAACTCTAACGTTCTAAGAAGTAAGCTCGGGACCGCCGAGAGTCAGCATAAGCATATTATGACTTTCTCTTCCTTGTTAGGCACCTCCCCGCCTGCGGGTTCTGGCAGACCACTTGACCTATGAGGGTGCAGTTATGTCAAGGGGAAGTTGTGCAATCTCTAGGAAAAAACCTATTTTCTAAGCCTAATTTTTAAACTGCTTCATATTTATTTTATGCATTCGAGTCAATTAGCATGCATTGCATTAGATACAAATTAAAAAGAGTCTAAAATGTTAATTGCATTATTTCTAGGCATAACTCACCATACATAAGTTAAGGGGCTAATTAGGAACTATCTTAGATGTCAGCCCTAATTCCTTAAAACTTAAACAACATCCCTACCCATCTTTCATAAGAGACTAGACACATGGTTTTAAAGCGCCTAGGTGGTTAGCTGGCTCCCCAATCCAGGCCGGGGTAAGTCCAGATTTGCACTTCATTAGTTAGGTTCGGGTCGCTACTTTGTAGTACCCAAATTAGATTTAGGTTCTGAGGCAGATACTTTTTAGATCTTAAGTCCTCGCCCTCCGGGAATATAATCCCAAATTTCTAATAAAATGTCAACTTAAACATAAAATTTTCTCCTAAAATGTAAAGCCCAACATAGGATAGATTGAGGTTGTCTCTGAGCTTCTCAGAATCCGACACCTCCTACTTTTCATCCTTTGACTCGCTAATAAATGTTCAACATTGAGCTTTCACCTTGGAAAATTCCTACTTCTATTCCTTGTCTTTTACTTTGTAGTCAAAGGGTATGAAATCAGTGCTTTAATCGAGAGTTTTCTTAGGAGCATTCCTCCTAAGATGTAATTAACTATAGGAGCTTGCTCCTATAGGGATTTGAGAATCTCAGACTAAAATAAACCTTATTTTATTCGTATAAAACAAGGGAAGAATCTTTGGGAACGTAGATATTTTTAAAACTTTATTTCTAATTTTGAATAGACTTATAAAATATTATTATTATCTTTTCAGATAATATAATATTATACTTGTTATATTCAACTTTAGAAATAATGAATTTTATAAAACTCATTCTCGCTTTTGGATATCTTAAAGAATGTTATGTTCGTCTTTTAAGATGATATAATATTCTTCTTGCCATATCTAAATAAAAGAATGAATAAACTTTTTTTAAAAACCGTATTTCTATCTTTGAACATATTTTATAGAATTTCATGTTCATCTTTTAAGATGATATGTTATTCTTTGAACTATGTTTGATTATAGAAATATCAATTTTCAACATCCTATTCTGATATTGAATCCATTGTAGAATATTGTGTCGGCCTCTCGAGATTGTACTTTATTCTTAATGCAGTATTCAATTACAAAATAGGAGAAATCAAAATCTACGTGGCGATACACAATTTTTTTCCACCAAGGTTTTTCTGGCGACTCCGCTGGGGATCAATCCTCTCTTCATCATTAGCAGTGTTTTATACCCTTTAATCGGTAGTATACTTGAGCTTAGTATAAGTTGTAACTACCTTTCTTCCGCCGGTTCTTTTATTCATTTCATTTTTGAATAATTTGGCCGGTATCTAAAAAAAAAAAATTTTTTAGAGGTCTTATTTTGGACCCCGTTAGAAAATTAACGAGGAGCTCCTTTATAATGGCCTATTTGTAAAGTAAATCCCCGTGTTAATTCGAACGTTGTAGTTACATTATTTTTGTAGCTTGATGTTTGAATTAGCACTGGGTCCAAAATTTCAAAAGTTAAAATTAAAACACTAAATAAAATTCATCCTTATCTCAATATTATGTATTGTAGTTATATTTCCATATAACTCAATATATATGAAATGAGATAGGATTTAGTTTATTTAGTTGGATTAATTAAACTTTTACAATTTAAATAAATTTTTCAGAGTCTAATTAAAAATTTCCTTTTAAATTTCAGGAAAAATGATGGGTAAATTAATCTTTTCCCTGTCTGATAACATGAACCTGTCCTACAATCTGTTTGCTGATGGTAGTGTAATCAAGTTTGGAAAGGATTTGAGGATTTGCATTTGTCTGTTAGTGGACCTGAGTTCACTATTGTTTCAACTAGTGAGGTTGCAAATCAGAAACCTATCCTAGAATTCACTTTGGGATGCGGGTCTCAAACTGCTCCTGTAGACCCTAGGCCCTCTATGTTTACTAGGATTGAGCAACTTAATCAAGACCAGAAACTCAAGTCAGTTGTAGTAGCAAACAGTTCAGTCCCTTTCAGTGCACCTAGTCAGTTTGAGATTGGATCTTCTTCTAATTTATCGACGATTATGACTAAGACTCAGAGAAGAAATAAAAATCGTCGTATAAAAAGAAAAATGAAAAAACTAGGAAAATCAAAGAAAAACGAGCTTATCCCTCCAACCTCTCCACATCTTAGTGGTAGTAGGTTTCATCCCCTCTCCGCTGCTGATGGAGAGGAAGATGCGAGGTTGATTGCTCGATCAGCCCCTACTACTGTTAAAAAGTCTGTCACTGAGCCAACAAAAAGTAAGGAAACACATGTTCAGAATTTGGTAAAGGCTATAGTACAAGATTGTGCTGATGGTCCTCCACAGACTAAAGAAGAATTTTTAAGGAAAATGAGAAGATTGATCAGTGATAGGATTGAAGAAGAAACCTTAAGGCAAAAACTTATTAAAACTAGGGTAGGAGGTCAGTTGAGAACAAGAGATAGTAAAAGAAAATTCAAACCAACTGCCATCTCTGCTCTCACTGATGGATACCCTAGGGAACCAAGGAGATCCAGTAGAAAGACAGACAGTATTGTGTTGACTGATGCTTCAGTGAAATTTAAAGCTACCCAGCATATTCCACAGAAAGTCAGCCGTCAGTTGTCCCCTTCTTCTGCACCACCACTAAGTCATAGTAAGATTCAACGTAGTTCTCATACCCATTCTTCTCCCCGGATAGATAGGCACCACTCTACGGGTCCTACTCCATCTTCTTATCCTGATGTAGAGCGGTTGGAATCCTCAAACCAACCCTCTTCGACATCTGATGAGAAGAAGGTTTGGAAACCCAAGGAAAAAGCTACTTCTCCTGTAGTAGCTTCACCTGAGAAGCCTATAGAAAGTGAACTTGAAGAGAAGAAGAGGGTTGAGAATACTACTCCAGATCCCATGGATTGTGAGAAGTATGTTCCTGTTGATCCCAACTATGTTTCTGGAAGATCTATAGAGGAGATGATAGGTGAACTAAAAGACAGTATTAGAAATCTGGATGAAGAAGAAGCTTTGAACTTTGACTTAGATGGAGATGATATGTTAGATGATACAGTAGCTGATGTCTTTATGGTTGAAACAAGAACAACATCTTATAATGAGCAGATTGAGGATGCTGTATTACAAGATGTCGTAGTTGAGGAAGGCATAGCGCCAGACTTAACTCAACGTCTTGTACAACAATTAAAACAAAAAGATGAGCAGATTTCAAGTATGGAGAAGAAGATAGAAGAAATGATGGCCACTATGGCTTCTTTCCAAAGTCAGGGTCCTTTACCACCACGAGCACAGGTTGAGTCTTCTCAACCCGAGCCTGTTCAGGTGTTAGGAAAGAAACAAGTGATTGAGATTATAGAAGAAAACCAACAAAATCCAGAAATAAAGGCTTCTCAATCCAAAGAGTTAAAGCAAATGGTAGAAAAGCAAGTTAGGGAGGCATTAGCAGAATCTCAGAGCTCGTCATATACTCCAAAGGGTAGACCCTACCCAGAGGAGTTTGATGCAGTTCCATACCCGAAGGGGTTTGTGCCTCCCTCCTTCAAGATCTTTGATGGTACTGGAAACCCAAGGCAGCACATAGCCTACTTTAGAGCCAGTTGTTGCAACGCTGGAGGAAGCGATGCTTTGCTTTTCAGACAGTTTGTCAGTAGTCTGTCAGGGGTAGCATTTGATTGGTATGCAGATCTTCCAAATGGTTCAGTGCACAGTTTCACAGAATTAGAGAACATGTTTGTTAAAAGATTTGCAGGCAGTCAGCACCATGTTACAGTTGGGGATCTTGTAATAGAAAAACAGAAACCTGGAGAAAAATTAGTTGAATACATACTTAGATGGAGGAATTTGAGCATGAAATGTGAACCTCAATTGCAAGAACAACATGCAATTGAGATCCTGCTTAAAAACATTCATGGACCGGTAGCCTTTCTTTTGAAGGGTTTTACCATTAAGACATTTGAAAAAATGCTCAATAAGGCCTCCAGTCTCCAAGAAGAAGCTTCACAGCTCTCCTTCCTTGTTGATCAGTCCTCTTCAGACCCTAAGAAGCTGAAACTCCAGAAGGTCTTTGAAAAGAAATCTGGGATGGTGTCAGCTGTGGATAAGGGAAATCAGCCAATAAAAGTGCAGGCAGAAAGGTCCCCTCCTCAGTTTTATAATCAACAGTATCAGAGACTGCAGTATCCGCCACCACAACATCCTCCACTTCGGATTCAACCAGAATTCAACCAACAGCGACCTTACCTTACTCCAGAAGAAAGAAGGGAAAATTGGGATAAATTTAATGCATTAATTGGTAAGACTTATCCCTTTAAGAAGGAGGCTTTAAAGAAGATATTGAAAAGTCTTCTTAAAAAGCCAGACTTTAAGTTACCTGCACCTAGAAGGCCAGAAGAAGTGGGTAGGTCAGATCACCCCAATTATTGCCCTTACCATCAGATGTTGGGTCATCAGCTTGAAGAATGTGTCACTTTTAAAGAATGGCTTGACAGAAACATGAAATTAGGAGCTGTAGTGATTCCCAAGGAATACTTAGTGGATCCAGGGCAGGGATCAGCTAAATGTGTGACTGGTGAACCTATCGTTCCTACTTCTTTTTCAAATTCTGATTCTACTTGGGATATAGTTTTATCCCGTTCTTCAAAGAAATTTCTTAACAAACTTTACTTTTCTTCTCTTCAGGAGTCTTTGGGAGCTCAGAAGCCTCTCCAGGTTGATCTGATAGTTCCAGAAGATGATGTAGAGATGACTCCACCTTCAGAGCTTAAGGAAGCCCGAGTCAGCCAGGGTCCTATAGTTCAGGAGAAGGAGGACACTAGAGATCATTTTGTTGCTTTTAGTAGTTTTGATTGTGATGTATCTAGTAGAGTTGTGTTCTCTTCGGATGGGGAGACTGTTATCCTCAATCCTCTTATCTTAGATGACTTTTGTTTTGTTAAGTGTGATGATGTCAAATCAATGAAAAAGGATTCTGCTTATATCTTGTCTATTTCTGATAATGATGTTACGGATGACTTAAAAACTACACCTGAAAATGATTCTCTGCATGATCAATTTAATTTTGAAGAATTAAAACATTCTCTTGGTTATTATTCAGATAGTGATGTCCCTACTCTTGATTTGCAGGGTATGCTATCTGTATTGAAGCCGAGATGTCTGATTCTGAAAATTTAACAGAAGTAAAATCAGAATTAGCTGAGGTCAAAGAAGATAACCTGCCTGTCACTTCTTCTGAAGAGATAGTGGAAATCAAGCTTCGTAGTGGAAAAGTGTTACCACCTCACGCTTCTTCTGAAGATAAAGGAAAGCAAGTTATTGACGAGCCAGAGTCTTCTCTTCCACCTCAACCCGTTCCTTTTCAAAGTCCAATTGAGAGTGGAATGCCCAAGGTCGATTACAATGTCCTAACTCATCTCAGGAAGCTGCCTGCCAAACTGAGCATTTACGATGCCTTGATTCTTTCCAAAGAAATGAGGGAATCCCTAATCAAAGCATTGTTAGATCCAGATATTTGCATGGCCCAGTTAGCAGCTGCACAGCCTGATGAAGCTTTTTGTTCTAGAGGAGTTCCTGAAATTTCTTTCTCTGATGAAGATCTATGTTTAGGGACGGCTGATCACAACCGTCCACTATACATAACAGTGAACATAGATAACTTCAGATTGTCACGTATCCTTGTAGATCCTGGTGCATCAGTTAATATTATGACTCTAGGAACTCTTGCCTATTTGAGAATAGACGTCCGTAAGCTCAGCTCAGATAAGATGATCTTATGGGGGTTTAATGAAAATGGCGAGAGGGCTTTGGGTTCAGTTACTCTGTTGTTAGAGATTGAGGATTTTAAAACTGAAGCTAAGTTTCATATTATAGACGCTCCAACATCTTTTAACGCTCTTTTAGGTAGACCCTGACTTCACGAATATAGGATGGTTCCTTCATCCCTGCATCAGTGTATCAAGTACATCAGAGATGGTACTGAGCACTGTATTAAGGGAGATTTGCAACCATTCTCGGTTCATGAAGTAGGAATTTATGAGGATGCCGCCTATTATTTGCCTAAAAAATAAACAGTTGTTTCCAAAGATCTTAATTTGGCCAAAAATGAAATTGCACTTGAAAAGAAAAATGAAAAAGAAAAAGAAGAAAAAAGAAATGAAGAATATCCCTGCCTCGAACATAGCATTCGTTGGCATCCTGCTCCTCCCTCACAAAGAGGTGGTAGGATGACCCAACGAGGGCGAGGTAGAGGCAGAGGATGGCAAAATCATGAAAGTGCAATGTATGAAAACATTCAAAAGCAAAACCCTACGATACACATCGATTTAGAATCTGGTTCAGATGATGAATCATGTGTACTGAAGGATGAAAATAGTAACAAAAGGCCAAAATTTGAGATCTCTTTGGAAAATGACAGTGATGAAGATAAAATTCAGGCAAATATAGAGGATGATTCAGATTTGTCCACCTATGAAAGACTTAAAGGATATGTGAAGACTTTAGCTTTAACCCCACTATCGCAAGATAGTATAGCTGGGTTGGCAATTAAAGTTTCACCTGCTTTGAGCGATGATTGTAAAACTGCTAAGTTTATTCCTTCTTCTAGCAAAAATATTGAAACTGATGTACATGTTGATGATACTTTTATGAATGAAATAGTGGAACTCCCTTTTGATTGGTATCCTTATTGTGTTAAAAATTTAATTGAGCAAGGTCTTACCCCATCTACTTGGACTAAACGTCAAGCTCAGTCCTTTGAAAGTCTTTGGAATACGGAATTCCATAAACCAAAGTCAAAAGCAGGACTAGGCTTTAATACTGTTTGTCCATTTGATGATGATGATTATTGCTTAGTAATTACTAACAATGTAGGATCTAATCATCTTTTTGTAGAGAACATTGAAAATCTTAATGAATTTTGCTTAGAAACTTTAGATGATTCGGATAACATTCAAGTTAAGGAGGCACCTCCTGAACTCGAGGAGGAAATCCAATCAACTATTGACGAACTAAAAGAAATTAACCTTGGTAATGAAGAAAATCCACGTCCGACGTTCATAAGTGCCTTATTGAACGAGGATGAGTCAAATAACTTGGTCAAGTTGCTTTCAGAGTTTAAGGATTGCTTCGCTTGGAGTTATGACGAAATGCCCGGATTATCTCCAGAAATAGCAGTTCACAAACTTGAAATTCAACCTGACATAATTCCTGTCAAACAAGCCCTGCGACGCATGCGCTTAGAAATTGAACAACAAGTGATAACTGAAGTTAAGAAACTGATCGATGCAGGCTTTATTCGAGAGGAGAAATATCCCTCTTGGTTGGCTAGTGTCGTCCCAGTAAAGAAGAAAAGTGGTCAAATTCGCGTATGCATCGATTATAGGGATCTGAATAAAGCATGTCCGAAAGATGAGTTCCCGTTACCCATACCAGAACTCATGGTAGACATTGCCTCTGAGCATGAAATTTTCTCTTTTATGGACGGTTCATCTGGATATAAACAAATCAAGATGGCTCCTGAAGATGAAAAATTTACTGCATTCAGAACACCTATAGGGGTCTTCTGTTACAAAGTCATGCCCTTTGGACTTAAAAATGCTGGTGCAACTTACCAGCGAGCTATGACCCGAATCTTTGATGATTTAATCCACCAACAAGTGGAATGTTACATCGATGATTTGGTTGTCAAAAGTCGTCAAAGGGAAGACCACCTTCATGATCTGAGAATCGTTTTTGAAAGGTTGCGCCGCTATGACCTAAAGATGAACCCCTTGAAAGGTGCTTTCGGAGTTACTTCAGGGAAATTCTTAGGGTTCGTAGTGAGACACCGAGGTATAGAAATTGATCCTTCCAAAATAAAAGCCATCTTAGATATGCCACCTCCTAAAAGTCTAACCCAATTAAGATCTCTTCAAGGTAGGTTGGCATATCTACGAAGATTCATTTCTAACTTGTCTGGTAGGTGTCAACCATTTGCTGCTTTATGTAAGAAAGATGCCCGATTTCATTGGGATGAAAAGTGTCAAAACGCTTTTGAAAGCATAAAACAGTATTTGTTAACACCTCCAATCTTAGCGGCTCCTATTCCGGGAAAACCCTTAATACTTTACACCGCAGCTTTAGACAGTTCCCTTGGCGCCTTGTTAGCCCAAACTAACGAGGAAGGAAAAGAGAACGCACTTTACTACTTAAGTAGACGACTCTTACCAACTGAAGCTAATTACCCGCCTATTGAGAAACATTGTTTAGCCTTAATTTTTGCTGCCCAGAAATTAAGACATTACATGTTAGCTCATAAAATCAATCTCATTTCTAGAGTCAATCCACTCCAATACCTGATGACTCGTCCAACATTGTCAGGACGTTTGGCAAAATGGTCAATGTTTTTACTTCAGTTTGATATCACGTTTATACCCTTACATGCTATCAAAGGTCAAGCCGTAGCTGACTTCTTAGCAGCACACCCGATCCCTGCTGAATCCCCTCTAAATGATGATCTCCCTGATGAACAAATTATGAGTTTAGAGGAGCAGGAAGGAAATACCTGGGAGTTATATTTTGATGGTGCCGCATCTTCGCAAAAGATTGAGGAATCTCAGGAAATAATCCCAGGGAAGGCCGGTATCGGGTTGGTTTTCATAACCCCTGAAAAAGGTTTGTTGCTTTATTCTTATCATTTATTAGAGCCTTGTACTAATAATGAAGATGAATACAAAGCTCTAATGACTGGTTTAGAATTAGCAATATCAATGGAAATTAGGAAAATCAAGATCTTTGGAGATTCACAACTCATTATCAATCAAGTTGCTGGTATTTACAAAGTCTTGAAACCTAAACTTCTTCTGTACTATCAATACACTATGAAGCTTCTCGAACAAATTCCAAATGTAACTTTGTATAGGATACCCCGTGGAAGAAATTCTATGGCGGATGCCCTTGCAAAACTTGCAAAAGAGTTAGCTTGTATAGAAGAAGAGTCAATCTCTATAGAAGTTCAAGGTCGCAAGATCTTATCTCCTATAGACTTGGAATACATTACTAAGATTTTTCCTTCTGAGGGTGAGGTTGTTCTTGCTGTTAATGATGAGACGGTTGACTGGAGAAAACCTTTCATTGACTACTTGCAAGAAAGCAAACTTCCTCAAGAGAAATCTGCTGCAGATCAGATTAAGAGAAGGGCTCTCTCCTATACGCTGATAAACAACACTTTGTACCGCCGGTCTTTTGATCAATTGTGGTTACGTTGTCTTAACAAACAGGAAGCCCAAAAGATAGTGACCGAGGTACATGCCGGATTGTGTGGTGCTCACCAATCTGGTCTTAAAATGAAGATGAAAATTAAAAGGTTAGGATATTATTGGCCCTCAATGATTGACGACTGTATGTCTATTGCACGTCGTTGTCATCAATGCCAAGTACATGGTGTAGTCCTACATCAACCTCCTAATGTCATACATCCAACAATTGCTTCATGGCCTTTTGAAAGTTGGGGCACAGACATCATTGGCCCTATCGACCCTCCCTCTTCTAAAGGTCATCGGTTCATTCTAGCGGCAACAGATTACTTTTCAAAATGGGCAGAAGCTGTTCCACTACGAGAAGTCAAAACTCACAACGTGATCCAATTCTTTCGAGACCATATCGTATATCGATTCGGCATCCCTCGTCGAATTATATCCGATAATGGTCCCTCTTTCAAAAGTACCAAACTGAACAACTTTGTTAAACGTCACAATATTGATTGGAGATACTCCACAAGCTATTACCCACAGGCAAATGGTTTAGCAGAGGCCTTCAATAAGACGTTGGTAGGAATTTTAAAGAAAAGCTTAGAGGACAATAAGCGACAGTGGCATGAAAAGTTGGGTGAGGCTTTGTGGGCTTATCGAACCACATATAGAACCCCAACTCAGTCTACACCGTTTGCTTTAGTCTTTGGGGCAGAGGCTGTTCTCCCTTTAGAGATACAGCTTCCCTCTCTAAGAGTTGCAGTTAATAATAGTATCACATTTGAACAGAACGCCCGACTTCGACTAGAAGAACTCGAAGGTTTAGAAGAGAAGCGACTGCAGGCTCAACAGAACCTCGAGTTATATAAATCCCGTATGGCTCAAGCACATGATAAATTAGTCCGCCCTAGAACCTTTCGAGTAGGAGAACTTGTGTTGGTCTTACGTAGACCTATCTTGACTCATCGAAGATTTGGGGGTAAATTTGAGCCTACCTGGGAAGGTCCTTTTGTGGTGGAGAAAGTCTACCAAGGAGGATCTTACCAATTGGTGGATTGTAAGGGTGATCGTCCTATGTTACCCATCAATGGGCGTTTCCTTAA
This sequence comes from Dendrobium huoshanense, assembly GCA_016618105.1. NCBI lineage: Eukaryota > Viridiplantae > Streptophyta > Magnoliopsida > Asparagales > Orchidaceae > Dendrobium > Dendrobium huoshanense. The sequence goes on from CM028357.1 coordinate 18,967,136, forward strand.
AAAATACTATGTGTAATGACGTTGTTATGATGATTTTGCAATAAAATAACAAATTTCTCAGAATATACGTTGTTCTCAAATTTTTTTGAATGTCACATATTGTACTGGGTCCAAGTGATTTGTATACTTTTGAAAATCAAAATTTGAAAGGTTGCAAGATTTGAAATAATTGAGATGTTCTATAATACTACTGTAGAATTGTCCTTTTATTAGTTTTCCTTTTTCAGATATGATAATCCAATATAAAAACAAAATTCCCAGTGGAATATTTGTAAGTTATAGGGATCATCTATATTAAAAAAAAGGGAACAAATTTTCAATTCAATAAATGTTCAAAAAAAATTTCTTCCAAATATTTTCCATTCTCTTCTAGAAAATGACATATACAAATGTTTTAATCTTTAATAGAATATTTATATTTTGTCAATGTCATTTGTGACGAAGGGAAATGATTTAAAACTTTGAAGAAATCAACTATACTTCTAAATTCTAAAACAATCTTGTTTAAATCAGTCTTTAGGTCTAAGTCCGCTTTTACGGCATCCTATTGGCTTTCTGGCTTAAGTCCGTTCTTACGGCAGCCAATCCAGTTTAAATCAGTCTTTAGGTCTAGATCCGCTTTTACGGCATCCTATTAGCTTTCTGGCTTAAGTCCGCTCTTACGGCAGCCAATCCAGTTTAAATCAGTCTTTAGGTCTAAGTCCGCTTTTACGGCATCCTATTGGCTTTCTGGCTTAAGTCCGCTCTTACGGCAGCCAATCCAGTTTAAATCAGTCTTTAGGTCTAAGTCCGCTTTTACGGCATCCTATTGGCTTTCTGGCTTAAGTCCGCTCTTACGGCAGCCAATCCTGTTTAAATCAGTCTTTAGGTCTAAGTCCGCTTTTACGGCATCCTATTGGCTTTCTGGCTTAAGTCCGCTCTTACGGCAGTCAATCCAGTTTAAATCAGTCTTTAGGTATAAGTCCGCTTTTACGGCATCCTATTGGCTTTCTGGCTTAAGTCCGCTCTTACGGCAGTCAATCCAGTTTAAATCAGTCTTTAGGTCTAAGTCCGCTTTTACGGCATCCTATTGGCTTTCTGGCTTAAGTCCGCTCTTACGGCAGCCAATCCAGTTTAAATCAGTCTTTAGGTCTAAGTCCGCTTTTACGGCATCCTATTGGCTTTCTGGCTTAAGTCCGCTCTTACGGCAGCCAATCCAGTTTAAATCAGTCTTTAGGTCTAAGTCCGCTTTTACGGCATCCTATTGGCTTTCTGGCTTAAGTCCGCTCTTACGGCAGCCAAACCTGATTAAATCCGTCTTTAGGTCTAAGTCCGCTTTTACGGCATCCTATCGACTTCTGGCTTAAGTCCGCTCTTACGGCAGCCAATCAACCCTTAAATCCATCTTTAGGTCTAAGCCCGCTCTTACGGCATCCTATCGATTTCTAGCTTTTATCAAAATCAAAATCAAACTTCAATTCCTTCCAAATTACATTCAAATCATAACATTCAACTTTTCAATATCTTGACTTTATTAAATGATACTAATTTCATTAGTAATTATTTGATAAAGCATCATTACCAATATCAACTTCAAAATCAACGAGTCAACTCGAAACTCTATCAACCTTCATCCTAATTTTCTATCAAACCTCAAAATGATTTCAATTCATATACTCAGATGCTAAACTTCAACTCTGGATCTAGTTGATCGTTTCGGTCAACACCAATACGCACGATAAACTTTGGCAAGTTTATCATGCCTATTGGGGGTCCATTTGTTGACCTCATTATTCGAGGTCAATTTTTCCCCGGAATTAACTCTAGTACCTAGGTTTTCGTAGCCTAGTGTAGATGTCGCACCCACAGGATTTCTCTTAGGTGGACACCCACTGACGTAGCATCGACTCGAGCCTATCACTCAATTTGAATAAGAATCGATTCAATCAAATTTTAATTCAACTCCAAACGAACTCAAATTAAAATCAATTAGATCCAAATCTAAAGTCTAATGAAATTCCAAGTATAATAAACTAATTAAATGTCGCCAAGTTTGGTTGGATTTGTTTCGATTTCAATCCAAAATCGATGAACTTATTAAAATACACACACTCTCTCTCTCTCTCTCTCTCTCTCTCTCTCTCTCTCTCTATATATATATATATATATATATATATATATATATATATATATATATATATATATATTCTAAATAAAATGTTAAGATCAATTAAATTTGTTTTTTTTAAAAATAAATATACCTTTGATCAAGAATATCTAATAAATAAAACTCAATAAAAATCAAATCTATTTATTTAATGAAATTTAAAGTTTTCTAATAAAATTCTTAAATCAAATCTTTAAGTTAATAACTTAAACTAAAACTAATTAAATGAAATTAGAGCCGGTCTAACCAACACCCACTACCCCATTCGATCAACTTCCCACTCCTCTCTACAGTTCGCAACTTCCAAAAACTCCCGATCTCCTTCAAGTTCATACACACGAAAAACCCATTCGGCTCAGACCCCCGGCCAGTTCGCCTCTTCCTATTCGCATGAAACCCCTTCGCCTCCTGGCTTTCAGCCCGCATACCCCCAGGCGAAACTGCTCTTACACGACACCAAAGCCGTTCTCTCCTCCAACCCGTTGCCTTTGAGTTCGCATACCTCCAGCGTGAAGAAACCCCGCAGCCCCGACCACCTCTCTCTTTGGATTCGCAGAACCACCCAACTCCCGAACTCCCCCTCCTACTCTCACAGTTCGCACGAAGTCCTCTCCTCCTCCCTGCCTCCCGTGACCTCATACACACACAGCAGTTCAACCGAACGCCCAGGCCCCATTTGCGAACAACCCCATCGCTTCCTCTGCCTAGGTCGCCTCATCTACTCTAACCAATTTCCACTTGAACAGGTATAATTCTCCTTGTTTCTCTTCCTATTGAAAGATTTCTTCCTCTCCAATAAATATTTCTATTATTTCTATATATTCTTTAGATCAGTCTCAAAATTTGAGTGATTCATTTAAATTTATTCATGAAATAATGGGGCATATTACTGATTTGTTTCTAGGATTCGTGGATATTTCCTTGCCATATTTTTCCATTGATTCATATTTGGGAAATTAGTATTCTAGTTTTAAAATAAAAATGTGTTCAATAAATAAAGAGGTTGTTTGACCTCAAATTTTCGTTTCCATTGTTGTTAACATCATGCATTGAATTACCCTTTTCCTAATTTTTGCATATGAGAATAACAGTTGCTTAATTCTACTTTCTATGATATGAGTGTGTCGGAGCTATTTTAAAAAGTCAAAGGCATATATTTAAAGCAGTTATGCGATTTTATGAAGATTGGAGAGATACCAAACGGTTGAAAAACTTGTTTCTCATATTCTATCAAACAAATCTTTTAGAGGCTATATAAGAAAGAAAATATATTTGATTAATTCCAAAGCAGTAATATATTGTTTAAAATGATGATGTATTTCTTTCAAATAAAAATGTGTTTGTTATATTAGCTTTAAAGGCAAAGTTGGGTAATTACTTTGATAAATCGTCTCCTCTTAATTTAAATCTTGTTATTCTTGAGTGATTTTGAGTTCTCATTTTTTTTTATATATTAAATAAATAATGAGAAATGAAATGCTAAATTCTTGTTCGTAGTTTGGTCAGTCCTTACTAAATCTGAGGGATTTCTTGAGTTTATTTGTTTTGGCTTCACTAATGATTAACTCCCATAATCAGTTAATGTATTATTTGTCTTTTTATTCAAAATGATATTGACAGTGAAATGAAACAAATTATTATGATCTATTTGTTTTTGCATAGATACTATTCCCATTTCAATGTGATCAAGTGTTCTTTATGTGCAAGTTAAAAGTTGTCTTGTGTAAGTGCGAAAAGTAAATTGCTTTCATAAGTGTATGTTTAAAATGAAAATTATACATTATGGGAAAGCAAAAGTATGTCTTTGGGAAGTAACATGTATATGTTAAAGAGAAGTGACATGTGTGTAATTTAAGAAGTGATTATGTGATCTTCAGAGGATGAAAGGTGTATGTTTTAAGAGTTGGGAAATACAAAATGTAGGAAAGCAAGATGTGTGTTAGAAAAGTGAGAAAGGTGAAGTGAAAGGTATGGATTGTGAAAGTAGAATGTATATGTAAAAAGGTATTTTTGTAATGGAAAATGTGGAATGTGAATTTTGGAAGTGTGTGCTCGAAAAGTAGAAATCGTATGTGTTTTGGAATGATAGAAATTGTGTCTTTTGGAATGGTGGTTATGTGTTAAAACTTATGTGAGTTTGGGAAGAGTAGAAATTGTGTATTTTGAAAAAAAGAAAAGTAAATTGTGTATGTTGGGTTGAAAAGTAAAAATTAGGTGAAAGGTTTATGTTTTGAAATGTGAAATTTGAAATGTGTAGAAAGGTGCTTTGAATATTGAAATATTTAAAAAATATTTTGATAAGGAAAAGTGTATAGTATGATTTTAGAATTGGGAGAAGTGTATAAGTGCGAGAGGTAAAGTGCTTGTTTTGTGAAAATTGTATAAATTTAGAAGAGTGGAAGTAAATATTGGAAAGGTATATAATATGCTTACAAAATAAAAGTTCCAAAAGTGCAATCAACAAAGCCAGTGTCCAAGCCCGAAGAAAGGTACATCTTTATTTTCAGTAAATTTTAATTATTTCATTATTATTTATTAAAAATTCTTTCTAATCCCTGTTTTTCCTGTTTTATTTACATAAACTGCGAGGAATGGTACCGGTCGAGGGAACAAAAGGACAAGGAGCTAAAGGCGCCAGTCGCCTCTATCCAACCGGGTAGAGGTGCTACGGGCGGAACCACCGGGTCGTAGCCCCCGGTGACTGTGAGTATTTCTAAACTTAGAAAACCTTTAGGGGCCCCTTGATGTGGCATGCGTAAACCCTTCCTTTAGGTCCCTATAGTAACTTCAATTTTATTAGGTTTATTTTTATTTGCTTTTAGATCCTTAAACCCCTTTTTACACACGTTCAAAGTCCCAAGGGTTAGTAATAACAAATTTTTATCCCATACAACAGTAGTGACACTTAAGGATAAAAATTAAGGACGGAGTCTTAGAAAATCTAGACTTAGGAAGCATGCACACTTTAGGATAGAAACTTTTAACATAGAAAATTTAGTGACATCTCACTTTAGAATTAGTAAATATCTTTAAATTAGAATTCAATCAACTAGAAAGCTTTAGCCAATAATTGACTTAGGACATTTCAAAACCTCACAGCCTACTGCACACACTTAGATTTGTTTGTTAGGACAACCGACTCTAGTTTTAGGTTAGGCCGGTGTTTATTTCCTTACTGCACTGTGACGAGCTTTTTCTCGAGTTTTATTGCATGCTGGTTGTAAAATGTTGGTGTGTTTGTTTATTTATTTTTACTGCACTCTGTGTTGGTTTAATTGACGATTAGATTACCCATAGGCTAGGAGCGATCTGGATTATTAATATGATTTTCTGCAGGTGGCCACACTCATGCAGGGCAAAAAAAGGGGGCTAATTAATTAATAATAAATAAATGCTACAGGTGCTTCAGCTGCTTAGCCCCCAAATGAAGAAGAGTGTGGCCAAGTGTGGCTTAATAATTTAAATTCAATTGCATATATATATAACTGCGTGGGATGATTTTTGTTATAAATTGCTTAGGATAACCTTGCAGGTGGATTAGATTTTCCTTTCCTTTCTGTGAAATGAAATGTAATGTAAATATAATATATCAAGAGTCAATAAATGTGAAAGTGATTTTTTGAAAGTGGGATATTACATCCAATTTGGAATCCAAAGAAAGGAGAATATACCTTAAAGGATTATTCTCTTTTATTTGGAAAGCCAAATTAGGATGATTCAATATCCGAATAGAAAAGAAAATACCCCTCTTAGGGATGAGTTTCTTTTCATTTGGATATCCAGAACCCGACGGACCCGAGAAGTTCGTAGAAGAAGAAAAGACAAAACAAGAAGATTGAAGAAAGAAGATAAAGAAATGAAGATTTAAGGAACAGTATATCCCATTTCAAAAATCACTTGCTTCATTCTTAGGATTAGAATCCGGGTTTGTTGTTAGTGGTGCCCGGCCACTTTACTTTTCTGCAAATTCTGGGTGTAATATGGACATTGGACATTATATTTGGATTATTAAAATTGATTGTTTACATTGTTTGTGCAGTAGATTTTTTTAGGACCTTGCATGCCGTGTTTTGTTTTAGCCTGGATTCGAATCGGAGAGATTTTTTTTCGTAAGGGTACGCTTAAAATTCTTTTACTTGTAATTAAAAATAAAAATTTTTAGGCTCACATAGTAACTCTAACGTTCTAAGAAGTAAGCTCGGGACCGCCGAGAGTCAGCATAAGCATATTATGACTTTCTCTTCCTTGTTAGGCACCTCCCCGCCTGCGGGTTCTGGCAGACCACTTGACCTATGAGGGTGCAGTTCTGTCAAGGGGAAGTTGTGCAATCTCTAGGAAAAAACCTATTTTCTAAGCCTAATTTTTAAACTGCTTCATATTCATTTTATGCATTCGAGTCAATTAGCATGCATTGCATTAGATACAAATTAAAAAGAGTCTAAAATGTTAATTGCATTATTTCTAGGCATAACTCACCATACATAAGTTAAGGGGCTAATTAGGAACTGTTATAGATGTCAGCCCTAATTCCTTAAAACTTAAACAACATCCCTACCCATCTTTCATAAGAGACTGGACACATGGTTTTAAAGCGCCTAGGTGGTTAGCTGGCTCCCCAATCCAGGCCGGGGTAAGTCCAGATTTGCACTTCATTAGTTAGGTTCGAGTCGCTACTTTGTAGTACCCAAATTAGATTTAGGTTCTGAGGCAGATACTTTTTAGATCTTAAGTCCTCGCCCTCCGGGAATATAATCCTAAATTTCTAATAAAATGTCAACTTAAACATAAAATTTTCTCCTAAAATGTAAAGCCCAACATAGGATAGATTGAGGTTGTCTCTGAGCTTCTCAGAATCCGACACCTCCTACTTTTCATCCTTTGACTCGCTAATAAATGTTCAACATTGAGCTTTCACCTTGGAAAATTCCTACTTCTATTACTTGTCTTTTACTTTGTAGTCAAAGGGTATGAAATCACTGCTTTAATCGAGAGTTTTCTTAGGAGCATTCCTCCTAAGATGTAATTAACTATAGGAGCTTGCTCCTATAGGGATTTGAGAACCTCAGACTAAAATAAACCTTGTTTTATTCGTATAAAACAAGGGAAGAATGTTTGGGAACGTAGATATTTTTAAAACCTTATTTCTAATTTTGAATAGACTTATAAAATATTATTATTATCTTTTCAGATAATATAATATTATACTTGTTATATTCAACTTTAGAAATAATGAATTTTATAAAACTCATTCTCGCTTTTGGATATCTTAAAGAATGTTATGTTCGTCTTTTAAGATGATATAATATTCTTCTTGCCATATCTAAATAAAAGAATGAATAAACTTTTTTTAAAAACCGTATTTCTATCTTTGAACATATTTTATAGAATTTCATGTTCATCTTTTAAGATGATATGTTATTCTCTGAACTATGTTTGATTATAGAAATATCAATTTTCAACATCCTATTCTGATATTGAATCCATTGTAGAATATTGTGTCGGCCTCTCGAGATTGTACTTTATTCTTAATGCAGTATTCAATTACAAAATAGGAGAAATCAAAATCTACGTGGTGATACACAATTTTTTTCCACCAATTATCTTTTTTTGTTGTCCTGACAAAGCTTAGAGAAAAAGGAAAGCTTGGGGGAGAGAGAGAGAGAGAGAATCTCGTGAGGGAAAGTTTGTGAGGTGTTCATAAAGATTGCTCCAAGCAAATAATCAAGTTATCTTCTTTAATTGTTGTCTATGGCTTCTTGGTGGCTCTTGGGAGGTCTTCGTCAGCATTAGATCAAAATTCTCTCCTTCTTCAGAAGGAAGAAAAAAGAGTTGGGGTTCTCTTCCTACTTTAGGAGGAAGCAAAAGAAGTCTGAGTTCTCTATCTCACTGGGATCAGTGAAAAGGATTTTGTAAGGGCTTCCTTGCCTTACTATGGGAGCAAAAAGAGAGACACTATAGTTATAAGTGAAATACTCAGAGGGTGCCTCTGAGGAGTGGACGTAGGTCAAGTTGACCGAACCACTATAAAATCTTGTGTGTTCATTCTTATTACTTTATCGCATTTTAATTTTCACCCCTTAAAGTTCTGTGTTTGATTGTATGGTTAAAAGCTCTAATTTATTTTGTTGATTGCTTTTGCATCAAGGGTTTGATCTTGTTTTTTTTTTAATATTCAAAATAATTTCAAAAAGATATTGCCTTTTTCTAATAATTTTTGAAATTACTAATTCACCCCCCCCCCCCCCCCCCCCCCCTCTTAGTTAGCATCGAGCTAGTTCATAAGGGCTTAATAACCCTAACAAACTTTCAGAAATAAATGCATTTCTTTGGTTGGGAGAATTCTTCTCATTATTTCATCACTTTTATCTCTTCCTAATTTCTTATCTACTTATTCTTTGGTGCCTAAGGGTTTGTTATTTGATCTAGAAAACTTATACAAGAAATTTTTTTTTCATAAAGATGAAGGTAGAAATGGGTTGCATTATGTTGCTTGGGATGAGATTTGCAAATAAAAAATGTTTGGTGGAAGTGGCATTCATTTGTTGTTACATAAAATATGTCCTTTAAGAGCTAGATTGGCATGGATATTTATTCATAACCTTTCTTCTTTACTTAATCATACTCTTATTGCAAAATATGAAAATAATGTGTGGAATGTTCAAATCAAAAGGGGGTCTTCTTATACTTGGAATATCATAGTTGATTGTGCTAATCATCTTAAACATATCATTAGATGGAAATTATCTAATGGTAACAAAGTTGACATTTTAAATGATGTTTGATTGTTTGATAGAAGTTTAAACAGATTGCCTTCATGTATTGAACATGTAGGATTACAAGTCCAAAAAAAAGTCAAATATTTCTTATCTCCTGCTAGCAATTGGAAAATTTTAGAAATCTAAAAAAAATCATGAAAATCTTGTATCCTTAATATTGCAAGTTCCTATTTTTCCAGATGTATTTGAAGATTAAATTGAACTTTTATATCAACTTTCGGGAATGTCTATTATTTCATTATCATATAAAGCTCGTTTTTTTTTTTAAAACAAAGCAATAGAGCTTTATTGATCAGAATAATAAAAAAAAAAAGACTGCAGTCAACAAGCATCCGACTCCTTCTCCAACAAATTGATGAAGGAAGGAGAGATATCACTTAAACTCACATCATTCCAAAGAAAAGAGCTAAAGCAAGCAAAGTTAGCACAAAGATCCGCTAACTTATTGCTCCCCCTATCAACACAGTTAAAAATAACATAATCAAAATTTTTAATAAAAGAAAGGTCAATCGATTCATTGCCTCCTTTTTTCACCAAATCCTTGATGAAATTGATCACATTCATGTTATCTCCTTCAAAGATAAGTCCTTTGTAGTTTAGCATCCCTTCTTTAATAACTAGTTTAAGACCAAGGAAAGATTGAAGCTCTACAGCCGCTGCATCAAAATGAATTAGAGGTTTTCTGAAAGCCAACAAAAACCTCCCATAATGATCTCTAAAGACTCCTCCAATTCCAGCCTTGTATGAGTTATGAATAGCAGCATCTATGTTCACTTTAATCCAATCAGGTGGAGGAGGATGCCAAGAATTCAACAACCAAAGTGGTTGATTAGCACCCTCTATACCTGAATTTGAGCAGCTTAGATTGTTTAAAACTGCAGAACTACAAACTGCTTCAGAAGCAGTCACACCGCACTGAATTTTTTCCCTTCATGAACATAAATATTCCTTGCCTTCCATGAATGGAATATTGTATTACAAAGTAGATTTTTCATCCAGGAATTTTGCAAATTCAGCCATAAGAAATAAGCTTCCAAAGAATTAAAACCAAATCCCCATTTGTTTAAAATAGCCATCACTTCTTTAACCTTCATGCACCCAAAAATAATGTGATCAATGTTCTCCACTTCATCACACCCTCTAGGACACTTATCATATCCTTGCAATCTCTTATAAGAGAGAAAATGATAAGTTGGAATTGCATTGTTGATCAACCTCCACCAGAGTAACCTTACTCTTAGATTAAGCTTCATTTTATCAAACCGCGACCAAGCATATTTCTCTATTTTTTCAAATTTCAAAGCCTCAACTGCTTGTGCTAATAAGGTTTTCCCTGAGAGCTTATATATAAGCTCTAAATTGTCTTCACCATTTCTTAAAGCAATAGATGAGATCAGTTTAACTAATTCTTCCCCAAAGTACTCTTCCAGCTTTAAGGTGTCCCAACCTCCATCTTTTAAGAAAATCTCCACAGATAAACTGCTGCTTTCCATTGGTTTTACAAAATAGGCCAATACTGATAACTTTTATCCAAAACCCAAATATCTTCATAAACATTAATTGCTTTTCCATCTACAACTGTCCACCTGACAATTGGCTTCAAATATTTGTACCCATTGCAAATCAATTTCCAGGACACCGATCCATTTCTCCTTGCATATTCCATTTCCAAATTACTCCCATACTTAGGAAACAAAACCTTATGCAAAAGGGACTCTTTCCCTTGAATATATCTCCAAGCAAGCTTGGTCCTCAAAGGCCCAGCTTTATTAGAGCAAGAATTGATGCCCAATCCTCCCCATCTTCTCAGTTTGCATAAAAGATCCCAACTAACATAGTGAAGACCTACATTACCATCACATTTGTTCCATATGAATCCTCTGCAAAGTTTATCAATTTCATACAGCGCTTGTTTGGGAACCAGAGAATTGGTAGAATGAAAAGTTGGGTAAGATAATAACATAGATTTTACCAAAGAAATTCTCCCAGCAAGAGAGATGAGTTTACCTCCCCAAACACCAAGCATACTCATAGTTTTATCAATAAGAAATTGGAAATCAGTTTTGGAAATTCTCCTTAGCACCACCTTGATTCCCAAATAACTGAATTCTTTCACTTCTCTAAATTTCATAGCTTTACGGATTTTCTTCTTCATTCTTGTCTTCATAGATAATCCAAAAAGTATGCAAGATTTTTGCAAATTCATCCTTTGTCCCGTCCATCCACAGAAATCCATAAGAATATTTTTAACAATTTTAACTGATTTCAATTCAGCATTAGAAAAGACTATAATGTCATCGGCATACAAAAGATGAGAAATCTTAGGCCCATTAGGAGAAACACCAATCCCAATAGATCTCTCATTTTGATAGAATGCATTAGAGAGAAGTTGAGCACACATAACAAATAAAAAAGGAGAAAGAGGGCAACCTTGGCGGAATCCACTTTTAGCATTAATCCTCTTTGACTATGAACCATTAATAAGAATAGAAAACTTAGGATCCATGACACATTCAACATTCAAATTAGCATAATTGATAGGAAAATTAAAATACTCAAAAATTTTAACCAATGTTTTCCATCCCATAGAGTCATAAGCTTGCTCCATGTCTATCTTGAATGCAACCATCCCTTCGGAAGATTTAGAATGCCTAAATTTATGAAAAATTTCTTGTGCCACTAGAACATGATCCGAGAGTGATCTACCTTTCATAAAAGCCACTTGTTCCACCGATATAATTTTAGGAATTACCAACAAAAGTCTGTTGAGAAGCATTTTAGCCATTATCTTATAGACCGAATTACATAAACTAATGGGTCTATAGTTGGAGGGAGATAATGGAGTTTTAACTTTAGGAATCAAAACTATATTAGTGGCTTTCCAAGAATCATTCATCTTACCAAATTTAAAAAAAAAAATGATCCACTGCTTTCCACATATCAAGTTTGATGATATGCCAATAGTGTTTAAAAAAAGAGTAAGACATACCATCTTGGCCCGGTGCAATATTCTTCCCTAGCGCCTTGATAACTTCCTCCAAATCTTCAAAAGTGAAATCCTTGCTAAGCAATGCTTTATCTTCATTGTTCAGAGTTGTTAAAGAAGCCAGGCGATTCTCGAGATCACTCTTTCTTTCAACCCATTTGTTGCTGAAATACTGAAACAGGACCTCCTCAACATCTTTTTGATCTTCAACCATTACACCTTGTTCATTCCTGATTTTATGAATGAAGTTAGCATTTCTTCTTCCACTCGCATAAGCTTGGAAGAATTTGGAATTTGAATCCCCTTTTATCATCCACTTAATTTTAGCTCGCTGCTTCCACCAGGTGTCTAACCAAGCCATGACAGAATTGAGTTCTTCCAATTTGGTTTTAAGTTCCCACTGGATTTGATTTGGAATGAACCCGTCTGCAGTTTCCAACTCTTGTAGCCTCAACACCTCTGATTTCAATTCTTCTTTAGACAAATTCAAAGACTTGAATTTAGCCTTACTCCAATAATAAAGGTTTCTCAAATTTTTATTAAGCTTTTGATTTAAAGCTTAAGAAGGATCTCCTGAAGCTTTTTTCTCCCAAGATTTTTCCACTACGGCAATAGAAGCAGGGATTGTAGTCCAAACTTCTTCAAATCTTAATTCCTTCCTATTTGAAGGTTTGAAATTCAACAGGTTCAACAAAATCGGACAATGGTCCGATGCCATCCTTGTCAAATGCCTCACTATAAATCTATTAGAAGAGTTAAATGCAATAGAATTGACTAGGCATCTATCCAGCTTCTCAATAATTCTCCCTGCTCCCTTCTTATTATTACATCAAGTATACTTTGGCCCTACACAAGCCACTTCATGCAAATCATTGTTCATGATAAAAGACTTCATCTCCTTTGGACCTAAGCCAAATATAAAATCTCTTCCCCCTTTTTTTTTCCTCCTTGGACAGAAGACAATTAAATCTCCCCCTATGACCATAGGGAAATCTTAAATCAAATGATGCTCCAATCCTTCCCACAAAATCCTCCTCTTGTACACATCTTTGTTCCCATATATTGTAACAATTCTCTATGTACCCTTATTGGTCACTTCGAGATCTCTAATAAGCATTTGTGTTGAAGCTTTCAGTAATTTAAAAGTGGGAAAATCTTGCCTCCACATAACTAAAATACCACCTGAGAGGCCTTCGGAAGGAACATGACAAAAATCCCAACCATCCCCTACAATAGAACTCACAACATTTTTATCCACAACCATAAGTTTAGTTTCAACTAAGCCAAGGAAGAATAACCCAAACTCCATAATGAATTCCTTTGCATATAGAAAAGCTTCAGACTTCATTGCTCCTCTACAGTTCCAAAAATCGATGGCCGACATTAACTATCCAAGGGGAAAAGGTTCCCCGCCCTTGTTTTAACTTCACCTTCCAATTTCCTGATTCTCGGATTCAGCCTGATGGGGCCCAAGCTCTTTAATTGCTTAGTCCCTTTTTTCTTTGACTTGATTGATCCTTCCTCTGCCTTGCTGGAATGAGCCTCCAAATTACTGTCAACTATCACCACTTCATTTACTTTATTAACAGGAACTGATTCTATAGTTAAATTCACTACAGGAATCTCGTCTTCAACTTCAACTATTTCACCTTCTTCACTTAACTTGTGTAAAACATCAAACTGGTTAAGATTGCAAATTTTGTCTTCAGCTTTTGAGCAACTGATTCTTTTACTTCCATCTGTAGTAACTTCTGAATCTTCACTGATCTTGCTAGGAGGCAGCACAGCCTCCTTTGAAAATTTCTCCATTCTACTGTCTTCAGCATTCTTCAGGTCTCCAAAGTTTTCAACCTTTGATTTGTCTCCTTCTTCCACATTAAAGTTTTTCTTAACAGAAAATGTCTGTCTTGGCCATTTATTCTGTATATTGAATTTTTTCCCCTTTTCTTCCCATAATCCACCTGAACCCATGGACCATATTCTCCTCCATAATCATTTTCCTTGGCCTTTGAGACATCTTTCTCCATAGTATCTTCCACAGTTTTCTTCCTCATAACATTTGTATCATCTTTAACTGGCCTTGCTCCGAAATCATTTAAAATGTGCACAGGTTCCACCTTGCTCACCTGACAGAATTTATCCAAATGACCTATCATAACAAACTTTTTGATAAAATTTCCCCAATGCACCTTCAACCCATACTCCTAAAGGAAGTTGGCCTTCTAAATTAATTCTAACACAAACTCTGGCATATTTTCACCTCCCCCATTGAAACATGTTTTCATCAATAAGAAAAGGAACACAAACCTTCGAAGTAATCCTACATACGTTAATTTTGTCCCAGCTTTGTAGAGGTAGATTAGGAAGCCTAATCCATATTGGAGCCGTTAGCCCCTTCAAAGAAGGATTAAAATTAGGGGACCATTTGTCCAAACTAATTATGCTGCCACTAACGAACCATGAACCATTTTTTAAAACAGCTTCCATAGCTTCTTGTTCTTCAAAGGCACATAATACCCATCCACTACCAAGTTAAGTCATATGAAACCTTCCAAACTGGTTCCATTGCTTCCTTAGCTCCATACTAATGACATGGTAAGGAGCAAAATCCCGAAACACCTTAACAACCAGAGTTTTTTTTTAATCTGTCAGAATTTTCCAACTCATTTTGCTAATGAAGCTTCACAACACCATCTTCAAAATAATCCTTCCCATAATCAAAATCAACTATTTTGAAATTAGGCTTCTAATTCAATGCATTTTCCACTGATTTGCCTGGATGATAAAGAATGACAGAATCCGTTCTTCCTATAAAATTGCACTTCCCCAGCATAGCTGACTCACAATCTCTGACCTTCTCCAGATAGTTCTTCTCCAATTGCGCTTCAACAATAGCTTCAACATCTCTAAAATTCCCAGATATCGTACTAATAGTTCCTCCCTGCAATGCTTCATTCTTGGCCATCAACTTATTAACTCCAGATGATGAATCCTTCAAGGATTCCAATAAATTTCTAGTTTCTACTTCTCCTTTGTTTTTACAGAAAATTGAATCATCATCACGACTGAACTCCATACAAGTATTGCTCAAATCGTCAAACATAACATTTTTCCTTTTCCAATACATTTCGAAAGGATCTTTGGAGATTGGAGACCTTCTCTAATCACGGAGGTTTAGCAGATTTAAACCTCAAGTTAGTATCCCATTCAAACAACTTGTTAGCATCACCGAAAGCAGGAGGCGAGACACCATGGTTGTTGCGAGAAAGAATCATTACTGTAGTTGTACCTGGAATACGCCCGTCGCTGGCGCCGGAAGAAGTCTGACATACCTCCGCCGCCATCGGAGGCGAACGAATATTGCGGGAATCCAAAATTTCAAAATTCCGTTAATCTCTCCCTCTCTCTAGAATCGTGGAGCTTCTCTCTCTTATATAAAGCTCATTTGGAATATGAATATAGTGAAGAAGTTGCTGCTTTCATGAAGTGGATTACTAAACTTAAACTCAAACCAAAGGTGCAAATGTTTTTGTAGAGATTGAGTAAGAACGATCTTCCTACAAATGAATTTCTTAATTATAGAAAACACAATCAACTCTCTTCAAGAGTTAGAGGTTTCCAAGAAGTTGAAAATATTTACATATTACCCTTCCATGTAAACCTATATTTGAAATTCTTCTTAAGCATCGATATTGGGGTTGTAATGTTTTGATTTTCTATCTCCTCATAATTATATTTCCGAACTTAGAAGATGACAAAGGCTAATCCAAGCATTGTCCAAGTATAGTGCACTGCTATTTTTTTCTCTCTGAAAAATCAAAATTTTATAAAGCATGGATGTCTATTGCCTTGTGTTTTCATTATTATTGTTAATGCTTCAATTACAGCATCACAACCTAGATGTAATCCTCTTCTAGAATACAAGGATGTTTATCTCCATTTCTGAGTTTTTAAAAACTTGGCTCCCCTATCATTAGATTGGATCAAAATTAAGGATGATGCTTCTTTAATGAAGTCAAATCTTGTAAGAATTGGAGAAGTAATCAGATATCATAAAAGTAGATTTCTTCTTGCTTTTGGTAAACAAAAAAATCATTAGGATATACTAAGATTTTTAAATTAAAATTCTTAATTTGTGATTTTTAAAACTCATGGAAAGGAATTTGATGGCATAAGAAGGCATTTCTAAGTATTCCATAACTTTGAGGCTTCTTCTAATTCCTCTTCTTGTTGTCTCCTAGCCTTCCCTTATTCAAACCTTGTCAGTCTTTGAAGGAATTGAGTAATTTCAGGAAGGAAATTTGTAATTATTGTTTCCTAGAGAGCTCTTTCTTGATTGTGTCTAGGAGAAATTCTTGGCAAGCTCTTACACCACTTTGACACCATCCTCTTCCTTCAGTAGAGGTTCACCATAGAACGAACCTCCTCCAAATGTACATAACCCGCAAGAACCTCCACCGTGGAAACTTAGGATATAGGATAATAACTCTTAATAAGAACAAAATGCCAAATATGCGTCCTTCCTAAGGAAAGACCATTATTTATAATTTTATTTCCACTACACAATGCTTTTTTCATGCAACACCTTGTAAAATGATAATTTTTTACTTTTAAACTAATTATTAAATAAAAAGAAATAATAATTAGTTAAACATGAGCATATGCCTTCATTACAGAGCATCTCCTGCATTAGTTGTATTCAACAGTTCAAGCTTTAGGTTCATGAAAGTGGTGCAGGGGAAAAACAAAAACCACCAAGCACTTTTGTGTACAAAAAATTATATATTACTTTCATAGCAATTCAGATATAAATGTAATTAGAAATTAATCATCACCTATAATTCCAGTGACGTACCTTGTCAAAGAATAGAGAAGGAAAAAAAGAGAAGGTTGTTCGAGGCTTTTTCATCTGTCAATTTTATTCAAAGATTTATTCTTGTAAGTAACTCAATTCTCATTTTAGTTTTCAATAATTTTGATTATTATATAGCTTTTCTTGTAATGAACAAAAATGATTATTTCCTTCTTCATTTTCATTGCAGCATTTGCATAAATAAAAAAGGCTAGCTATTAACACTATAAAATAGGTTGGTTGTTAAAACATAATACCTGTGTAGGAGGGTTAGCTGTTAAAATATAATACCTATACAGGAGGGTTGGTTGACGGGCTTTCCTTTAAAGAAGGTTTGTCATGTTATCCTGATTGTAGCCTTCAGCTGATAATCGATTACGTTGATGAGCAGAAAGTAATGACTCTTTATTGATTTAATGAAGTCACCTATAATTATAATTGATTAAGTGAATATAATAATTGATTAATTGAATAATTGTTATGATTGGTGACCAACTGGAAATCAATTGGTATAAATGATATTGAAAACACAACATTAAAGTTAAATGTTTTGCCTTACTAAATCATATAGTGATGCATGCACATACTGATATCGCTGACAACATTGATAGATACATTAATATTATTGACAATATTAGATGCATTGATAATACATAAATATATAATGCATATGATAAGATAAGGCAAATTCCTTTAGTGAATTATAACTAATTTTTGCATTGCTAGTTTATTGATTTTTTGACTTTTATACAAATTTTTAATTTTTATATTCATTATAATGATTTACTGGTTTTATTTATTTTTTTAGTTTTATTGATAATATTTTTTTCTATAACTATATTGACTACTATTGATTATATAAGACTAAGCATATCATTTTTTTAGTCCTTGCATTGAAATCAGTAGTTAGTTTTAGATTAATGCTCAGCTTTTGAGCTCATTATGTGAATTTTTAATGATTTCATGCAAGGAAATAGGTCAAGACCAATTAAAGAGAAATTGGAAGAGATCATATATATATATATATATATATATATATATATATATATATATATATATATATATATATATATATATATATATATATTTTAGTTATTTTATTGGTTAATATTTATATTGATGATTTATAGAAGCTCTAGTATATTCTTAAAATCATAAATAGAGAATTCTTCCAAATTTAATTTTAGGATGTTATATTGTATGTGTTGAAGCAAGCATCTAAGGCATGGTATGAAAGGCTTAGTATATTTCTCCTAAATAAAACTCTTTTTAAGAATGGTGTTGACACCACCTTATTTCTAAAGATAGTAAAATATGATATACTCATTGTTCGAATATATGTTGATGACATATTATTTGGACCAATAAATAAACATCTTTGTAATGATATTTTAGAAACTATAAGTTGAGAATTTGAGATGAGTATGATAGGTGAGCTTACATATTTCTTGGATTTAGTGTAAAGCAAAGGGATAATGATATCTTTCTGAGTCAAAGTAAATACAACAAAAAAATTCTAAAGAAATATGAGATGGAAGGAACTAAAGCAATTAATACACTCATGAGCTTGATCGTTCAATTTGACAAGGATGCAAATGAAAAATTAGTTGATTAAAAAAAGTATAGGGGGATAATAGGATCACTTAAGTATTAACTG
Source organism: Dendrobium huoshanense (assembly GCA_016618105.1). Lineage (NCBI taxonomy): Eukaryota > Viridiplantae > Streptophyta > Magnoliopsida > Asparagales > Orchidaceae > Dendrobium > Dendrobium huoshanense. Next base: position 18,985,553 of record CM028357.1, read on the forward strand.
CTAGCAGACTAGATATCATGTTTAGTGTTTTTCTTCGTGTAATATTCCAAGTTTATCTCAAAAAATCACGTATGATAGTAGTTAAGAGAATCCTTAGTTACTTTTTAGGCATCCAAAATTTTGGTATCTTGTATTCTAGACATAACTTTTTATTTGAAATTATTGGATATTTAAACTTAGAATTTGTATGGACTAAAATAGATAAAACAATATTTTCAAAACCAATCAATTCATAAGGAAATCATTAGTTTCTTTGTCTAGTAGGAAGCAAAAGTCAATAGCTCTATCCACCATTGAGGTAAAATAAATATTAGTAAGAAGATGTGTTTCTCAAGTGTTATGGCTTAAACAATAAATTCTTGACCTTTGACTATCTGTAGGGATCATTCTAATTATGTGTGATAACACTAGTCCCATATGCATTTTTAAAAACTTAATTCAATACTCCCACACTAACCATATAGATATTGTACATCATTTCATTAGTGATCATGTAATCAAGGGAGATATATAACTACATCATCTAGCAAATAAAAATTAACTAGAAGACATTTTCACCAAACCTGTAAGTTATGACACCTTTAGCACAATAAGGCTTTGACTAGGTACCATAACATTCATTCTTGATTCAGAGAATGAGTGAAATCAACAACTTATGTAGTCAGGTGATTCATATGTTTTTGTGTTTCTTATATTATTTATTTATTATTATTATTTCAGTTTGTGTGTTTAACATCACTAATTAATAGAAGTACTCTAATCATTGCACGCCATACATAAAAAAATTACTTGAAAAAAATTAAATATTACAAAAACTATTTGCATTGTATTGTACAAACCTCATTCATGCTATATGATTCGCACACTTCTGCACATTATCACCACTTATGAAATCAATGATCCCAATCTAACTAATAATTAATGATCATATTGTATGACTGCTTACTCGTACTATGCGATCCACATATTAGAACCCGTAGGACAAATTTAATCAGTTATTATGAAGTTCAAAATGTCTTCATATTGTGCGAACACTTATTCATAGTGTACAAACCTTTAGTCAAAGGTCATAACATATGACTCCTCGGGAAGAATTCCTTTTTTGAAGATCGTCCAGGATGATCCTAATTGTATTATATAATTTAATTGCTTTTTCCAATAGATCGCCAAGGTGACTTAAAGTCTTTTGATCATCTAGTACGATCCCCCATTGTATTATATGATCCCCCATCCGTATGATCTATTGAAAAATCTATAAAAGGAAGGGAAAGCTAAGAATTAAATAACAACTTTAAGCTCTCTTATCTTGAACCTTCCAGCCTCCATCCTTAGAACTTCATATAACATGTGGTAAGTGAGCCCATATGCTCTAAGCTAGTTCCTCTCTTTGTCCTATTGACGAACAACCCCTTTCAAACAATCGAGGATGAATTTGTATATCACTAATTCAAGGAATCACACATTACACTTCACGCATTTTGAACCAATGCATCATCAATTCTTAATTTTTACACTAATAATTTTTAACACTCATGGGAAGGAATCTGATGGCATAAGATGACAATTCTAAGTATTCTACAACTTTGAGGCTTTTTCTATTTCCTCTTCTTGTTGTCCCGCAGCCTCCCTTTGTTCGAACATTATTAGTCTTGGTAGGAATTGAGTAATTTCGGGTTGGAAATACGCAATAAGAAGCCTATTTCCTCTTCTTGTTGTCCCGTAGCCTCCCTTTGTTCGAACATAGTTAGGAATTAAGTAATTTCAGGTTGGAAATACGCAATTATTGTTTCTTGAAGAGCACTTAATTAATTGCGTCTAGGCAAAATTCTTGGTAAGCTCTTATACCACTTTAACACCATCCTCTTCCTTCAACAGAGATTCACCATAGAAAGAACCTCCTCCAGAGATATATAACCCGTAAGAACCACTTCCTTGGAAACTAAGGATATACATGACAATAATTCTTAATAAGAAAGAAATGTAAAATATGCTTCCTTCTGAAGAAAGGTTGTTATTTATAGTTTATTTCCACTGCATGATGCCTTTCTCAGGCAAGTCCTAATAAAAGGCTAAGTATTTACTTCTAAACTAATTATCAAATAAAAAGGAATAATAATTAGTTAAACAAGAGCATATGCTTTCTTTACAGAGCAGCTCCTACATCAGTTGGGTTCAACAATTCAGGCTTTTATGTTCATGAAAGTACTGTACGAGAAAAACAAAAACCACCAAGCTCTTTTGAGTGCAAAAAATTATATATTACTTCCCAATTCAAATGTAAATGTTAGAAATTAATCTTATCCTATAATTCAATTTTTGTTATTGACCACCATAATTTTGTCCAATAAAAACCTTATGATGTAGGTACAATGAGAGGTTCTCTTGCCATTGCAATTGCTCAAAATATGCTCTCTCTTATTTAATGTTGTCACAACAAAGTTCTTCCTTGAACTCACAACATGAATTAAAATTCTTTTCAATATATGGTTGGGCGTTGACAAAGGTGGATGAGATATTTTGCTAATTTTTTTTAAAAAAAGAATGTTAAAATGCGATTGACTTTAGTGATCTTAGCACCCTAAATAAAAATAAATATTTATGTTTTTATCAGTGTATTAGTAAAACTAAAGTTACAGGAGCTTTAAATAAAATGAAGTGTGGAAAAGCTGTTGGACCTAATGATATTCTAATAGAGGTGTGAAAATGCTTAGGAGATGAAGGAATGTCTTGGCTTATTAAAATTTTTAATACTCTTTTCAAAACTAAAATGATGTCATATGAAAGAAGAATGAGTGTATTAATTCCTATTTTTAAGAATAAAGATGATGCACAAGATTGCGTGAATTATAGAGGAATTAATTTAATGTGTCATACTTTAAAACTATGGAGCGAGTTATGGAGCATTGGATGCGGCAAGATACTATTGTTTCTTAAAATCAGTTTGGATTCATGTCGGGTAGGTCTACTATGGAACCCATACATTTATTGAGAGGGTTGATGGAAAAATATAGAGAGAATAAGGAGGATCTACATATGATATTTATTGATTTAGAGAAAGCATATGATAAAGTTCCAAGAGAAGTGTTATGGAGAGTTCTTGAAAAAAGAGTTAATAATTCTTATATTCAAATCATTAAAGATATATTTGCAGTAACTATTACTAGTGTTCAAAAACAAGGTGGTTTGATCAATTATTTTCCTATTTCGATCGGATTACATCAAGGATCAGCCTTAAGCCCATATTTTTTTGCTATATTCATGGATGTTCTCACTAGACATTTGCAAGAAGATTTACCTTGGTGTATGTTTTTTGCTGATGATATTCTTCTTGTTGATAAGACTAGAGAGAGTAGAAGGTAAACTTGAATTATAGAGGTCAACCTTAGAGTCTAAAGGTTTAGCTTAAGTAAATCTAAAATTGAGTATATGTAGTGTAATTTTAGTAGTAATAGACCTAGTGAGGGGATTGTGACTTTGGGCGTTCAAGTCATTAATAAGAGTACACATTTTATATATCATGGATCTATTATTTTGATGATGGTGAAATAGTTGGGGATATTATCAATAGAATTCAAGTTGAATGGTTGAAGCGGAGAAATGCATCTGGCTCGTTGTGTGATAAAGTCCACCTCAAATTTATGGTAAAATTTTATAAGATGGTGGTGAGACCTGTAATGTTTTATGGTGCCGAATGTTGGCTATTAAAAAAGAAGCATAATACTAAGTTAAGTGATGCATAGATGAGGATGCTAAGGTGGATGAGTGGTTTTACCCTTAGATATAGGATACGAAATGAGCATATACGTGAAAATGTTAGAGTAGCACTAGTTGAAGATAAGATTAGAGAGAGTCGTCTTAGATTATTTGGTCACATAAAACGGCGGCCTTCGGATGACCCAATCAAGAAGGTAGAAGTATTATATTTGTAACTTATGTTAAAAAAGGTAAAAGTAGACCTAAAAAGACTTAGAAAATATTAGAAATGATCTTTCATTATTAGATTTAAATGAGAATTTTATTTTTAACAGGACAATGGAGAAAAAAGGATTCATGTAGCCAACCCCACGTAGTGCGACAAAGACTTGATGTTGTTGTTGTTGTTGTTGTTGTTGTTGTTGTTGCACCCTACACCTATGGGTGAATCCTGCAAAGGGCCACCAAATAGCACAGGTAATGCTCTTTAAAACTCACTCAACCTAGCCCACTGACCTAGATTCAGATCCTCTCTAATTATTATGATATAACCACAAAGTAATTGTCGGCCCAACTGAGTCATTTCTTATGTAGTATTAACTTTGTATGATCAAAGCTATTAGAAAATAAATTAGTGTTTTTTAATCTCGACCATCCAATTTAAGTTAAGTGATCACAAATTTGGTAATCAACGGTCACCCCTTCAGTACAATTGAAAACACTTATTTATATTTTCTTATACGCAATGACTGCTTTTCAATTACTGGAAAGATTTATTATGACAAAATTTGCTTCTTGTAAAGTTATTGCTCCATGTGCTAACCAGTAAAAATATATATGTTCCTAATAAGCACTCAATTGTTCCCTCTAAACCTAGCCCAATATGCTCCATAAGGAGAAAAAAATTAGAAGATATAAAATTATCATCAACTAAAATATAAAAAGATAAAGATAAAGGAAAAAAAATAAAAATCTTCTGTGTCCTCACCATTAGTTTCATCAGACCTTTAGATAAAAAGGCTTTAGGCTGACAGACTTTGGACCCATTTTCAAAGCTCTTATAATAGAAGCCTTCAGACCAGCAAAATCAATCAAAGAATCCCTTCTCGCTCCAACAAGTAACTGTGCATATATGTATTCCATCTGAGATTGAGATCAGTGGAAGAAACACAATTGTTGCTCTCTTTATAGCACCCACATAAGAGAAAGGCAATTACATGTCTATTATTAATCTCAAATCATAACAGGAAGCTGGGTCAAATCAAATGAAACTTGCAATGAGACACTGAAGGATTGCAAACTTATAAAATAAAGTTACACAGACATTAAAACAAGAAACTACCAGAAGAATCTCGTGCTCAACTGAGACCTCAGAGATGAAGGCTGCGACTGATCATCTTCGTCGTGCGAAGGAGAATGAGCGTGTCGCCCTTCATATGTTGTGATCACCATTCTCGGATCCTCCGCAAGCCTTTCGACCCGTTTCTTGACACGACAATTATCTTGTGTGCACCTGTAGTAGCTCCTACACAAGATTATACGCATGATCACAAAATGCAGGCATATATCATTATTGCATATAAAGCTAGCTAACAGCACAATCACAAATAAGAAAGTAGAAAAGAAAAACAATGATGCAATTATTTTTTTGAACACATATGGCCCAAACACATAAATTGCTCTTTCCTTCATGATGATGAAGGTGTTGATGATGAGCATACAATAATCGGGGCCATCAGATTCACCGCCATCAATCCACTTTGGACTAGATTGATCATTTCCAAATGAAAACGGACGGACCATCATGGCCTCTGGATAACATGATTGCATTGGCATCATCAGCTTCAGTTCCTTTTGAGAGTAGTGGAGAGCCAGTGTAATCATGAAAAGTTAATTAGCTAGCACACGGATTATTAGGAAAGGACTTGTCTCCTGAATCAGCTCGTTTAGTTGTTTGCTAAGGAAGACTTTATCACATGCGCAGATAGATAAAGTTACCTATAATTTCACTGAAGTTATGCCAAGATGTTTGATACAAAATTAAGTTCCAATAAAATTTTCCGCAACTTTGTTTTTTTAGCGCATGACTAAAAGTTCTTTATGAACAAAGCTACTGAAAATAATTTTAAAAGAAAAATTCTATCAATTAGAGCAACAAACATCTTGTTAGTTTTCTGTTAGCAAAACAGTGTAGTAGTTAAAATGATGTCATCTGCATATTCTGTTCTGTTAATCTTTAACTCGGTTGGTATAATAAAATTTTAATCTTCGGTGGATGGAAAAGTAATCAGATAGAAAAGGAAACAAAAGACTTCAAGAAAACATTTAGTAGATTATCACTTATTAAGAAAAGCTTAACTTGAACAAACTGATGTTCAAGTAAAAATACAGAAAATATACATTTGTTGAACCAGTTACTTTCATAACACTAAAATATAAAAGTTAAAAAAACTGTATTTTTTTTGCTTTTTAAAATTACAGCAAATTCAATTTCATATTAAGCTAAATATCATCTCAGTGGAATTTAGAAAGTACGCGTAGATTTCAACATGTTAAGTTGTTAACCATTTGCGTGAAAATATTCATATGAATTACACACTTTGCTTGGGTTAATACTTTTTAATAATGGATGGTAGCTGGTTCGAAAATGAGAAAAAAACAAGCTATTTATCTTCATGACCTATTCAAACATAATATAAAATATCCGTCTTCTTTATATTGGTCACACTGTAGCAAATCAGCAACCCTCCTGTCAGCCCTAGAACTAAGTGTCGCTAAATGTTAGCAATAATTTCCCTGGTGAAAATGATTAAAGCTGCCCTTGAGAAGCAAAAAAAGTAGAACATGTGGTCCTTCTCATTAGTTTTCTTTTTAAAATAAAGACCAAGCAATATATATATATATATATATATATATATATATATATATATATATATATATATATATATATATATATATACTATTTTTTAACTTTGAAGTGACTATCAATTAAAAGGTCTTAGATTCGAACCTATGTGATGTGCATTAATTGACTCAACAACCCCTTATAATAAGATTCAATAGATGACGAATATAATAAATATATTGACTACCAACAGTGAGACTAAAATAAAAGTAGGGAAAATAATTGTGAGGAGCACATCACTTTTTTTTTTCCTTTTAAGTGTTCTAAGAAAATACAGCAAAAATAAATGACATGATTAACCTTTGTTCATCATGTCTTCTATAAATAAAAATTTCTTCCATTTTGACCGTCCGTTCAACCTAGCTTTGTTGTCTAGGCATCCAGCCACAAAATTCAATATAAACTGATAAAACTATTTATATTTTTTTCTCGAACAAAAAAGAAGAGTGCATGGTTGAGGCATCCACTCGCTCACTCTTATAACTTTCTCTTATACCTATATCTCTCCCATTTTTAAATGCATAAGATTTACCTTATCTTTGTGACCAATAAAACAAAAAACAAAAACATTATAGGTGAAAAAATTTTATATATATATAATTTTAATTCAATACAAAAATATTTTCTAACAACAAATTATTTAATTAGTGTGATAAAATAATTTATTGTCACACGGAATAGGATAATGGCTGATATTGCTGTTGTTCTTTTATATTTTATAATGTCTTTTTACCGTTTGTATGCCAAAAATTATTTGAAAATATTTTTTTGTTTCCAATTTTATGTAATTAATTATTTTTCAGAATTCTGTCTTATCCAACATTGATTACAAATTAGTATTCATAACATTACATAAAAGTTATTTTATTTAAATCATTATTCGTCTACATTATGACAAACTAAGTTAATTTTGTTGTGAACAAGCGAAGTACACTAATTGGTAGAATTAGGGTTAAGTAAAGTTTTTTTTTTATATGTAATCGACTAATTTAGAAAAAAGATCCCATTTTAAAAAAAAAAATTATAATTTCGTGAAAGATACATTGTTTAATGTACCAGAAAAATTAAATTCATGAAATGTAGTTGATAGATCTATACTAAAAAGAAATAATCTATACTACGACTAAAACATTTAATATTTCTTCAATATAGAATATCAACCTTTTCATTAATAACAAGAATCACATTCATTAATTTTAAATTGAAATTTTAATGTAAGACATTATACTTTATTTTAATATACAAATAAATCATATTATCTATCATTTAACTATTTTTTTTAGACAAATTTAACTTAATATTTAATTTAATTTAATTACAGTGACAATACTTTATTAACACAAGATGTAATTAAGCAGTAAAATATACTTTATTCCTTTTCATCAATTTTGAATTACTTTTTATACAAAACGCATAAGAAAATTACCAGCGAAGAAATATTTAATTCATCAAATAAATATCAATATTGCATAATACTATATATATTTGATTGTTTAATATTATTTAATGTGGCATTTTAATATTTATTTTAAACATATCTCACTGTTTATAAGTTTTAAAATTGTTAGCTATAATGTACTTTTATTGTATTTCTTAAAATATCGTATTAAAATTTAAAACGGTATAACAATTAACATTTAATGAAAAAATAAATAAATTAAGTAATTAAAGGAATTTAAAATTAAATTAAAACTTTATTTTTTCAAAAATTCTATACGATGAACTTAATGTAACTTGCACGTTATGTAGGAATATTTCATAAATATGCCTTTAAAAAGGGTATATCTACGTTGTTGCATGCAAAAGTGCCAAAATGGGAAAATTTTAAAATGAGAATTAGTAATTAACTGCTCATGTGGCGTTATCATTTTAAAAATGCAAATTTTTATATATTGTCCTTCACTTGAAGATTTCATCAAATGAAATTGAAAATGAATTCAGCAAAGTGTGCCTTCGAAGATGTACAAATTATTGAAAGACACGTCGTGAATTTCTTTTGTATGATTAACATGCAAACAAAATTATCTCACATGACAATGTATTATAAAGTAGCTATGGTAAGCAAAATAAGTTCTCAAAACGATAAACTAATAATGGTTTATGATTTTTTTTTTTTTTTTTTTTTTTTGTTTATGATTTATTTTGTTGAATCTTGATGTCAGAATTTATGACATGCTATACAGTACCTCCTGTTTTAGATTTTCTCATATGAGCAAATGAAATAATCTTAAGCTGGTTTTTAAAACAAAGAGATCGATTACAAATCATATTATTAGTTACATTAAAAAATGCTGTTTCTGGAAATATTTTTAATTAGCAATTTTTAATTTTAATCAAGTTTTATCAAGTGTAACATTGTTGATATGATTAGAAGTATTTATCATCAGAATTTGTGTGTGTGTGGACTGTAGCGGAACCAGCCTTATATTTCAAAAGGGGGGGGGGGGGGGGGGGGGGGGGGGGGGGGGGGGGGGTGCATGGGCTGTAAAACTAATAAGTAATTATCGGGGGTACAAGGGGTAGTGCCCCCTGGCGGGGTTCGACCGCACCAGGGGCAATTGCCTAAAGATCATAGTATTTTAAAAATTTTAGCGGGGGCAATTGCCTAAAAACCCTTGTAATAAAGACTAAAATACCTAAAGAACTATATAATAAAAAAATTATTTTTTTAGTGGGGGAGTTTAAGCCAATTAAGGGAAACTAATACATACATCACATACGGATAATTCAAACCAAAGACTTTTTAGTTGGCAAAAAAAGTTTCCAACTAACAAATCAAGAAGAGTTGTATATCATTAGAGATTTAGAGATGACTATTGACATGTGGTTTATAGTTTGGCTAGAACTTCTAATAACGGATCACTTCTTCAACAAATGTAACTATAGTATATATCCAAAAGAGTGACTACAAACATCATTTTTGGTCAAATAAAAAAAAATAGATAATAAAAAGGCAAGGTTATAGCCAAAATTTGGTGTAGTGAGCTATAATTAAAATAAGGTTATCAACATTTTAACATCAACGAAAAGAATTCCCAACATAAAAAATGTTCCAACAATCAATATGATTTAAACTCAACTCTTGATTGTATGCCTAATATGATAGTCAAATTAAGGAAGGATAGAAAAATGAAATATCTTCTAATTTTTTCTCTATCACAATCTCGCTCTATATTCTCCTTGCTAATTACTCATTCTCAATCATGAGAAAGTGTTACAATGTGACTCATAATTAGCAAAATTTCATTTATTAGAATTTCTTCATCTCTTAATTAAGAGTTTAAATGAAAATAACACATAAAAAAATTCCAGAAAATGAATAATAAAAATACAAATATTGAAGGAAAAGAGCTATCCACAGGCGTAGTTTATAATTAAGCAGTTAAATTTATAAAATTAAAATGCATTAGTTTCATAGCTAATTTTAATAATCATTTAATATGAACATAATTAGCATGGAGTACTTCAAATCCTACTATCATTGATGTTTCTTCTTATCTGTCTGTCATGTGAACAATTTGTTGCATATTTTCATATTTATTATATGTAAAGTGATATAGTATAATAGTAGGAAGGACACTAGCCACGTTTTAGAAAAGAAAAAAAAAAAAACTTTCAGAATTTAAGTTAATAATCAATAATGAGTCATAATTTCTCTTAGAAATTGCTGCTACAAATATCTTTTGATCACAATAAACTTAATATTGTCAAATTTGTTTAAAATTTTTATTAAAGCTTGCAATTATTTATCTACATTTATATTAAAAGATTTGCGACTTAATTCATTAATCACACTATCAATAGTTAAGTTTCACTAAAAATAAAATAATTATGAGATTGAATTAAAGTATGTTTAATGATTTTTCTTGACAAAATTTTGTTAAAATGTAGAACTAAAAGTAATGTTTAACTATAATTTTAAGACAATGTATTTTTAAGACAATGTTATAAAGCTTAAAATTAATGGTCATTGAAAGATGTGAAGGCATTAAATTAGTGTATGTGTTATGTCATACTTAAAAAGATTTATAACTTCAAATAAACTCTTCGATCGCTTATGTGTTTCAAGCTCTCTATATCATTCCTGTGAAACTTATAGCATTCAACATACAAAATAAAAAAGCCGAACATCAGCAAATTACCAATTAAAATAAATTATAAGCAGAATCAAAATAAGCTCATAAGAAAATAAACTTCTCATGATCGCGCTATTTCTATCATTTGTTTTGAATCCTAAACAAGAGGTAAAAAAATCTATGGCTATAGATATTTCATAGATTTCCATCCAAATTAGAGAGTGCATGCAAAGTGCATATCTTCAGCCATGCAAAGATCATCCATGAGATTATATAAAAAAATGCACTAGGTTCTTGAGAGATTCGAATTTTGTGCGCATGTTGGGAATAATAAAAAAAATGAAGTTAATATGGGCAAATTAATTAAGAAGAGAGAGAAGAACTAGGAATCTGCATCAGAACAATTTCTATATATTTAATGACAAAGTTTATTTATTTATTTCAGAAGTATAAAAGTATGTATATATAGAGCCATAAGTACCTTGGGTGCTGAGTGTTCTTGACTACCTTCTGACCATATTTCCTCCACTTGTATCCATCATCCAAAACATCCACCTCACTCATGGTTTTGAAGCAAAACCTTGGCTCCCTCACCTTCCTTCGTGCTTTAACCTTCTTCATCCTCATAGCTCCAACTGATAAGTTGTTTCCAACCCTATTAATCTTAGGGTTTACAGTATAATAACTTAGGTTTTCGTGAATACTTTTATCACTCATGCTGCCAATATTCTTGTGAGTATCAACTGTAGCCCTAGGCCCTCTGGTTGTTTCCTCACTCCATGACCTGTCAACCACAAATACGAGTTGAAACACAAATATTATATGAATAATTAATTTTAGGAAAGACAAGGCATAATTTTACCAACAAGGATTTGTAGTGGATCGGAGCAAAGTGGAAGCTGCTTCAAAAGCCCTAAGAGGAACAGATGAAAGAAGTGCTGATTCTTTTAAGTGAGGGGAAGAAGAAGATGAAGCTTCAGCTCCAACGTCGGTAGAGGAAGTAAACAACGTGTTTTGGATTATTCCTAGGGGATGGCAAGTTAAGGGAGGGAGAGATGAGGATTGAAAGCTGAATCGTATGTGGGATGTCTGATCCATAGGAACTTCATGACTCTCCACCAATCCTTCGCGCAGGGAAATTTCTGCAGTTGATGGCAACATCTTTTCTCTATTTTTTTGGTTCCTTCACCTCAATAGTTTTTTCTTCTTTATTTGAATCTACTTTCATTCGTCTTTCTCTCTCATAAATGACAAAGGAATGTGATGAAAAATAAAAGATGGTAGGTACATTGTGGAGTTGGGGATGAGTTCTATTGAAAGGAACCGCATATCTAACTTTCCTCGTGTAATCAAACAATCACGAGGGACCACTCTTTCGTGAAAGAATGGATCCATGAAACAAAATTATGTAAATACTTTGAATATATATATATATATTAAAAAATACTTAAGAAGAAAATAAAAACAATATCAAATACTAATATTTTTTAAGCTTTATCTTCATTTCTTAGATTTTATCTTTTAAAGTTATATTACTTACTTTTATATTTTAATACTTATTATATCATAAATTATAACACATAATATTAGTTTTACTGATTTTAAAGGTGCTAAATCATTATTGTGTCAAAAATAGATTGCACGTGGCCATTGTATATTTTATGTTTTATTTCTTAGTGTATTTTAGATATATAAAATTTGTATATTTCAAATGTCAATAAGAAATATAAATATACAGAAGATCAATTTCAATTAAGAGATTAAAAGATTGTGGAAAGAAATGACTATACCACATGTGGCCATTTGCTCATCTTTTTCAATAGTTGTGGCACATTTTTGTACATCTTTTTACTTGTTGGCTTATTTTGTGTCTCTTTTTCAAATTGCGAACCTTGCATATTCCTTTTGATTTTTGTACATTTGTATATTTTTCAAGAGTAATCTTGATCTTTCTAAAATCAATAATAAAAAATTTTAAATTTTTCTAAGTGCATCAATATTTATTGATAAATGAAATACAAAATAAGAAAACATCATAATTGCAATAATAATATTAAATATTAATGTTGTCTAATAAGAGACATGAAATTGACATTCTTAGTTTTATCAAGTTATAAGCAAAACTTAAATTTAGAAAAATTAGATTTTCTAATGAATTCAATTTTGAGTTGTAGTTTAAGTTATAGCACTTGTAGGATCAAAAAGGATTAGGGATTTTCATATAGACTAACACACATTTCAGAATCAGATTAAAACAAAACAAGATAACTTGTATTGATATCATTATAATAGATATTACAAACTAAAGAATGATATTAATACCACATAAAACTCAACATACAAAAACATTAAATGAAACAAGCACATAACTAAAACAAAATACATCACAATGTAACACATCACAAACTACTACATCACAAAACACATCAACTAAAGAAAAATATAACCAAATACATGAATCACTCTGATGGACCCTGATCTAGAGGAGGAGGTACAGTACTGAAAAAGTTAAAATAACTGCTTATCATAAACACATTGGAACTAATATCATTCATCTGCGCTCTCATTTACCTCGTGTCTTGATTGTATTAAACATCCTGCTGCTATAAGTGAGTTTTAATTTGATCAAATCTTTGATGAAAATGAGACTCTAAGCGATCAAATCTCTGAACCAAATCCTAATAATTTGGTTCACTAGCAAGTGCAGGTGCAAGTTCATGTTTCTCCTCTGAGTCACTAATAACATGTTCTTTACGTGGTTCATCTTTATTGAAGATTTCCCTAAACGATCCGTCGTTGTAATAGAGGGGTTCTTCAATTGGATGAATCCATTCATACTTCTTCTCCAAAATGTAGGCAACAAGATGTCCTAAGGCAATGTTCTTCTTTCTCTTATATATGGGCAACATGACCAATTTCAGAAAGTCCATAAAGATATTCAAGAATTAGTTGGGCTTCATCTATAGGTTGCTTAGTCATAATCAAGTAGGTTACTGTTGAAAGAGTAAGAGTAATGTTGACTTTATCACCATCTTTAGGAATTATGGAAGTTCGAAGAACATGTTGGATGATACGAGCATTGCGAACAAGAGAGGACACTTTAGGCATATGCTCCTTAAATATATTTTTTCTAATCACTTCATTTATTTCACTCCAATCATAATCAGCAGTAGTGGTCACGGTATGGGCTCTAATTCTCTTAGTCCTTAAGTTCAAAAAGATTCCTAGGTCAGCCTTGGTGATTTCAACTTTATTCTTAAAAACAAAGGACTTGATTACAGAATGGTCGGAGTTGAAGGACATGTTTTCTAGGAAATAATGAAATGTCTCTTTGTTGTAGAGATGGGACTAGTGTGAGAATTAGACCAAATTGAGTTGAAGCAAATAAGTTCATTATCTGAAAGGTCAATTGATCCTATATAAGAACTCTATACGGGGTTATCTTAGCAGAGGCAAATCTAGGAGAAGATTCTTCATTGGCTTTGGACACAAAATTATGAGAAGAATTTCTGTGTTGACCCTTGGCGAGAATCTTTTGTCACTTGCATGAACTTGCCATGGATAAGATCTAAAGGAAGAAAGGGATCTGAAAGGGTTGTGTGAGTATGACTGTTGAGTTCAAAGCTGGTCAATTTAATGAAATACGATTGTTTGTACAAACAAAATTATTTTCGTCCCGTACGAAATTTAGTTCATCCCGTACAAAAAAATTTCGTATGGAAGAACGAAAGAGTCCAAAATAAAACAGCTTTTCGTAATCACATAACTTATGAAGCGACCTTTCATACAGACTTTTGACCAACCGATCTTATAGACGAACAGGTGTTCATCCTGGACGATCATAAATTTATGATTATTTTAATGGCAGTTGAAATCGTCCCCACTCCGATTCGCCAAGCATTCGTCCGGATGAACTAAAGGTTCGTACGTACCAAAATATAAAATTAAAAATGATCGTATCCATTTAACTGTCATTCAATCATCCCGTCATTTCAAAATTTTGTCTGGATAATCGTGAAAATTGTACAGACGAAGAGAAAAATAAAAATAGAAAAATTGCACGCAAATGGTTCAAATCCGACAATTGACACACTACACACTTCGTCCCATATGAAAATATTATTGTCCTGGATGAATGTCACTTAATTTTTTCAAAACCTGCAATAATCAAAACTAAAACACAAACACAATAAAAAGATAATAGAAAAATGAAAACACAAAATCAAGGATACAAAACAAATACTAACAAGAAATACACATCAATATTGCAGAAGAAATATTTTTATTAAGCATTCAAATCAATTACTCCAAGCCTTGTTCTTAATGCACTAAAAGTATCAAAGGCTAAAGGTTTTGTAAAAATATATGCAAGTTGATTTTCAGTAGAAATATGAGTGAGTTTAATTTCTCCTTTGGATACATGATCCCTAATGAAATGATGTCTAATGTCTATATGTTTGGTTCTTGAATGTTGAATAGGATTTTTAGAAATGCAAATAGCATTAGTGTTATCACAATAAATTGGAAAAGTGCCTATAGTTAATCCTAAATCAATCAACTAAAGTACTTGTGTCATACAACTTCCTAATATAATGTATTCATCTTCAACAATAGATAGGGCTATGAAATTTTGTTTTCTACTGGACCAAGAAACTAAAGAATTTCCAATAAACTGACATGTTTCAGAAGTGCTCTTTCTATCCACCCTACAACCTGCAAAATCAGAATCTGAATAACCAATTATTTCAAAAGAAGAGCTAAACTTAGGATATCAAATTCTTATGTTCTAAGTTCCTAACAGATATATTAAAATCCTTTTTACTGCTGTCAAATGTGATTCTTTTGGGCCTTATTGAAATCTAGCACAAAAATAAATAATAAACATGATATCAGGTCGGCTAGCTGTCAAGTAAAGCAAAGATTCAATAATCCTTCTAAATTTCTTTTGATCAACAGATTTTCCCTTAGATTCCTTATCTAACTGAACTGAGAAACTCATAGGTGTACTAACAGGTTTAGCATTGTCCATTTCATACTTTTTGAGAATGTCCTTAACATACTTTAACTGACTAAGAAATGTACCATCCTCAATTTACTTTATGCTAAATCCTAGAAAGTAACATAAATCTCCCATTAAACTCATTTCAAATTCACTACTCATTGTTTTAGAAAAATCATCACAAAGATCTTTATTTGAAGATCCAAAGATGATATCATCAACATAAATTTGTACAATGAGTATATCCTTTCCAACTTTCTTCAAAAAGAGAGTTGTATCAACACTTCCTTTTTCAAATGATCTTTCAAGTAGGAAGGTGCTCAATCTCTCATACCTATCCCTAGGTGCCTATTTCAATCCATATAATACCTTTTTTAATTTGAAAACATGATTTGGGTATTTAAAATTTTTAAAACCTAAAGGTTGTTCTATAAAAATATCCTCTTTTACATCTATTTAGTATAATTTAAATCCTTTAAAACAGGCAAAGGCTAATAAAATCCTAACTGCTTCATGTCTAGCTACAGGGGCAAAAGTCTCCTCAAAATTAATCCCTTCAATATGATTATATCCCTTAGCAACTGATCTAGCCTTATTTCTAATGACTACTCTTGAGTCATTCATTTTATTTTTTAATACTCACTTAGTTCCAACTACACTTTGATCCTGTGGTCTTGTAGTTAATTCTCAAACTTTATTTCTTACAAATTGATTTAACTCTTCTTATATAGCCAAAATCCAAAACTCATCGAAAAGTGCTTAATCAATATTTGTGGGTTCTATTATTGAAATAAAGGCTTTTTTTTTTTTTAAGGGGAAACCCACCAACGGGCCTACGCGTTAATATAAGGGAAAATTACAGAGTCCTTAAAGGGATTTCAAGCTCACTACCGCTCAAAGAGCTACAGTCAAAATCAAAAAGAAAACCT
The DNA here is from genome assembly GCA_016618105.1 of Dendrobium huoshanense. NCBI lineage: Eukaryota > Viridiplantae > Streptophyta > Magnoliopsida > Asparagales > Orchidaceae > Dendrobium > Dendrobium huoshanense. The sequence goes on from CM028357.1 coordinate 19,002,155, forward strand.
AAGAGCCCGAATTTCCTACTAAGAAAAATTACATATAAATCTAGTAACATTCTAAGTTCCAAAAAAAACACAAGAAAGGAATAAAAAAATAGCTTAATCTCGCAATCAGCACACGTACCCTGCACAAAACGAGCGCACAACTCCAAAAACCTGCAAAACAGGCAAACAAAGGTACTCGAGAAGAGAATAAGCTAACAAAAAGGAAGGAAAAGAAAAACAGTAATTTAAAAATAATTAAAGGAGAAACTCCCAGAGAACCCAGGAAACCTGCCTCAGCCACCACAACCAAGAGGAAAGCAAAAAGGCCCAAAACAAACCTCCTAAGAAAGACAGCCAGCAACAACCAGAACAGAAAAACCCCCACCCTAAGCAGCCAAAGCAAAACGCTAAACCCGATCTCCAGCAACCACAGAAACCAGCCAAAGCAACGAGCAAGAAAAAGGAACACCTGAGAACCAACGAAACACACACAGCACAACCAGACCAGAAACCAAAGATAGAGGCTAAACAACTAACCCCCCAAAACATAAGGAACCTTACGCTTATCCAAGAAAAACAGGCCAAGAATATTCACAGGTAAAATATCAAAATTGAGATCAACAATAGCATTAAAACTGCTACCATAGAACGATAACGCTCTGGCAATAGAGTTAACCTCCATATTGATAACGTTAAAAGAGCAATTCAAGACCTCCATCAAACCCATAATATGTCTACGCAGGTAAAAACTCGAATGCCCACAGCTGGTACCATCTTGAACCAAGAACATGGTAGGGTCAACAAAAAAATTGCTTTCCACCATCACATTATACAAATCCAAATTAATACAAACAGAAAGCCCATGATGGACAGCAACCAAGAACCCACTCAGCTCATCAAGAGCCTTAGAATCCCCAGCAAAACCAGCAATATAATTCCCAAACGAATCCCTAATTAAGCCACCAATACACCACTTGTCACAGTTTAAACCCAAATGAATATTAATCTTAAAACAGAGGAGATTAGGAACAGCCCAGTTAGACCACCTGGAACCCGAAGAATGCAAAGAACCCAAATTATAAATACCAAACACTTCAGCAGACGAGTAGACATTAGAAAAATTCTTATAAGTAATAAGGTTAGCTGAAAAAAGAGCAAAGACTTTCTCCTTAATACGATTAATAATAGCAAGATGATTCATACGAATGTTATTAAAACGGGAATCATTTCTAGCCAGCCAAATGCACCAAAAAATAAGCATGGGAATAACATTACGGATATGGCCCTTCATATTCACCATCCAAACCTCATAAATAACATGCATGGACCGGTTCTGACCCCCACTATTAATCTGAAAAATGTCTTCAAAGTAATACCACACTTTACTAGCAATAGGAGAAGAAATGAAAACGTGAAGTATAGTTTCAGTGTTAGAGCAGCATTGACATTTAGAAGTAATATACATACCTCGTTTTCGAAGAATGTCATCAGTAGGGACAAACTTCTTGAGCATCCTCCAATTAAAAATAGAAATAGTGTAGGGAATACTCATATGCCACATTCTTTTAGAAGGTTTAGAAATCTCTTTGCTTTTCCTAAACACATGCCAAGCTTCTTTAGAAGAAAAGTTACCATCTTTAGTGAAATTACAAAGTAAAACATCCTTAGCATTGCGGTTAATAGGAATTTGAGCAATCAAAGTACAAATAAAATCAGGAATAACATTAGCTAACTTTTCCAAATCCCAACCACTATCCGAAAAGAAGTTAACTTTATCCCAGTTCAAAGAGTTAGAATTAATAAGCGCATCAATAGACATGCCATTAATCCAACGGTCTTGCCAGAAAAAAAGGTTACCCTCACCAAGACCCCAAATAAGACAATGCTCAATATACCACTTAGCTTGTATCATACGCTGCCAAACTTTGGAATTACCTTTAGAATAGGAGCACATGGAAGGGTGAAGCACCCCACAATACTTATATCTCATGAAATTTGCCCATAAAGAGTTATTGATCCTGAAATTATACCAAAGTTTCAAAGAAAAAATAGTAGCCATATCCAACAAGGGCTTACAACCAAGATCACCTTCCTGAGTAGTGCCACAACACTTAGACCAGGACGACCAATGTATTTTAGAGTTATTAGACGAACCCCTCCAAAAAAATCTATTAAAAATCCTCTCAAGCCTCCAACAGATTTGCTTAGTAAGAAACAAGGCTTGAAAAGAATAAACGGGGATAGAAACAAGCACACTTTTGATAAGAACAAGTCTACCACCATAACTCAAGAAATTCGAATCCCAAGAAACCAACTTTTTCTGAACCTTGGCAATAAGGTCATCAAAAAGAAAAGATATCTTTCTACCTTTAAATAACGGAATACCTAAGTAAGTTAAAGGCAAAGAAACCTGAGAAAAACCAGTCAAATTCTTAATCTCCAGAACCCTCCTATGATGAACCCTTTTAGAAATAACAAAACCACTCTTCCCTTTATTAAAAATGAGACCACTAACAGCTTCAAAATTATTAAATAAATCCAAAATTTTAGAAATACCATTCTTAGCAGCATTCATAAACACAATAAAATCATCAGCAAAACATAAATGAGAAATATTAATACCCCCAAGGGTTCTAAAATAGAGTCTAGGAAACTTACAAAACAAATCAGCAATCCCTCTGGATAAGAACTCCACCACAAGAATAAAGATGGCGGGAGAGATAGGATCACCTTGCCTCAAACCATGAGAGGAATTGAAGAAACCATGCTTGTTACCATTCAGGATGTCAGAGAAAAAAGGACTTTCAATACACAGAGTAATAAGAGCAATGAACTTATCATCAAAACCAAAAAGGTTAAGAATTCTGTAAATAAATTTCCAACTAATATTATCATAAGCCTTAGCAATGTCTAATTTCAGAATCATGTTACCCCCTCTAGAGTTAATATCCAGATCCTGACAGAATTCTTGCTCAAGAAGAATATTATCAACTATATCACGACCTTTAACAAAACCCATTTGGTTAGGGGAAATAAGCTTGGGCAAAAGTAAAGACAGACGATTCACCAAAATTTTAGAAAGAAGTTTATAAAAAACAGTGCACAAGCTAATAGGCCTGAAATCACTCCAAGAATTAACCACATTAGTTTTAGGAATCAAAACGATAGAAGTAGAAGAAAAGCATTTAGGAATAGGGTTACCATTAAAGAAATCAACAACAGCATTATAAACATCCTCTTTAATTAAGTCCCAAGTCTTCTGAAAGAACTTAACAGTGAAACCATCAGGCCCAGCCACAGAATCAGCATTCATTTCAAAAAGCGTGTTCTTAACCTCCTCCAGAAGAGGACAAACCGAGAGAGCAGCATTATCAACCTGAGTAACCAACTTAGGGATAAAAGAATGATCATGTATATTAATAGGACAAAAGGATTTATTAAGATGATTCTTAAAAAAGTTAACAGCAAGATTAGCAATCTCATCATCATTAACAGCAAAAGAGCCATCCTCACGAGAACTTTTATGGATACCATTAATAGCTCGTTTTTTAAAAACTAAAGCATGAAAATACCTAATGTTATTATCCCCTTCCGACAAATGTTTCATAGCAGCCTTTTGTTTCCAAAAAATCTCTTCCTGACATTGCAGTTTACTAAGAGCCATCTTAGCTTCATTGAGATCAGAGCAATTGGCAGGCGAGGGATTAGCTTGGCAAGAATCCTCCAAGCCATTGATTTTCTCTTCCATTTCCTTAATATTGGCAAAAACATTTCTAAAAATATGCCGGTTCCACCAATTAAGGACCATCTTTAACCTTTTAAGTTTAGCCCAAAGCCTAGTCATACCAGTAATAGCATTATCCGGATAAATAGGCGCCAACCAATTATTACTAACAACATCAAGAAAGGAATCGTGAGTAAGCCACATATTCTGGAATCTAAAACTAGAGTGTATACCCACCTTATTACAATTAACATTAATCAATAAAGGGGAATGATCAGAAAGGGTATGACTCAAATGAGTAACCTTAGTATTATTAAAAACATTAATCCAAGCAGAATTAAAAAGAACTCTGTCAAGCCTTTGCCAAAGATGCCCCCTATTCCAGGTAAATCTATTCCTAGAAAAACCAATATCAATAAGGTTACAATTCATAATCATATCATTAAAGTCTTCCATAGAATGGAAAATGGGATGAGCACCACCAACACGCTCATCAGGGGAAGTGATGGCATTAAAATCCCCACCCACCAACCAAGGTAAAGAACAAATATTATGAAAATTCTCAATTTGCTCCCACAAAGATTTCCTACCATTACGAGAAGAAGCAGCATAAACAAAGGAAGCAACACACTGATAGTTAAAGCATTCAATATTACAATGTAAAACTTGAGCATAATTACCAATCACATCCATTCTCACAAAATCTTTCCAAAACACCCAAATTTTGTTAGACACATTAGCAAAAACATGCTTAAAACCCAAGAAATTAGCAGTAGCTTGAAGTTTATCCATAGAAATAAGAGGTTCCAAGAGAACAAGAACAAAAATATTATTAATACGACATAAATTCTTAATCCGAAGTTTAGAGGAAGGGCAACCGATCCCCCTCACATTCCAAATAATAGAATTAAACATAAAAATAAATTAATGAGCAGTATGTGATCTAGTATTCCTAGGAGAATGCAGAATAACATTCCTAGGCTTACCTCTCTTACCACGGCTTTTAGAGAAACTAAGATCATTATCCAATCGAGCATAACATTTAGCAGTTATTTCAATCTCTGTATCAGTAAAAGCATCAGAATTAAAATGGTCAGAGAGAGGATATTTATTGTTCATCTCACCATCCAAGGGGGTAAAAGCCAAGCTTTCAGCTTCCAAAAATAGGACACCATCCTCCTTAGTAGAGGTATTGACCTGCTTTTTATCAGAAACAGTATTATGATGACCAATAGCATTAGTACTAAGAGATTTATTGGAATTAACTAAATGACTAGCTTTTGTAACAAGGGCAGTATCATTAACATCATGAGCACTATTAACAGTTTTAAGAATCTCCAAAGAGTTAGAAGAAGCAACAACCCCTTCATTTAAAACAACAACCAACTCATCCGAGCTTTTCACAATTTCAGCATTATCCCACTTACGCTGGTCTAGGATATCAAGGGAACCAACCTCATCAGTTTTAGGTAAATGAGCATCAGTACCATCTTTTGCCGAATTAACAGAAACCTCATTAATGTTGTCAGGTAAATTGGGAATGAGGTTAGCATTCTCTCCACTTTTTTCCTCAACCAATTCTTCACCTAAAACCTGAGGATTAATATCAATATGCTGTGAAACATTGAGACCCCCTTTCTCCTTAACTTCATTCGAATTAATAACATTTTTTTCCTTTCTTAAATGAGGATGTAATCTAAAGCACTCATTTATACCATGGCCATGCATCCTACAATATGAGCAAAACACCGATAAATTTTCAATCTCGACCTTTTGAAAATACCCGTGCATCTCCGATCCTAACCAGATTTCTTGCGGATGTTTCTTAGTCACATCCAATTCCACCAGGATTCGAGCAACGGACGGTCTAGACAGAGAAGCCGTAGCTTGATCAGTTTGAAGCGGCCTTCCAAACACAGAAGCAAGACCAAACAGAATTTGAGAGTTAAAGAAATGTAAACGCAGATTAGGGAAAGCTAACCAAACCGGAGCAATCGGAGATTCTTCCCTAACATCAAAGTCCGGAGACCATTTCAGAAGCCTCATCTGACAACCCTGGATATAGTATGAGCGACGAGAAAAAATACGGCTATAATCCAAATCATTAGAAAGTTGAATCGAGACATGTTTCGAATCAAGCAAACCAACCGAAAAGGATCCAGAAAGTTTTAAACTGTAAAAAAATTTTCTGATAACATCAAGGTTAGGTCTGCGAAGCATAAACTTACCAACAAGCGTGAAAGAGAAAGGCGCAGCCAACTGTTGAACCACACCCTCCTCAAAAATCAAAGCCGGACACCCTTTGAAAGTAGAGTGCACAAAATGAACTTTGGCAGAGGAAGACGATGGACCCGAAACCACATCTTTAAACGATCTAGTTTTACCAGCAAGAAGAGGGCCAACGGCCGGGGTAGACGACGTCGGAACCAACATCGCCCCCCACCCCAACGAAAAGGAAAAACAACCCCAAACAGCAAAAAACAGGGGAGAAACAGGGCAAAAAGGCGGCGAAAAAAGCCCAGAATGAAGGAAACAGGAAGAGGAAGGAAAATACCAGAGGCAAAATGCAAGAACAATGGCAGAAACCTGGCTAGATGAGCTACACACCAGCAGAGAAGAAGATCGCCTCAAAATTGCCTCAGTGACGCAGAGAGGCGGCTAGGGCGAACCACGACTCTATTCTCTAATGTTTGTTCTGAAATAAAGGCTAAATGATTGACTTCTTTGTTTAATCCACGCCTAGTCCTTACACCCTCACTAGGTTCACCAATTATTAATTCCCTTGGATGGTTTTTAAAAAATCTTAAATCTCTAGGCAAAGGATTTTCTATCTCTAAATTTTCTTTCAAATTTATTTTATCAATCTTTTGGGAGTTAATCTCAATCTCATCTTCTACAATATTTGGCTCTTCCAAAATTTCAGATTCATCAAATACAACACGTGTGGTCTCATCAATTACCAAAGTTCTTTTGTTGAATACTCTATAAGATTTTCCAACACTTGAGTATCTTTACAAAAATTCCTTCATCTGATTTTAGATCAAATTTTCTTAAGGCAGATTTTTCATTGTTATGAATAAATTCCTTGCAACCAAAAATATGTATATGTGACAAATTAGATGTTCTTCTTTTTAGCAACTCATAGAGTATTTTATTTAATTTAGATCTCACATTCATCCTATTCAGAACATAACATGCAGTGCTAACTGCCTCAGCCCAAAAATATTTAGGAAATGAGTATTCTGGCAACATTGCTCGGGCGGCTTCTATTAATGTTCTGTTTTTCCTTTCAACTACCCCATTCTACTGAGGGGTTCTAGGTGCAGAAAAGTTCTGATCAATTCATTTCTCCTTATAAAGATCCTCAAGTCTTTCATTCTTAAATTCTCGTCCATGATCACTTTATATAGTCATAATTTCACATCCTAGTTTTCGTTGAATTCAAGTCAAGAAGTTTCTAAATTCTTTAAATGATCCACTCTTATGAAATAGAAATCTAACCCATGTGAATCTTGAATAATCATCCATAATCACAAATCTGTATACAATCCCTCCTAGACTTATAGTTCCAATTAGTCCAAAAAGATTCATATTAAAATCTCCAATGGTTTACTAGTTTTAAGATCCTTATTGGACTGAAAGGACTTCACCTATTTTCCTAATTGACATGCATCAAAAAGGTGGTCATTAGTAAAGTCTAGTTTTTGTATATCTCTCACTAGGTTTTTTTGGGTAATCCTCCTAAGGTTTTTCATTCTAGAGTGATAAAGTCTCCTATGCCAAAGCCATGACTCATCAGAAATAGTTTTTAAATAAAAAATAGTAGGAGTTTGAATGCAATTCAAATCTATCATATACACATTGTTTACCCTTATACCATTCAAAACATTATTTCCATTTAGGCTTAATATACAACTAGTATGAAAAATTTTTACACAATACCCTTTTGTCACATAGCTAGCTTATGCTTAACAGATTATGTTTTAAGACTTTTATCAATAACATATTTTCAATGTAAAAATTCTTAAGATTTCCAATCATACCTGACCCAACAACCTTCCTTGTGGTGTTATCTCCAATTGTAACATTGCCTCCGCTTCTATCTTCCAGCGATATGAATTATGCAGTATCTGCAGTCATATGCTTTGAACATCCACTAGCTAGGTACTATATGCTCTCACGAGATCTTGTGTGAGAGTGACCTTATAAGATTATAAAACGCTAGACCTGAGAACCCAAACAAGTTTGGGTTCTCCTTTTGATAATTTATAAAGAGATGCATGTAAGATATGTCTAGATTTATGCATCTTAGGTTTCCACACCAAATAAGTTTTCTTCTTCAAAGTACAGGTGTGAGCTATGTGCCCAATCAATCCACAATTATTACATTTGACTTTTGAAAAAGGTTTCCTAAGTCTTCTACTCTTCATTTATCTATTTAAGGATTGCATAAATTTATGATATAAAATAAGATTAGTAAAATCTTCAAGTTTAGGGGGTATCCTATTATCCTCGAGAGCTTTTATTGTCAATTTGTAAAATGAATTCATATATTCAAAAATTTGATTTGTATAATTGATTTTATAAATTTTGCTCTCAGATTCATCCTTAAAATTTTTAAATTCTTTTTCAAGTTCTACATAAGATGATTTTAAACTTTCATGATTTTTATTCAAGTCATCAAACTCATCAAGTAATTTTATGTAGTTGTCATCAATTAAAGCATGATCTTTTCTAAAGATTTCATGTTCCTTTTATAGTTCCTCAAATTTTAAGCTCAGACTAGTATGCATTTTCTTCATCTTCCTATATGCATCATGCATGTGTTCAGAACTTCAAAAAGTTCAATTGTAAGTTAAGTCACATACTTTTTCTTAATCTGACTGATCAAGATTATCGATCATTAAGCATAGATTAGTGACTTCTTCTTCCTTTTTCGTCTCTAACGAGTCCGAAATTGAGTCAGCCAAGAAAGCTCTTTGGAATTTTTTCTTGCTCTTCTTCACAACTGGTTTCTCCTCTACCTTCTCTTTGCTAGGTATGGCTTTGAGATTTTGGGCAATCTATCTTAATATATCCAGGTTTCCTATATTCATAGCAAATAACATCATTTGAAACCTTAACATTCCTATTCAATTTACCTATATTCCATTACTGGCGTCTCTTCTGCTTCCTCTTCAAAAAACTTCTGAATTGTTTAGTCATTAGGGCGATGTTGTCTTCATCCTCAGGTTATGAGTGTTCACTCTTAGATTCCTCCACTTTTAGTGCTATGTTCTTCTCCTTTCGTGGTTCACTTGCATCAATCTTTCGTTTGCTAACTCCTTGCTTATAAGCAATTAGCGATCCAAGAAGATTGTCAATAGAATAAAAGTTTAGATCTTTAGATTCTATAATTACAGTAATTTTAGCATCATAAGCAGTAGGAAAAACAACGAAGAATTTTATTAACCATTTCATCATTTGTTAGTTCCCTACCCAATGCATGTAAATAGGTAACTATTTGTGTGAATCTTGTGTATATATAAGAAATGGATTCATTTGGTTTCATGCGAAACAATTCATAATCATGCAACAAGATATTAAGTCTTGATTGCTTAACCTCATTAGTCCCTTCATAAGTTATACAAAGTCTAACCCTTATTCCATTCCACTCTTGCAAGTAGAAACCCGCATGTAATCTTCTGATTTAAGAGCACAAAAGAAACTATTTAAGTATTTGATATTTAGTTGTGCTAAGTCACGTTCTTCTACTGTCCAGTCCAAAAAAAGCTATTTCAACTCTAACTCCGTCAACTAGTCTAGTTGGTTTTGTATACCCTTCATGAACTAAGATCCACATAAGATAATCAAGTGATTATAAAAATGTAGACATGCGTGTTTTCCAAAAATCAAAAGGAATATTATCGAATAATGGAGGTCTAGTTATAAAGTAACCCTCAGGTGTATTTCAATTTTCAAATATAGCCATCTACGTTAATAAAAAAAGTAGTCTAAATTTATGATTTTAAATCAAAGCTCTGATACCACTTGTTGAAACTTATTCAATAAGAATTAGGTTGTTAAACCTAAGCTTATGTCCCAGCGGCTAACCAAGAGTGAGGTGAATTGGTAATTAAAAATTTATTCTCTTTTAAAATTTAATACCAAAAATTTACTTTAATGAATTTTGTAGAAAAAGATTTTTCAACCACAAGTTAAACAATAAAACAAATGCAGCATAAAATAAAAAGACATAAGATTTATAGTGGTTCGGTCAAACACGACCTACATCTACTCCCCTGAGGCACCCTCAGAGTATTGCACTAATACCACTTGTGACTCTCCTTTTGCACCCACAGCAAGGTGGAGAAGCCTTTACAAAACTCTCTTCCATCACTACCCGGTGCAGCAGAGAACCGTCATCCTTTTACACTCTCCAATTGGCAGAGAACCGTCCATCCTTTCACAATCTCCTAGTGTGGGCAGAGAACCCTTCGTTCTTTCACTCTCTCCAAGTGTGGGCAGAGAACCCTTCATCTTTTCACACTCTCCCGATATAGGCAGAGAACCCTTCATCCTTTCACACTCTTCAAGTGTAGGTAGAGAACCCTTCGTCTGTTCACACTCTCCAAGTGTGGGCAGAGAACCCTTTGTCTTTTCACACTCTCTAAGTGTCGGCAGAGAACCGGATCTCCTTGACAGATCTTCTCACAAAAAATCTTGAAGGACGAGAGAAAAGAGTGAAGTAATCACAAACCACAAGTAGAGATTCTTACCTTTGAGTACCAAGTGAATCCATCACGCTCCATTAGTAAGAATCCTCCTTCAAACACTCTGTCACACTCTCTCTTTGAGTCTCCCTTCAGTTCGCACGAAGATCAGTAGGAAAAAATATAAGAGGCATTTCTAATTGGACTTTATATAGGAAAGACACAAAAAATCGTCCAAAAATAGTGGCTTTTCAAGTCTGTACATAGTGGATCGTCCCGTAGGATCGTGGATCATCCTAGATGAATTAACTTAAATTAGTAGCATACGAACCTAATGTATATTGGTACGAACTGACTTCTTATCCAATTATCATCCCGTACGAACTAAGTTCATCCGGTATGAATAGTTATACCATGGGTCAATTTTGACAAACTACAAGACATTATCAAAATATTAAAAGATATAGTATTTTCATCCTGCGACGAATTGGAGTTCGTCTGGATGAAATTTTTACAGAGAGCATTTCATCCTGGGCCGAATAAGAGCTCGTCTGAACGAAAAATTTTCCAGAGAGCATTTCGTCCTAAAATGAATTGGAGTTCGTATGAACAAAATTTTTATAGAAAGCATTTCATCTTGGGCCGAATATAGGATTTCATCTAAACAAAAATTTTCTAAAGAGCATTTCATCCTAGAATGAATTGGAGTTCGTCTGTATGATCAGGACTTAGAAAAATTTTCTCACTTCCTGTTCATTCCATTGCTCTTCTAAAGGGATAACTATCTTGATCGTCCCGTACGAACCTGGTTCGTCCCGTACTATCAGTATGATTTTTTAAATATCTCCCCAAATGTGTGTGTGTGCTAAGTTACTTAATTATAATCTCTCCCTCTTAAACTCAATATAATAAAAAGTACAAGCTTTAATTTACAAATTATATCATGCTGAATTTTGATTTGAAGTCTTCAGTCTAGAGTTCGATTATCTTGAAATGTTAGGCCACACAAGAGAAAAAATAATTCTTCTAAAAAATGTTAGAAGAAAATAAAACTTTAAAACAATAATATTGGAATCATCAAAACTTTACAAGTTGCAAGAATGTGAAATATGCAAATAACAACTCTCTTAACACTGATCATCCCAAATGATTTGTTTAATTCAATACATATCGTCTAGAGCATCGCCCTGAATGGAACTAGGCCAATGTTTGATCGTCTAGGAAGAACTAAGGTTTGTGAACTAATTATCCCGGTTGATCCTGCAATCATCCAGGATGGTATGATCGAGCAATCAAACCTTAATTATCATATTAATTTAGGCATAATTACATTGTATTGTCCAGGACATTGTCTTGGATGATATCTAAAAATAAAAGATACCTAAATAGATATGACAACTAATTCTTCTGATTTGAGCCTATCATCCCGACCGATACTAATATCGTCTAGGATGATTCTCTTAATTGTGACTGCCTTAACCAGGATGCCTTAATTAGGGTTTTTATTTTTAACTGATTGTCCAGGCTAATTTTTGGATTATCTTAAATGATGTGATAAAAAATAAATAACTTTAAAATAGTCAGGAATTTTCCCTCAAGTGTGTGTGTGCAAGGTTACTTAGCATTAGGACCCACAATATTATAATGGACTCAAGAAAAGGTAAAAGACATATGTCGTACATTACCAACTGACTTAGTCCTAATATACCCAATCTTGAGATGGTTCAATTTGCAGTTTGATCTTTTAGATCGAAATATTAGTAGGGAAGGCAATCATAGAGAAATAGAAGTATTTGCTATCATCAAAATTGTATTCCCTGAAAAGAGTTTCACAATAATCTCCCCATTTTTTATGATGACAAACAATCAAACAAACAACACTAAATAAAATACGAATATGAACACAAGTGAAAATAGTACGATGCAACAATTCAAACACTACTACTCCTTTTGACATCACAAAAAGGAGGAGGAAAAAATATATAAAAGAAAAAACAGAAAGAATACAAAAAAAAAAACGAACGAAAGCAAAGTTTTTTTTAATCAAAGCATGAATATAACAAATTCTCCAAGTGATTGAATTTAAAGACTTATAAGACCAATGAGTTAACACCATTGAAATCCAACAAATGGTAGAATATTCAATTCTGTTAACCCTAGCTAAGACTTCTCTCAGGGTAAAATTGTCTTTTTTTTGAAGAATTGCAAACAAATGCATTAAGAACAAAAATAAAAGCTAATTACAAGTAATAAAGGGATCACATTCCTCCTTGATTAGTCTCCACAGCAAGGACAGAATGTTATCCAAAGAAGAGCTATCAAAGTAAAAACTATTTTCCAATGCCAAAGTAGCACAATAATTAGCTACCTTATTACAATTTCTAAAGGCATGATGGAAAACTACCTTATTGAAGTCATTCAAAAAACAAAGATCCTTTGCCGGCCACCTATCCACATGCCAATAGTTCTTCTTCAAAGACTCTTGAATGAACTTGATAATATTGATATTATCACTTTCAATAATAATCCCTTTGCAATCCAGCATCCATTTACAAAGAAATTCCCTCACTGTGATGACAGCAGCTAGCTCAAGTTGAGCTATATCCCAATGTGTCTTACTCTTCCCAAAAACACTGATAAATCTGCCCTTATAGTCCCTAAAAATGCCACCAATTCCAGCTTGATTAGAGCTAAGTAGAGAAGCATCCAAATTAATTTTAATCCAATCCTTCGGAGGAGGGCACCAAGAATTTTGGGACTCCCTAAGGAGATTAGTGCCCCAGCTTGTAAGAAATGGATTAGAGATAGAAGTAGCTAAGAACAATGTATTGGAAGCTAACAAAGAGGTTGGCAAAGCCGCCTTCTGATGCTTGACATCATTACGATTCCTCCATGACAAATACACCACCGTGCAATAAATTATCACAATTCCAGAGTTCTGGGAAGTTAAATTTTTCAGACCCTGTAAACAAGTGTCCAGCGATTGAAAGATTTGTATATGGATACCCCATTCACGTTTTTTCATAATCACATCCACCATATACTTGCAATGAACCATAATATGCTCATAGGATTCAATGGATTGGCAGCCTCTGGCAAAATAATCATACACAGATAACTTGCGGTTCTTTAGGAACAAATTAGTTGGAATAGCTTTTTTTCCAAGCCTCCACCAGAATATCTCAACTTTCTTATTCAATTTTAGCTTCAGGACCCAATTGGAAAATCCTTTCTCCTCATCATCATATCTGTAAGAAGTGGCAAACTCATGAACCAATGCAGATACAGTCTTCCCCGAACACCAATTCAACAATTCTACTATATCTTCCATCTCATGATCAATACTGATTTGGCTAATCAATAGAATTAAATCAGGATGAAAAGCCCTCTATAAAACCGTGTAATTTCATTAACCACTTCTCATTAAAAGCTGATGAACATTTACATTCTCAAGGAATTCACAATCCACATAAGTAGGCCACCGGTTAATACATTTGTCAAGAAACCAAGTATCATTCAAAACACTGATGTTATTGCCCTTGCCAATCCTCCATCTGACCACATTCTTCAAGAGCTTTCCTCCATCCAGCAAAATGCGCCAAGCACTAGAGTTAGCATTTTTATGAACTTCATGCATAATATCATCACCATATTTACATTTCATTGTTCTATGAAACAATGAATCCGGCTTTTGTAAAAAATCCATGCCAATTTAGATCTAAGAGATCCAATTCTAAGTAATGCAGAATGTAAACCCAAACCACTCAAACTTCTTGGTTTGCAAATCTCTTCCCAAGCAACATAATGCATTCCATTAGATCCATCTTTCTTATTCCAAAGAAAATTTCTACAAAGCTTTTCAAGCTCATGAAGTACTCTTTTGGGAACTAATGAATGAGTAATCAAATAATTTGGCATTGAAAGCAAAGAACTTTCAATAAGGATGAGTTTACCTCCCAAAGAAAGGGACTTCTTACTCCAAGCATTAATCCTATCCATAACATTACTAAGAAGCTCATGAAAATCTGCCATCTTGAGTCTTCGAAGAGACATATTCACTCCTAAATACTTCATTTCCTTAACCATCTTAATGCCAAGCACCTTAATAATCTTCTTCCTCAAATTGTACCTAACCATCTTGCCAAACATAATTTGAGATTTGCTGAAGTTTACATTTTGTCCAGTCCATTTGCAAAAATCTTCCACAATAATCTTCATTGACTTTGCCAAGGTAGTAGAAGCAAGGGAAAAGATTAACACATCATCTGCATACAGAAGATGTGTAATCTTTGGACCTCTAGGGGAAATTGGAATGCCAAGAGAATGTCCTCTTTGTTTCACGGAATTTGACAGCAATTGGGAACACAAGATAAAGAGGTAAGATGATAGTGGGCATCCTTAACGAAACCCACTATGAGCTTTAACCCACTTGGAATTATTTCCATTAATGATAATGGAAAACCTCACATCTCTAACACATTCCAAAAGAAGGTTAGAAAATTGAGAAGGGAATCCATACCACTTTAGAATTTGATGAAGAGTTGCCCATCCCATACTATCATAAGCTTGCTCCATATCTAATTTAATAGCCATCAAACCCTTCTTGTTCTTGGATACCTTGAACTTGTGAAAAATCTCTTGAGCCAAAAGACAGTGCTTTGAAATAGATCTCCCAGGAATAAATGCCATTGCTCTTCCGAAATTAACCTGGAAATTGCCTTTTTCAATCTATTCACAAGCATAGAGGCAACAATCTTATAATTCGTTTGAAAAAGGCTTATAGGCCTGTAATTGGCCGGAACCATAGGATTCTTGACTTTAGAAATCAAGACAATCAAAGTATCTTTCCACTCCTTACACATAAGGCTGGATTTAAAAAAAAATGTTGACAACATTCCATAATGTCTCCCATATAATACTCCAAAAGCTTTTGTAAAAAGAAGAAGTAGTTCCATCTATACCAGGAGACTTATTATTACCTTGCTAGAAGACCGAACATTGCAGCTCATTCACAGAAAAATCCTCACTAAGCATTGCAATATCTTCAGCTGAAATCACCTGCTCCTCTGAAATTGACGGCCAACCTGTTAAAATACACTTCTTTTGCTTCCATTTATTTTCAAAAAAATCATAGAAAACCTTCTAAATTTGTTCATCTTCAACCAACAACGTATTGGACTCATCCTTAATTTGATTTCCATTCCTTCAAGCCGTTGCAAAATTGTGGAAAAGTTTGGAATTCATATCACCCTCTTCATGCCATCTAGCTTTTGCTCTTTGGTTCCACCATGTAGATAATCTTCTTAAAGTAACATTAAACTCATGTAATTTATTACAAAGCAATAACAGATCCTCATCAGTCCAATTCTCCCCCATAGCCTCCTTCTTTTGAAGATCAAGGATCTCCCCTTTCAATTTTTCCTTTAAACTGTTCAAGTCCTTACACTTATTTTTGCTCCAAAAAAATAAAGCTTTTAATGTTCTGGTAGTTTTCTTTTGTAACACTACATTTTCATCTCCAAAATCCTTCTTATTCCAAGAGTAAAGAACAATACTCTTACAAGCCGGGTAAGACCTCCAAGTGTCCTCAAACCTGATAACCTTTGATTTGAACCGAACACTAGCATCCAATTTAAGAGCAATTGGACTATGGTCAGAAGCTATTCTGGCCAAGTGTCTAATAACAACTAATGGAATCTTCTGAATAGCAATTGAGTTTAACAGGCATCTGTCCAACCTCTCCCAAATCTGAGAGGTCCCCTCCTTATTGTTACACCAAGTAAACCTTGGCCCAATATGCCCAATATCATGAAAATCTGAATTCATCATAAACCCTTTCATTTCCTTAGGTCCTTTAGAGAATAGAACCTTTTTACCTCCTCTTTTTTCTTCCTTACTCAGGATACAATTAAAGTCCCCTCCAATGATGGCAGGAAGTGAATCCTCCATCCAATCTTCAAGTTGCTTCTATAAGCTACTTCTCTCCACACAACATCTACTATCATAGATAGTTGCAACTTTCCAAATCCCCAAATTAGGAATCACAAGGTGGTAAAATTGTCTTTTGAAAACAAAAGACCTAACTAAAAAAAACAAATTGGATAAGAAAGAGATGCGTTCAAAAATTGGTTTCAGAAAAAAATATCTTATATAATAATATATCAAAGTAATTTATCACAATTAAGAAATTTGAAATTAAGCCTTTAAAAATATCAAGTGACACATGAATTCTTCTAAGAATTAAAGGTTTGAAAGAGAGGGAAGCTTACTTTTTGTGGGCTCATTTTATATCTCTTTTCAATTTATTGGCACACTTTTCACATCTTTTGAGTTTTGATATACTTTCTGTAATTTTCAATTTTTTTGTGATCATTGTGCATCTTTTCACTTTTCTTTTTTTTAGGCTAATTTTATGCCCTTGTAATTTTTTTCAAGCTAGACCCCTTTTGAAAACTCTTAAATACTTTCAGTTTTGAGTATATCTTCTAGATATTAGAGAAGAAAAAACTCACTCTCTAATAAAGGGAAGAATAAATAACAAAACAGAATCAAATTCATATGATAAAAACAACAATAATATTTCAAAGAATTTGAAAGTAATATAAAGACTTTGAACATTATATATATAAGATATATTACTATAGAAAGATAGAAAAGATTTTAATTATAAAGTCCAGTTATTAATTTGAGATAGACTTTTATTTAGAAAAGAAAATTACACCGTTAAATAAGGTTAGAGGGAGGGAAACAATCAATGGCGTTTTTCCCTTTAACTGGTATAAGGATGTCAGCCATTCACTAAAAAATTTCAAGACTAAAAATAAGGCATAAAATATCATTTCAGTTATGACCAAAAATAAGAAACACTAATAAACAAAAAGAAAAACAACAGAGATGAAATAACTACAAAATAATAGCGAAAATAAAAACTAACTCAAAATTAAAACAAAAAGAATAGAAAATAAAAATAATCAACAGAGTAGTAAACATACAAATCAAAATTTATTAAGTAGCAAGTTTATGCAATTAAGAGCCGCGAGCCATCGCTGTCCAAGTACCATATGCTCTCACGAGGTCTTTGTTGAGAGCACTCCTACAAAATCATCAAATGTCAGATTTAGGAACCCAAATAGATTTGGGTCCTTTTATGAAAAGAAAAATGTAATGCATGTGTGTTATGCTATGAATAATGAAATTTAGGTCTCCACACCCAATGTATACTATAGTGAATAGTGCAAGTGTGTGAAATGTGTCCAACATGCCACATAAAAAATATCTAACTCTAGAAAAAGGATTTACTAATCTGTTCGGATAATAATGCCTCTTCCTATGTTTTGGCTTTAGATCAAGTGTGGATGTATTTCTATTTCTCTCAAGTGTATTCAATTCATCTTTAAACCTCAAGTTAGCACTTTCTAAAACAGCATTATCAACACTCAAATAGTGCTCCCTATGCTCAGATTCTTCAATATAAGTTTTAAAATCAGATTTAAGTGGGGTATAGGATGCTTTTAAAGAATCATACTAAACAATCAACTCAGAATGCTTTTTATTCAATTCATCAAACTCATTAAGTAATGACAAGTGATTGATATCAATTTGAGTGTGATGTTTACTTAAAATTTCATGCTCTTTTGGTAAATTTGATAATTCTAATTTCAGACTAGCATGAGTTTTCTTAAGTTTCTTATATGATGCATTAATTCTCAAACAAACTTCGAGTAATTGATCATAGGTTGGTTCATATACCTCTTCTTGGTTAGACTGACTAAGATGATCACTCATCAAGCACAAGTTTGTTGTCTCCTCTTCAGCTTCAGTCTTAGATAAGTCAGATGCATAATCCACCCAGAAAGCCTTTTGGAACTGCTTCTTGTCCTTCCTATACTTGGGTATCTCCTCACCCTTCTCCTTGCTTGGGCGATCCTTAAGTATACAATAATCATCTTTGACATGTCCAAGCTTCCTACATTTAAAACAAACAACATCAAAGAAGTTTTATAATTTTTGCTACTCTTACCCCATATCTGATGGTGCTTATGATTCTTTCTTAGAAAGCTTTTAAATTGCCTTGTGATTAAGGCAACATCATCACTTTTAGACCTGAAAGAATCAGTGTCCGTGTTGTTGGCCTTCTTTTTTTTTTTGAAGAAAATGCATAAAATTGCATTAAAGAAGAAAAGCAGAAAGAAAAAAGGCAACTAGCCAAGTACAATAGATTCCTCCTTTAAGATATTCCAAAATAAAGGAGGAACCTTATCCATAGTAGTTTCATCCCACATAAAAGAGGAAATAATCCCATAGTTAGCACAAAGATCCGCTAACTTATTAGCTCCTCTATCACTGTGATTAAAAATAACATTGTTAAAACCAAAAAATAAGTCATCATACCTTTGATCTCCATTAGCTTTAACCTTATGCAAATACTCTATCACATTATCATTGTCACCTTCTATGATGATACTCTTGAATTTGAACATCCAAACCTTCATCATCTCCTTAATAGTCATGGTAGCCAAAAGTTCCAAAGCTGAAATATCCCAATGCAAAACTGTCTTCCCAAATGCAAGCAAAAGTCTTCCCTTATGGTCCCGAAAAACACCTCCTAAACCAGCTTTGTATGAAGAAAGAAGAGATGCATCCACATTCACCTTCAACCAATCGGGTGGAGGAGGATACCAATGAGTATTGAACAGTCCATAAGACTGATTAGTACCCCATATACCCGAGATTTTACCAAATCCATCCATAAAAAAAGAAGCAAAGCTCAAAGCATTAGAAGCAATAATCAAGGAGCTGTCTTCACCTTCATTATGAACCAACTTGTTTCTTGACTTACATGTAAAATAAACCACACTACAATAAAGATTTATCATGAAAGCAGAATTATTTGACATCCATTTACAGCATTCTGTTAAGAATTCCATATTTGGGATAGAAAAACCCCATTTGCTAAGTTGGTTTAAAACTTCTTTCAGTTTAGTACATCTCACCAAAATATGATCTTCATTTTCAGATTCATTACAACCTCTAGAACAATTCCCATTACTTAAAAGCCTTCTATATTCCAGAAAATGAGCAGTTGGAAGAGCTTTGTTGAAGATTCTCCACCACAAAAATTCAACTCTCGGATTCAGGTTTCCTTTATGAATCCAATTCCAGAACTGCTGCACACCTTTGTTCCTCAACGTAGATTCAAAAACCATTGCAGATAATGATTTCCCTGTATTAAAATACAGTAATTCCATCTTATCTTCATCCATATTCTGCTGAATTTCAATTTTAGAGATCAGATTAAACAGCTCCTGGCCTACATAATTCATCCATTCTTCTTCCTTCCATGTCCCGTTGGAAATAAAATTAGAAACCTTCAGATTGCTGCTGTCATGTGGAATGATAAAGGTAGGCCATTTACAAATACTTTTATCAAAAATCCAGGTATCTTTGAATACATCAATTCCCTCTCCATTTGCAATACTCCATCTTATCAAAGGTTTTAGAGCTTTGCCACTATCCTTGATAATTTTCCATGCTGAAGAACCCGTAATTCTTGAATTATCAGACCACAAATTCCCATACTTGGAGTACAGCAATTTATGAATTAAGGAGTCTTTGTTATCAACATATTTCCATGCTAATTTAGCTCTCAAAGCTCCCACTTTAGAAGAACAAGAGTAAAGAGATCTACCTCCCCATTTTCTAGGAAGACACATATTTCTACAAATCTTGTCTATTTCATCAAGAATACTCTTTGGAACCAAAGAGTTGGTGCATTGGAATGTAACAAAAGCAAGAAGATTGGATTTGGCAAGTAAAATCTTACCAGGTAAAGAAATCATTTTGGCTCCCCAAACATTAGTCATCTTGATAGCCTTTTCAATGATGAAATGAAAGTCCTCTCTTTTTAATCTTCTCAAAGTTAGTTTGATCCCAAGATAGAACATTTCCTTTACAACATTGAACCCCATAAGCCGAGATATCCTTTTCTTTCTAGTTCTATTAACAGAATTTCCAAATATCATGGAAGACTTAGAAGTGTTGATCCTTTAGCCTGACCAACCACAAAAATTCTTCAAGATCATTTTGATTTCTTTGATAATCTTCAAATTTGTCTCAGAAAAGATAAAAACATCATCAGCATAGAGTAAGTGTGAGATTCTAGGCCCATTCATATTCAACCGGACCCCAATAGAATCCTTTTTAAGTTTGATGGCATTTGATAACAATTGAGAGCAAAGGATAAAAATGAATGGAGACAAGGGACAACCTTGTCTAAAACCACTTTCCCCATTTATCCAATCAGAGTAATTTCCATTTATTAGAATAGAGAATTTTGAATCTCTAACACATTCCATTATCAGATTAATAAAACCAATTGGGAAGCCGAAGTACAACATAGCCTTTTTCAGTGCTTGCCAACCCATAGAGTCATAGGCTTGTTCCATGTCTATTTTGAAAGCAACCAGCCCTTTCTTAGATTTTGAACTTCTAAACTTGTGCATAATTTCTTGAGCCACCAAAATATGATCAGATAAGGATCTCCCTTTCACAAATGCAGCTTTCTCATTCGAAATGAGCTTAGGAATGCAAGAAGACAATCTATTCATTAACATTTTAGCAACTAACTTGTAGACCGAATTACACAAGCTAATTGGTCTAAAGTTATTGGGAGACAAGGGGTTGTTAGACTTTGAGATGAGAACAATAATAGTTTCCTTCCATTTAGGATCCATATAAGCCAAATTAAAGAAGAAGTTGATAGCATTCCATAAATCAAATTTAATAATCTCCCAATAAGCTTTAAAGAATGAAAAGGTAATACCATCATTACCTGGGGATATGTTGCAGCCACTACATTTGATCACCTCTTCCATTTCTTGAATAGAGAAAGCCTTGTTTAAATGTTCTCTATCCCCATCTTCCAATCTCCTCCACGGATCAGGCCAATCCAGTAGATTGCAATTTCTATGCTTCCATTTGTTTTTAAAAAACTGAACCAACAATTCTTCTATTTAATGTTGATCTTCAACAAGGATCCCATTTTCATCTTTAATTTTAGCAATATAATTAGAACTCCTTCTAGCTGAAGCATAAGCTTGAAAAAACCTTGAGTTTCTATCTCCCTCAACCAACCATTTAACTTTTTCTCTTTGCCTCCGCCAAGTGTCCAGCTTTGCAACCACCGGACAATGATCAGAAGCAACTCGAGCCAAGTGTCTCACCAACAATTTATGAGGAGAGTTCAATGCAACCGAATTTAGAAAGCATCTATCAAGCCTTTCTAGAATCCGATCTCCACCTTTTTTGTTGTTGCACCACATAAATTTAGATCCCACAAATCCAACTTCATGAAAGTCATTAAGAGCTAGAAATGATTTCATCTCCTTGGGCCCAAGGGAAAACAAGAATCTTTTTCCTCCCCTCTTATCATCTTTAGAAAGAATTCAATTAAAATCACCTCCCAAAACCATTGGAAGGTCCTTAGAAGAATTAACTTCCAACCTTTCCCAAATCCTCCTTCTCTTATAAACATCTTTATTGCCATATATAGAAGCAATCCTCCAAATCCCTTTATTAGGAATATCCAAATCACCTAGGATGAATTGAGAGCAGAATTCCACAATTTGGAATCTAACAAAGTTAGCCTTCCAAAGAACAAGCAAACCTCTAGATAAACCATCTGAAGGAACATGAAAGAAGTCCCAATCTGGACCAATCAGAAGATCCACATCCTTTCTATCAAAATTCATAACTTTAGTTTCAAGTAAACCAATGAAAAAAATACCATGATTTTTCACCACCTCCTTCAAGTATAGAGAAGCCTTTCTCTTCCTAGCTCCTCTACAATTCCAAAACATAATGGAAGTATTCATTGAACAAGAGGGGAAAAAGTCCCCAACTTATCCTTACCATCTCCTTCAGCTCTCCTACTCCTAGGAGCCAATTTAATAGGACGAAGCCCTTTAAGTTGATTGGAGCCTTTCCTTTTCAAATTAGAAGAATTATCTTTCTTCATTACATCCTCTTTATCAGCCAATCCAACAGGTTGTGTAGAGATTACAGTCTTCAAACCTTCTCTGTTAACAGATTCCAGAATACTTCCAGAGTTTACAATTTCTCCTTCCTCCTGCTGATTGTCTAGTAAATTGAATTTATTACTAACATCAATATTTGGTAAATTAAGAGATACTTCATTTACCTTTGATCCAATAGCAGCATTCACCAATTATGACTTCTGTCGAGGTCCCAAATCTTCCTTTTCAAGATTAATTGAATTATCTATATTCATCAAACCAACCTCTTTCCAAATCTTCTTGCCATTCTTCATTAAGCTTTGATTAGGATTATCTG
Source organism: Dendrobium huoshanense (assembly GCA_016618105.1). Taxonomy (NCBI): domain Eukaryota; kingdom Viridiplantae; phylum Streptophyta; class Magnoliopsida; order Asparagales; family Orchidaceae; genus Dendrobium; species Dendrobium huoshanense. The sequence continues at coordinate 19,024,901 of CM028357.1, forward strand.
AAAAGCCAACAGCATCATTAGATCCCTTAACTTCTTTGCTTCTTGAGATAAAATTCCTGAAACCAAAGTTTCTGAAAATTTTTTTCCCATAATTCACAAGTAGCCATGGTCCATAACCTTCATTTGTCTTCTCAGCATTCACAGATGAACCAATAATATTATTGGTATTTAAGCTATTCTTATCCTGAATCTCATTATTCCCAGCTGGAGCATTGATCCCTTCCAAATTCTTGTCTTTGCAATCTTTCTTCAAGTGACCAAGTTTTCCACAATCAAAACAAAGGTTAGGAAGCCTTTCATATTCCAGTTTTTGGAAGAATTTACCCGTGCTTCCTTCAACCCAAACACCAAGAGGTAGTTGAGAATCCAAATTGATACGAACACAAATTCTACCGAACTCTCTCCTCCCCCATTGGAACATATTTCCATCAATCAAGATAGGTTTACCAATCTTAGAGGCAATCCTACAAATATTTATTTCATCCCAACTTTGAAGAGGTAAATTCGGCATTCTAACCCAAATAGGTGCAGTAAGACCTTTTAAAGAATTTGGGTTGAAGTTCGGCGTCCATTTGTCCAATCCAATAATTTGATCGTTGACAAAATACGACCCATTAGACAAGACCTCTTCCATAATTTCTTCTTCATAAAAAGAACATAAAACCCAGTCCATACCGAGCATAGTAAGATGGAATTTACTGAAAGAAGACCACTGCCTTCTTAATTCAGTACTAACAATTGGAAAGGCACATTGCTACCAAAGACTTTAACCACAAGTGAATATTGAAGCTTCCTGGTATTTTCAATTTCTTTTTCAGCATGAAGTTTAACAAATGCTCCATCTTCAGATAAGAAATCACCTATATCAAGATCTGCAACTTTAATGTTTGCTTTCTTACTCCAAACATTAGGCTAAGCAGCATTATTACATCTCTCAGGAATTACATCATTAATATTGCAGTTTCCCAGCTCCCCTGAATTGCAGGACCGAACAAAACTCAAATCAGCTTCCTTAGTCTTCACAGTTTCTTCATTGTCTTCAATAGACTCCAATCTATTCTCAGGTAAATCTTCCACAGCTACAACGACTTTAGCAGGAGTAAAATTTTCTGTCTCAACAACAGCTACATCCGAAATGTTTCTCCCATCCGTCTCCAATTTTTTGAATGGCTTTCTACAGAGAGACGAAGATGATTCCTCATTTAAATTTTGCTCAAGAAAAATTCCCAACTTCTTTCCAGAATTGAACTGAGTCTTCACAGAGATTTCTTCAATCACATTTTTTCCTTTTCCAACCACTTCAGAGATCTTATTCGAGGAAATGAAACTTCCTTCATTAATGACAATACTTGTTTTCTTCAAAGGAATGGAAGCTTGAGAAACAGTAGGAAAACCGTCACCAAAAGCTGGAGGAGAAGTCGTAAAAGATCGAGTTTGATTATGGATTAAACCCGCCGATGATCGTTGAAAGCCCAAATTACCGCCGGCCAAAGATGGCCGGTGGCCATCCTTCGCCATTTCCGCGTAGCCGGAAATCTCGTGAACATCCAAATTTGAAAAATCCTAAATAGAATTAGATTTTTCCTCAGACGTTCTCTCTCTACGTTCTCTCTCTATGTTCTCTCTCTGGTTATGCGCCTTGTTGTTGGCCTTCAGTGCCACAGTTTTCTTCTTCTTTTTCTCACTTGGATCAAGGTTTCTTTGATTCATCACTTACTCGTAAGTAATGAGTGATCCAAGTAAGTTATCTACTTAATAAGTATTCAAATCTTTAGATTATGTAATAGTAGTATTCTTTGCATTAAAGGAAGCATGCAAGAATATCAAAATCTTATTTACTTTTTCATAATTCATGAGTTTCCTTCCTAAGGCATGTAATGAGGTGACAATTTGAGTAAACTTTATATACATTTCAGAAATTGATTCAAAAGGTTTCATATGAAAAAGTTAATAGTCATGCAATAAAATAATTAAGCTATAATGTTTAACTTTGTTGGTTCCTTCATAAATAATACACAATCTATCCCAAATTTCTTTACCAATAGCATAAGTTGAAACAAGCATGTAATCTTCTAATTGTTAAGCACAGAAAAAATAGTTAGATTATTTTGCATTAAGTTGTGCTAAATCCCTATAATCGAAAGCCCATTAAGTAAAAGGAAGTTTAGTTTTAATGCCATTAATTTCTTGGGTTGGTAGTGAATATCCATCTTTAACAAGCATCCACATACGATAGTCAATCAATTGTAAAAATGTAGACATGCGAGTTTTTCAAAAATCAAAAGGAATATTATCAAATAAAGGTGGTCGTGTAATAGAATATCCTTCTGCAGTATTATGATTATCAAAGTTAGCCATTGATCAAAATTCAAAAGTTTTCAAAAACTAAATTTTTTGAATCCCGCTCAATTACCACTTAAAAGTTCAATAGAGATGTTAAGCCCATATAAACTAACCCATGGCTAACCAATAGGGAAGGTGAATTGGTATTTTAAAAATTTCTTTAATAAAAACACAAACTTAAACTAAAGTTCACCACAAAGAAAATCAAAGTGCAAAAATTAAATATTAAAAAAGTTATAATAAAGAAAACAAAAATTTATAGTGATTTGATCAACTTGACCTACGTCCACTCCCTGGAGCCTCTCCTCTAGGTAGTGCACTAAACTCAATGACTCTCCTCTTGCTCCCATAGTAAGGCGGAGAAGCCTTTACAAACATCCTTTCCATTGACCCCGGTGAGGTAGAGAACCCGACTCCTTTTGCTTCCTCCTGAAGCATGCAGGGAACCTGACTCCTTTTGCTTCCTTCTAAAGAGAGCAGAAACCTTGGTCAATTGTTAAAGTAGACTACTCTCAAACCTCCAAGGACTAAGGGTGACAACTGGAGAAGATTACTTGGATCCTTGCTTGGAGAAACCTTTGTGAAAACCCTCATAAACTCCCCCTCACTTGATCATCCCTCTCTCTCCCTTTCTCTCCCTCTCCTCTAAGCTCTCTTAGGTCAAGACAGTAGCAAAGGATCTCTCTTTAGAAAAATAAGAGAGCTTTTAAACAAGGGCTCAAAAATAGCCCTAATTAACAACTAATCATCAAATATTGTCCAGGACGATATTATATTGTCCTGTACAATTAGTTCAACTCAGCTAATATCATCTAAACAATCGCCTTGTATGGATGTCTAAATGTTTGAAAAATAACTAGATCATCCAGGACGATCTCATGATCGTCTTGGCCGATTATTACAAAATGTCGAATATCATCTAGAACATCAACTTGAATGGATTTTTGGATGATGGAAAAATAGCTTAATCGTCATGGATGATCTCCAGATTAACCCAAATAATTAGTTCAATTCAGTACATATCGTCTAGAGCATCGCCCTGAATGGAACTGGGCTGATGTTTAATCATCCAAGAAGAACTAAGGTTTGTGAACTGATCATCCCGGCCAATCCTATGATCATCCAAGATGATATGATTGAGCAATTAAACCTTAATTTCTTTTGTTAATTACAAGATTAATATAGGCATAATTGCACTACGTCATCCAGCACGATGTCCAAAAAGAAAAGATACATAAATAGATCTGGCGGGTAATTTTATTTTATTTGAGCCTGTCATCTTAGCCGATACTAATATCATTCAGGATGATTCTCTTAATTGCAACTACCTTAACCAGGATGCCCTAATTAGGGTTTTTATTTTAATTAAACATCTAGGCTAGTTTTTGGATTATCCCAGACGATATGATCAAAAATAAAAAACTCTAAAAATGTCAGAAATTTTCTCTCAAGTGTGTGTGTGCAAGGTTACTTAGCATCAGGTCTCATAATCTTATAATGTACTCAAGAAAAGGTAAAAAACACATGTTATACATTACAAATTGACTCAGTCCTAATTTACCCAATCTTGAGCTGGTTCAATTTGTAGTTTGATCTTGTGTACTTGAAATGTTAGTAGGCAAGATAGTCGTAGAGAAATATAAGTGTTTGCTATCATCAAAATTATATTACCTGGAAATAGGTTCACAATAATAGTGCCTTTTCCTAAGATTGAATGATACACGCTGATCTGATGGATTGTGAAACTCAAGCATCATGGGTGGTTTTTTATTTTCTTTGAAAGAAGTTAATTTAGATTTAAAAATCTTATTTGCATTTTCAAGAATTTAAATTTCTATTTTATAAGCATGCTCCCTACTATCTAAATCAGTTGCAAGAGTATCTAATTCCTTAAATGCATTTTCTAGCTCAACATGTAAACTTTTCAAGGACTCATGCTCATTTGTTAAATCAAGATGCTTGGCATTCAATGAGTCAAATTCATCAAAACTTCCTCCTCTTTTTATATGTTCAAAATTTCTAATTTCAATTAGCGTGTAATTTTTTAAGCATCCTATAAAATGAATGAATTTTCTCATAAACTTTAAGCAATTGATCGTATTTTAATTTACATACCTCTTCTTGGTTAGAGTGACCAAGATGATCATCTGTGATCAAACATAAATTTTTCATCTCCTCTTTAGCTTTAATTTCAGAGGAGCCAGATACAGAATCCGCCTAGAACGATATTTAGGTTCTTTGCTTTGCCTTCTTGAACTTGGGTCTCTCTTTATCCTTCTCCTTATCTGGAAGAGCCTTAAGTGTAGAGAAATCAGATTTTATATGTCCCAGCTTCCCGTATTTAAAGCAAATCACATCAAAAAAACCTTTAGAATTCTTATTATTCTTACATTTATTCTATTTCTAATGGTACTTTTGCTTCTTTCTCAAAAAGCTTTTGAATTGCATTGTAATTAGAGCAATATCATCATTATCCGAACAAGAAGTATCAGTGTCAGAATCATCAGCCTTTAAGGCTATAGTTTTATCTTTATTTTTCTCCCCTACATCAAGTTGTTTTTGGTTCACTCATTGCTCGTACGAAATGAGTGATCCAAGTAAGTTATCTATAAAATAAACATTCAAATCCTTGGATTCAGTGATAGAAGTAATCTTAGCATCAAATGAAGAAGGTAAACATTTCAAAATTTTGTTAACTTTCTCATAGTTTATTAGCTTTCTTCCTAAGGAATGCAGGGAGGAGACTATTTATACAAACCCAGTTTACATTTTAGATATTGACTCACTATATTTCATATGAAAAAATACATAATCATGAAGTAAAATATTTAACCTAAATTGCTTAACTTCTCGTATGCCTTCATAAGTAATGAATAATCTATCCCAAATTTCATTACCAGTTGCACATGTTGAAACATGCATATAATCTTCAGATTTTAATACACATAAAAAATAGTTCAAATAATTTGCATTAAGTAATGCTAGATCTCTATCATCACAAGTTCATTCAGAAAAAAGGAAGTTCAATTTTTATGCCATTAATTTTACGTGTTGGTGCAAAATAACATTCTTTCACAAGCATCCACATGCGATAATCTATAGATTACAAAAAGGTGGACATTCAAGTTTTCTAAAACTCAAATGATATATTATTAAATAAGGGTGGTCGAGTAATGGAATACCCTTTCTCTATGTTTTGGTTACCAAAGTTAGCCATAGATCTTTAATTCAATGTTTTTTAGAACTTATCTCGCTCTTATTCCACTTGAAAGTTCATTAGGGTTAATCCCTTATGAACTAGCCCAAGGCTAATCAAGAGTGGGGAGGGGGGAGGGGGGGGGGGGGGTGTGAATTGGTGTTTTAAAAAATTTAACTTAAAATGATAAGGAAATTCTTTTTTAGATTTTTGATATTTTAAAACAAATTACTTTTATCCCAAGGCAGAAGCAGAATAATTTCATAGATATTTTAGCCACCCAAATAATTAATAGTAAATAATGTGAAAATTAAGTACAAGAATAAAAACATAAAAAATACAAAAAAAAAAAATTATAGTGGTTTAGTCAACCTTACCTACATGCACTCACTGGAGCCTCCCCTCCAGGTATTGCACTAAAACTATAATGTCTCTCCTTTTACTCCCATAATAACACGGAGAAGCCCTTATAAAATATTTTCACCTACCCAAGAGAGGTAGAGAACCTATATTCCTTTTGTTTCCTCCTGAAGCAGGTAGAGAAGCCCAACTCCTTTTTCTTCCTCCTTAAGAAGGCAAAGAACCTTGATCTAGTGTTAATGAAGACCTCCCTAGAGCCACCAAGGAGCCAAGGACAATGATTGGACAAGACAACTTGAATCCTTGCTTGGAGAACACTTTGTGAACACCTCATCGACTCCCCTTCACAAGATTCTCTCTCTCCCAAGCTCTCCTTCTCCTTCTCTAAGCTCTCTCAAGTTAGGACAATAACAAAATATTTTATCATTAGCAATTGAGAGAGCTTAAATAGAAGGCCTAAAAAGGCTCTAATTTTTAACTTACTATCAAAGATCATCTAAGACGATCAATATATCGTCATGTATAATTAGTTTAAATCAGCCCTTCCATCCAGGACAATCTAGGTTTTTTATATGATAAGAGCATAAAGTTTATTCTATTTATCCAAAATGATGTGGACATCATACTGTATGATTAGTTCAAAATCAGGCATTATTATCTAGCAGATGGTTTAGGATGTCCAAGAGATAAACTGGGATGATGTAGAAATATAATTGATCATCTAAGATAATGCTTCGATCGTTATGTATGATTGGTTCAAAATCAAGCATTATCATCCGACAGATAGTTCAGGACGTTCAGGAGATTTTGTTCAAAACTTAGGATTTTCTTACAAAGCATCTAATATAATTCCACGATCGTCTTAGACAATATGATGGATAAATCAAACCTTAATTACTCTCCAAATCACCTAATCAATTTAGGCATGATTGGTACGAATTGTCCAGGACAATCATGATTATCCAATATGATTAGTTTAAAATCTTGACTAAATGTATTTGGTTGTTGGTTTTTATCATTTAAGAATATCATCCAGGATAATGAGAGTATTTTCCATAATAATTTGTTTATTTAGGTTTACATGACCTAGATGTCATAATTAGGGTTTCTATTTTTAACTGATCATCAGGAACAATTTGAAATCAACCTATAGATATGATCAAAAATAGAAAAATTCTAACTCACCAAATTTCTCCCCCTGAGTGTGTGTGTGTAATGTTACATAGCTTCAGGATCCATCATAGTATATTTGACTCAAGAAAAGGTAAAAGAATCATTTAAATAGAAATTATAAATTGAATCAATCCTAATCAACATGATGATAATCTAATTGATGTGCCAAGTCTTCGACGTGCTCTGCCTTATCTAGAAGGAAAAAAATGGAGATAATATTCTCTACCTTCTAGGAGAGATAAAAATGATTCAAGGTCCACTACAATCATCGAAAAGGTGACATAGTGTCTGCCACTCTACCGAATCAAGTTTAGTCAAAGTGAGTTTGTAAGACCTTCTCTGTCTTGTTGTGGGAACAAAAGGAGAGTCACATTATTTTAGTGTAAATTCTTATAGTGGTGGACTATGGGGAGTGGACATAGGATAAGGTTCACTGAACCACTATAAAAATCTCTCGTGTGTTTTTTCGTTTTAACTTTTATATTTCTTGCCTTTTATTTCCATTATAACTCCTTGGAAAAAATTGGTGATTATTGCTTGGCTTCATAAATCAATATATCATCATAGTTAAATCAATATTTTTAATACACTCATTTGCTTCTACTAGTAATTAAAATTTGTTAATTTTAATTACTAGAAATATTTCAAAAATATTTTCATTGTTATTTTAAGTTAAGCAATTTTTTTTAAATTACCAATTAACCTAATCAACATGATCTTAAGCTGATTGATGTGCCAAGTCCTCGAGGTGATCTACCATATCTAGAAAGAAAAAAATGGAGATAATATTCTCTACCTTCTCTAGGAGAGAGAAAAATGAGTCAAGGTCCACTACAATCATTGAGAAGGTGACATAGTGTCTTCCACTCTACCGAATCAAGTTTAGTCAAAGTGAGTTTGTAAGAACTTCTCTGTCTTGATGTGGGAACAAAAGGAGAGTCACTTTATTTTAGTGTAAATTCTTGTAGTGGAGGACTATTGGGAGTGGACATAGGATAAGGTTCATCGAACCACTATAAAAATCTCTCGAGTGTTCTTTCTTTTTAACTTTTATATTTCTTGCTTTTTATTTCCATTATAACTATTGAATAGTTGCTATTTGAATGCTTTACATTTGTGCAACTTGTATAGTTTTGATGATTCCAAATATTATTATTCAAATGTGTAGTTATCTCCTAACAATTTTAGAATATTTGTATTTGCTCTTGTGTGTACTAACATTTCAGGAAAATCAGACTCCATACTACGAAAACTTCAGATCAAATTCAACATGAGATACTTTGTTAATTTGAAACTTGCATTTTTCTTTAAATTAAATTTGAAAGGGAGTGAATGTAATTGAGTGAATAAAAACATACCACACACATAAGGAGAACATAAAAAATTTTTACTGATCGTACGAGATGATATCCGATCGTACGGGATGATCAGACAGTTATCTCGTATAGAGCACATGGAACGAATAGGAACTTTCTCGAAAATTTTTTTTTCTAAGCCCTATTCGTCCAGGATGAAATTAATTATCGTCCAGGATGTTTGGTTCTCTGTAAAATTTTTGTCCAGACGAATATACATTGTCGTCCGTGACGACTGGTCCACTGGAAAAATTTTGTCCAGACGAAATTAAAAATCGTCCATGACAATCAGGTCTCTGGAAAATTTTTGTCCAAACGAAAATAAATTATCGTCCATGGAGATTGGTCCTCTGGAAAATTTTCGTCCAGACAAAGTCAAGAATCGTCCAGGATGATCGGTCCTCTGGAAAAATTTCGTCCAGACTAACATATTTTCGTCCAAACGATTAACCGACTTAGAATAATTTTCAGCAGTTTCTAGAACTGACCTTGTAATAACTATTCGTACTGGACGAACCTAAATTCGTAGAGGACGATCAGCTGTACGAAGACATTTTGTATACATATTCAAATAGGGTCGTTTCAGATCGTTTAGGTAAAAATGTCCAGGACAATCCAAGATCGTACAGGATGATCCACTGCGTACAGAATTGAAAACTTGCAGTTTTTGGGTGGTTTTTCTTGTCTTTTATATAAATAGTCCAAATTAGACTGCCACCCTATCTTTTTGTCATTTGATCTTCGTTCCTCTTGAGAGAATAGCCAAGAAAAGAGTGGAAGAGAGCATTCAAGTGAGGATTCCTACCACTGGAGCGAGAAGGCTTCACTTGGATTTCAAAGGTAAGAGTCTCTACTTGTGAATTTGGATTACTTCACTCTTTTCTTTCTTCCTTCTAAAATCTTGTGAGAAGATCAGTCAAGGAGATCCGATTCTCTGCCGACACTTGGAGAGTGTGAACAGCCGAAGGGTTCTCTGCCTACACTTGGAGAGTGTGAACAGCCGAAGGGTTCTCTGCCTACACTTGGAGAGTGTGAACAGCCGAAGGGATCTCTGCCTACACTTGGAGAGTGTGAAAAGTCGTTGGGTTCTCTGCCCATATTGGGGATTGTGTAAAAGGACGAGGGTTCTCTACCAGCACTGGGGATTGTGTAAAAAGACGACGGTTCTCTGCTGCACCGGGTAGTGGTGAAAAGAGTGTGTTGTAAAGGCTTCTCCGCCTTGATGTTGGTGCAAAAATAGAGTCACTATTAGTTTTAGTGCAATACTTAGAGGGTGCCTCTGAGGAGTGGATGTAGGTCTGTTTATAGACCGAACCACTATAAATCTGGTGTCATTTACAGTTTTTTTCGTTTCCGCATTTTATTTTAATTGTTAACAACTCTGTGGTTGAAAAATATTTTCTAGAAAAACCTTAAAAAGAAAAATTTTCATTTCGGTTCAACTTAATCTTTTAAGAGGGTTTAAAATTTTTAAACTACCAATTCACCCCCCTCTTGGTAGCCTTGGGACATTAACTTAGGCATAACAACCTAATTACTAGACTCAACAAGTGGTATCAGAGCTCCGTTTCAAAATCATAAGTTTGAACTACTTTTTGATTAACGTAGATGGCTACATTTGGAAGCCGAAACACACCTGAGGGTTACTCTATCACTAGACCTCCCCTGTTTGACAATATTCCTTTTGATTTTTGGAAAACACGCATGTCTACTTTCTTACAGTCACTTGATTATCGCATGTGGATGCTAGTCCAGGAAGGTTACACAAAACCCACTAGATTAGTTGATGGAGTTAGGGTAGAAACACCCTATGCAGATTGGACTATTGAAGAACGTGACTTAGCACAATTAAATGCCAAATGTTTAAATAGTTTCTTTTGTGCTTTAAAATCTGAAGACTACATGCGAGTTTCCACTTGCAAAAGCGGAAATGACATATGGGATAGACTTTGTATAACATATGAAGGGACAAATGAGGTTAAGCAATCAAGACTCAATATCTTGTTACATGACTATGAATTATTTTGCATGAAACCTAATGAATCTATTTCAGACATGTACACAAGATTCACTTAAATTGTCACTTCTTTGCATGCACTTGGTAGGGAACTAACTAATGCTGAAATGGTCAATAAGATTCTTCATTGTTTATCTACTGCTTATGATGCTAAAATTACTGCAATTACAGAGTCTAAAGATCTGAACATTTATTCCATTGACAATCTTCTTGGTTCACTCATTGCTTATGAGCAAGGAGTAAGTCAAAGAAAGATTGATGCAGTTGAACCACGAAAGGACAAGAATATTGCACTAAATGTGGAAGAGTCAGAAAGTGAAAACTCACAACCAGAGGATGAAGATGATATTGCATTGATGACTGGATAATTTAGAAGTTTTTTAAAGAGGAATCAGAAGAGACGCCAACAATGGAATAGAGGTAAGTATAATAGAAATGACAAGGTTTCTAATGAAGTGATTGTTATGAATGTAGGAAACCAGGTCATATAAAGACTGATTGTCCAAAACTCAAAGCTACTCCTAGCAAGGAGATGGTAGAGGAGAAACTAATGGTAAAGAAGGGCAAGAAGAAGTTTCAAAGAGCTTTCTGGGCGGACTCAGCTTCAGACTCATCTGAGACTGAAAAAGAAGAAGAAGTCACCAACCTTTGCTTGATGGCAGATAATGTTGAACAATCAGATCATGAAGAGGTATGTGATTTAACCTATGATGAATTGTTTGAAGTTTCTGAACACATGCATGATGCATATAGAAAAATGAAAAAGATGCATGCTAGTTTAGGTTTAGAATTGGAAGAGCTTAATAAGGAACATGAAATCCTTAGGAAAGATCATGCTTTAATAGATAACAACCACATGAAACTACTTGATGAATATGATGACTTGAATAAAAATTTTGAGAATTTAAAATCATCCTATGTTGAACTTGAAAAAGAATTTAAGAATTTTAAGGATGAATCTGAGAGCAAGACATATAGAATCAATTATACCAATCGAATCTTGGAAGATATGAATTCATTTTACAAACTCACAATAAGAGCTCTCGAGGATAATAGGAACCCCCCTAAACTTGAAGATTTTATAAATCCTAAATATTATCCTAAATTCATGAAATCTCTTAGAAGATAATCATATGAAAGAAAACATAGGAATATTTTTCCTAATATTAAATGTAATAATTGTGGATTTTTGGGACATATCTCACACCTGCACTTTAAAGATGAAAACTAATTTGGTGTGGAGAACTAAGATGCATAAATCTAGACATATCATACATGCATCTGATTATAAATTTCATAAAGGTGAACCCAAACTTGTTTGGGTTCCCAGGTCTAATATTTGAGAATTTTGCAGGTATACTCACACAAGACCTCGTGAGAGTATATGGTACCTAGACAGTGGATGTTCAAAGCATATGACTGGAGATACTGCTCAATTCATAATGCTGGAAGCCAGGAATGGAGGCAAGGTTACACTTGGAGATAATACCACAAAGAAAGTGGTTGGATCAGGTATGATTAGAAATTTGAAAAACTTTTTCATAGATAATGTGTTATTAGTTGAAGGCTTAAAGCATAATCTATTAAGCATAAGTCAGCTATGTGATAAGGGCTATAATGTAAAATTTTTACCTACTAGCTGCATAATAAGCCTAAATGGGAAAATTGTTTTAAATGGAAAAAGGGTAAACAATGTCTAAATGCTAAATTTAAATTGTATTCAATCTCCTACTGCTTTTTGTTAGAAAACTTTTTCTGATGAATCATGGCTTTGGCATAGGAGACTTTGTCATTCTAGTATGAAAAATCTTAGAAGAATTACCCAAAAGAACTTAGTGAGAGGTATACCAAAATTAGACTTTACTAAGGACCACCTTTGTGATGCATGTCAATTAGGAAAATAAGTGAAGTCCTCTTTTAAGTCCAATAAAGATCTTAGGACCAGTAAACCTTTAGAAATTCTACACATGGATCTTTTTGGACCTGTAGGCACTGTAAGTCTAGGAGGGAAGGTATACAGATTTGTTATAGTGGATGATTTCTCAAGATTCACCTGGGTTAGATTTCTTTTTCATAAGAGTGAATCATTTGAGGAATTCAGAAATTTTTCAACTTGGATTCAAAGAAAACTAGGATGTGAAATAATTTCTTTACAAAGTGATCATGGAGGAGAATTTGAAAATGAAATATTTGAAAATTTCTGTAAATAAAAGAGGATTGATCACAATTTTTCTGCACCTAGAACCCCTCAACAAAATGTGATAGTTGAAAGAAAAAATAGAACATTAATAGAAGCCGCCCGAGCAATGTTAGCACTATACTCACTTCCTATATATTTTTGGGCTGAGGTGGTTAGCACTGCATGTTATATTCTGAATAGGGTGAATGTGAGATCAAATTTGAATAAAACACCCTATGAATTGCTAAAAGGTAGAACACCTAATTTATCTCATTTGCATGTATTTGGTTGCAAGGTGTTCATACATAATAATGGAAAATCTGCCTCAGGAAAATTTGATCCAAAATCAGATGAAGGAATTTTTGTTGGATATTCAAGTGTTGGAAAATCTTATAGGGTATTCAACAAAAGAACTTTAGTCATTGAAGAAACTACATATGTTGTATTTGATGAAAGTGGAAATTTGGAAGAGCCAAATGTTGTTGAAGAAGAAATTGAAGAAAACTCCCAAAAGATTGATAGATTAAATATGGAAGAAAATGTGGAAGAAAATTTGGAAAGAGAAAACTCTTTGCCTAGAGATTTGAGATTTTCTAAAAACCATCCAAAGGAATTGATTATAGGTGAACCAAGTGAGGGTGTTAGAACTAGGCATGGATTAAACAAGGAAGTCAATCATTCAGCCTTTATTTCAACTATTGAACCCACTAACATTGATCATGCACTTTCTGATGAATTTTGGATATTGGCCATGCAAGAAGAGTTAAATCAATTTGTAAGAAATAAAGTTTGGGAATTAACTACAAGGCCAAAAGATTAAAGTGTTGTTGAAACCAAGTGGGTTTTCAAAAATAAAATGAATGACTCAGGAGTAGTCATTAGAAATAAGGCTAGATTAGTTGCTAAGGGGTATAATCAAATTGAAGGAATTGATTTTGAGGAGACTTTTGCCCCTGTAGCTAGACTTGAAGCAATTAAGGTTTTACTTGCCTTTGCCTGTTTTAAAGATTTTAAATTATTTCAAATGGATGTAAAGAGTGCCTTTTTGAATGGGGTTATTGAAGAAGATGTTTTTGTAGAACAACCTCCAGGTTTTGAAAATTCTAATTTTTCAAATCATGTTTTCAAGTTAAAAAAGGCATTATATGGATTGAAACAGGCACCTAGGGCTTGGTATGAGAGGTTGAGCACCTTCTTACTTGAAAGATCTTTTGAAAAAGGAAGTGTGGATACAACTCTCTTTTTAAGAAAAATTAGAAAGGATATACTTATTGTTCAAATTTATGTGGATGACATCATCTTTGGATCTTCAAATAAAAATCTTTGTGATGATTTTTCTAAAACAATGAGTAGTGAATTTGAAATGAGTTTAATGGGAGATTTAAATTACTTTCTAGGATTTAGCATTAAGCAACTTGAGGAAGGTACATTTCTTAGTAAAACTAAATATATTAAGGATATCCTCAAAAAATATGAAATGGACAATGCTAAACCTGTTAGTACACCAATGAGTTCCTCAGTTCAGTTGGATAAAGACCTTAAGGAAAAATCTGTTGATCAAAAGAAATTTAGAGGGATAATTGGATCTTTACTTTACTTGACTGCTAGCCGACCAAATATTATGTTCAGTGTTTGCTTATGTGCTAGATTTCAATCAGATCCAAAAGAATCACATTTAACAGCAGTGAAAAGGATTTTAAGATATTTACTAGGAACTCAAAACTTAGGGATTTGGTATCCTAAGTTTAACTCTTCATTTGAAATTATTGGTTACTCATATTCTGACTTTGCAGGCTGTAGAGTTGATAGGAAAAGTACTTCTGGAACATGTCAATTCATTGGAAATTCATTAGTTTCATGGTCTAGTAGAAAACAAAATTCAGTGGCACTATCTACTACAGAAGCAGAATACATTGCATTAGGAAGTTGTGTGGCACAAGTACTTTGGTTAAAATAACAGTTGATAGATTTAGGATTAACTATAGGCACTATTCCAATTTATTGTGACAATACTAGTGCTATTTGCATTTCCAAAAATCCTATTCAACATTCTAGAACCAAACACATTGATATAATGCATCATTTTATAAGGGATCATGTATCCAAGGGAGAAATGAAACTCACACATGTTTCAACTGAAAATCAACTTGCAGATATTTTTACAAAACCTTTAGCCTTTGATACATTCAGTACTTTAAGAACAAGGCTTGGTGTTATTGATTTGAATGCCTAATCAAAATGTCTTTTGCAACATTGATATTTGTTTTGTCTTGTCTTTGATTTTGAGAAATTTTGTGTGTTTTGAATGAATTTGTTTTTAGGTCTATGGTTTTGTTTTATGATTTCTGTGTTTTTGTTTGTTTAGTTTGATTTTTATTAATTTAAAAATCAAAATTCAAAAATTGGAGGAAATCGTCCGGGACGAATTTTGTTTCGTACTGGACGATGTGTGAAAGAACAGTTTGTGCGAATTATAACCATTTTGAGAGCAGTTTTTAATTAGATCGTCTGTAAGATCTAACGATCGTCCAGGACGAAAATTTTTTTTCTCAAATGTCGGGACGAATCAAAAGTAACAGTTTTTAATATGGATTTCGTCTGTATGAATTTTTGGTTCGTCCAGACGAACAGACGTCGGTTCATTGTAGGGGACGGTTTTCAAGAGACATTAAAACGAGTTACTTTTTTGATCGTCTGTATGAAATAATTTCGTATGTACGATCGGTCAAGTCAAAAAGCCTGTACGAAGGGATGCATCGTAAGTTGTGTTGATTACGAAAAGCTGTTACATTAAGGACAAATTTGATCGTCTATACGAAATATTTTTGTCCAGACGAACGATGATTTTCGTCCAGGACGAAGATTTTTGTCCAAGACGAACGTATCGTTTTTCTTTAAATATGAAGACTTTCTAACTTAACAATCACACTTCCAAACTTCACTTTCAATCCCTTTCTACTTCAAATCGACAATGGCCTTCTCAAGCAAGAGACAAAAGGTGTTGGTAAAGAAACTCAATAGGAATGCCTCAGAAAACTTCCTGTCTAAGGCGAATGAGGAATCCTTTCCTCATTTTGCATCCGCCAAAATAACTCCTTCTCGCATTTCAATCCAAAGCGAGTTAAATTTTAAGGTAATGCACCTTTTTGCCTCAACCCAATTTCAATTCATATTTTCTCTCGCCCACTTCTACAACAAGCAAACCTATCACTATTTCCTAGCAAACATGAGTTTTAATTCAGACCACTCCTCCATAAGTTCTTATGTCTTCAAGCAAAAAGTTGAAATCACCAAGCACGACCTTGGTGCCTTTTTGAACTTAAGAACTGAGGGATATAGAGCTCACACCCTAATGTCAGAAATCTCTTTCAAATGGTATCATGTCAAAAGGGTAATTAGAGAAAATGGTCTTGACTATCATGTCGCTAGAGTCTCCGGTATGACCAAAAATGCCTGAATCATCCAGCATATCCTTCGATCTTCAATCATTCCTAAAGCTGGTGATAGGATTAATATTACCCCTCTCCTTTCTGTTCTAACCTTTTTGATTATAGAATGTCATCCTATTGACGAAGCCCAACTTATCATAGATCATATCTATGGGCTTTCAGAAATAGGACATGCAGAATAGAAGAGAAAAAGGAACATCTCATTAGGGCACTTAGTCACATACATTTTGGAAAAGAAATACAACTTAGTGCATCCTGATGAAGAATACGAAGAGCCAGTATACTATAATGATGCTTCCTTCAGATTGCTTTTCAAGGAGGAAAAAGGAAAAGCACATGTCAGTGCTTCAGAAGAGGAAGAAGAAGGAGAGCAAACATCTGCACCTCAGTCAGATTATCAGAATCTGATTGAAAGATTTGATAGATTAGAGACTCACGTTGATCAAAGGTTTGATCAATTTGATGCTCAACTTAAGCAGCAATAACAAGACATTGGTAATATTAGAGATGAAGTACATGAAATTAATACCAATGTAATGTTGATGGCCTCCTACTTCAACCTTTTTGGCGACATTCCTCCTCCTCCTCCAGAACAGTAGAGATGTTTGTTGTGTCAATTTTTATGTTATGTGTTTGTTTTTATGTTTGTTTTTTCTTTTAAGTTCAGTATATTTTCTTACTTATTTTTTTTAGATATTATGAAATGTGTAATCCTTTCATTAATATCAATAGATGTTGTACTTGTTTCAAATTTGATTTTCTTTTTGGAATGTGGTTAATTTTTATGAATTTTATTAGTACTATTTAATCTTCATAGTGCTTAAATTAGATTGTAATTTGAGATTATCTCTATTAGAAAATCTAGTCTTTCTAAATTTAAAAGTTGTTTATAACTTGTTGTAATTAGAACTTTTAAATTCATGTCTATTCATTTAGACTACATAAAAGTTAATATTATTATTGTAATTTAGATGTTTTCTTATTTCGTATTTCTATGCTCAAGTGATATTTATGCACTTAGAAATATTTGAAATTTTAGATTATTGATTTTGGAAAGAATTGGTCTTAATTACTCTTGAAAATTGTACAAAAAGTACAAAAATCAAAAGGAATGCAAAAAGATTTGCATTGTGAAAAAGAGGCACAAAATTAGCCCAATGTCAAAAGATGCACAAAAATGTGCCTAAAAATTTGAAAAAGATGCGCAAAGCGCCACATGTGGTAATTCTCTTCTATCCAAATTCTTTCAATCTCTTAATTCAAATTGATCTTATGTTCATTTATATTCCATTGAACTTTGAAATATAAAATTTTTTTACATCTCTCTTGTAATGATTTTCTATATTCGAATGTCTAAATTGAATCATGTTTTAAAAAATTCTTCTTACGTACAATGTTATATCACTTCTTAAATTTTATGAATTTCTATGATTAACCTAATGTTTTTAGTTTAAAATTGCATACCTTATGTCAAACACCATTTAGATTAAATTTTCAAATGAATTTCATATAATTACTTACATTTCTCATCTATTTTCTTCATCACTTTTTGTTGTTGTCAAAAAGGGGGAGAAATTATTGTGTTGGAATTATTGTGTTGGTATTGATTTGTTTTGTTTTGATTATTCTGTTTGTATTTTGCTTTTGTGATTGTTTGTGTTAAAATTTTTGAAAAACAAAAATATTATTCTTTGCTTCAAAATGCCTCCTAATTTTCATGTATTCATTAATTCAGGGGTAGTTTAGGAGATAGGAGATTGTTGAAACCATACAAATAATAATTGTTTTGCCATCATCAAAAAGGGGGAGATTGTTGAATAGTTTCTATTTGAATGCTTTACATTTGTGCAACTTGTATAGTTTTGATGATTCCAAATATTATTGTTCAAATGTGTAGTTATCTCCTAACAATTTTAGAATATTTGTATTTGCTCTTGTGTGTACTAACATTTCAGGAAAATCAGACTCCAGACTACGAAAACTTTAGATCAAATTCAACATGAGATACTTTGTTAATTTGAAAATTTGAAAGGGAGTGATTGTAATTGAGTGAATAAAAACATACCACACACATAAGGAGATCATAAAAATTTTATACTGATCGTACGGGACAATATCCGATCATACGGGATGATATCCGATCGTACGGGACGATCAGACATTTATCTCCTTTAGAGCACATGGAACGAATAGGAACTTGCTCGAAAATATTTTTTTCTAAGTCCTATTTGTCCAGGACGAAATTAATTATCGTCCAGGACGATTGGTTCTCTGTAAAATTTTCGTCCAGATGAATTTACATTGTCGTTCGTGACGACTAGTCCTCTGGAAAAATTTCGTCCAGACGAAACTAAAAATCGTCCAGGACGATCAGGTCTCTAGAAAATTTTCGTCCAGACGAAAATAAATTATCGTCCATGGCGATTGGTCCTCTAGAAAATTTTCGTCCAGACAAAGTCAAGAATCGTCCAGGACGATCGGTCCTCTGGAAAAATTTCGTTCAGACGAACATATTTTCGTCCAAACGATTAACCGACTTAGAACAGTTTTTAGCAGTTTCTAGAACTGACCTTGTAATAATTGTTCGTACTGGACGAACCTAAATTTGTACAGGATGATCAGCTGTACGAAGACATTTCGTACACATATTCAAATAGGGTCGTTTCAGATCGTTTAAGTAAAATCGTCCAGGACGATCCACTACGTACAGAATTGAAAACTTGCAGTTTTTGGGCAGTTTTTCTTATCTTTTATATAAATAGTCCAAATTAGACTGCCACCCTATCTTTTTGTCATTTGATCTTCGTGCCTCTTGAGAGAATAGCCAAGGAGAGAGTGGAAGAGAGTATTCAAGGGAGGATTCCTACCACTAGAGCGAGAAGGCTTCACTTGGATTTCAAAGGTAAGAGTCTCTACTTATGAATTTGGATTACTTCACTCTTTTCTTTCTTCCTTCTAGAAACTTGTGAGAAGATCAGTCAAGGAGATCCGGTTCTTTGCCGACAATTGGAGAGTGTGAACAACCGAAGGGTTCTCTGCCTACACTTGGAGAGTGTGAACAGCCGAAGGGTTCTCTGCCTACACTTGGAGAGTGTGAACAGCCGAAGGGTTCTCTGCCTACACTTGGAGAGTGTGAATAGCTGAAGGGTTCTCTGCCTACACTTGGAGAGTGTGAACAGTTGTTGGGTTCTCTTCCCACACTGGGGATTGTGTAAAAGGACGACGGTTTTCTGCCAGCACTGGGATTATGTAAAAGGATGACGGTTCTCTGCCGCACCGGGTAGTGGTGAAAAGAGTGTGTTGTAAAGGCTTCTCCGCCTTGCTGTGGGTGCAAAAGGAGAGTCACTATTGGTTTTAGTGCAATACTCAGAGGGTGCCTCTGAGGAGTGGATGTAGGTCTGGTTATAGACCGAACCACTATAAATCTGGTGTCATTTACAGTTTTTTTTGTTTATGCATTTTATTTTAATTGTTAACAACTCTGTGGTTGAAAAATATTTTCTAGAAAAACCTTAAAAAGAAAAATTTTCATTTCGGTTCAACTTAATCTTCAAAGAGGGTTTAAAATTTTTAAACTACCAATTCACCCCCCCTCTTGGTAGCCTTGGGACATTAACTTAGGCATAACAACCTAATTACTAGACTCAACAATAACTACTTGGGAAAATTGGTGATTATTGCTTGGCTTCATAAATCAATATATTATCATAGTTAAACCAATATTTTTAATAAACTCATTTGCTTCTACTAGTAATTAAAATTTGTTAGTTTTAATTACAAGAAATATTTCAAAAATATTTTCATTGTTATTTTAAGTTAAGCAATTTTTTTTAATTACCAATTAACCCCCCCCCCCCCCCCCCCTCTCTTGGTGAGCCTCATGTTAGTTCCTTAAGGTCTAGTAACCTTCACAAACTTTAAAGTGGTATCGAAGCGATATTTAAAAATAAGGTTCAAAAAACTTTTGAAGTATAATTAGAGGCTTATTTTGGTAATCATGACACTATGGATGGTTATTTTATAACCCATCCACCATTATTTGAAAATATTATGTTTGACTTCTAGTTAATATGCATGTTTTTTTTATAATCTATTGACTACAGAATTTTGCATATGATTCAAACTAGTTATTCACATCCATCACAAATAGTTAATGGTGTCAAAATTGATATTCCCTTTAATGAACTGAGCAATGAGGATAGGGAACTCTCACAGTTAAATGCTAAATATTTGAATTGTTTCTTTTGTGCTTTAAAGTTTCTAGAGAGTGAACGTATGTCAAGTTGAACCAATCAACCATAAATTTCTATGTGTTCTATTTTTATTATTTCGACCTTTTATTTTTCTATGGTTTATTGTATGGTTGATAACTTTGATTTGTTTTTTTATAGTGAATTTATTCAATTCACATATTTTATTCAAATATCCTAATATAATTGTTTAAAAAAGTATAAATTTTTTTTTTTAAAATTACCAATTCACACCCCCCACTTGGTTAGCATCGGGCTGGTTCCTTTAGGTTTAATAACCTACATAAATTTTTAAATGGTATGAGAGCCAGATTCAAAAACATGATTTCAAATAACTTTTAAAAAAGTATCCATGGATACTTTTGGTAATCGTAATACCATGGAAGGATATTCAACCACACAACCACCTTTACTTTATAGTTTTTCTTTTGATTTTTAGAAAGTTTGTATGTCTACTTTCTTGCAATCTATCAATTATCACATGTGGATGTTAATTCGGGAAGGATATTATGTACCTTCATATTTAGTAATAGGCATTACAAATGATATACTTTTTCTTGAATATAGTACAAATGATAGAGATTTAGCCCATCTAAATGCTAAATATTTAAACTATTTTTTTCATTAAAATCTAAAGATTACATGTGTGTATGTACTTGTACAATGGAAAAAGAAATTTGGGATAAACTCTGCATAACCTATGAAGGAACAAAAGAAGTAAAGAACTATAGGTTGAATATTCTACTTCATGATTATGAACTAATCCGCATGAAATCTAATGAGCCTTTTTTCTAAAATGTATATAAGATTAATCTAAATTATCACTTTCCTACATGCTTTAGGTAGGAACATACCAATACTAAAAAAATTTAATAAAATTCTATGTTGTCTACGTAATCATATGATGCCAAAATCACTGCTATTGTTGAATTCAAGGATCTGAATGTTTATTCAATTGATAACTTGGATCACTCATTGCTTATGAGCAAGAAGTGAGTAAAAGGCAACTTGATGCAGGTGAGAAAAGAAAATAAAAGATTGAAGCCTTAAAGGCTGATTATTCTAATTGTGACAATTCTATTCCTAAAAATGATGATGACATTACACTGATGATAAAGCAGTTTAAAAGCTTTCTGAAGAAAAAGAAAAAAAACATCATCAGTAATAGAATAAATGTAAACCTAATAGAAATTCTAAGGATTCTTCAGGTATCATCTGTTTTGAATGTAGGAAGCTAGGGAACATAAAGAATGATGGCCCAAATCTTAAAGCTTACCCAGTAAAGGAAAAGGGAGAAGAAAAACCTAAGTTCAAGAAGAGAAAGCAACAGACAAAAGGATTTTTGGGTGGACTCCATTTGAGATTGATCTAAGAAAAAAATTGAAGAGGACCTAACTAACCTATGCTTAATGGAAGATAATGAGCTTTATCATTAAAATTAAGAAGAGGTATGTGAGCTTTCATATGATGAACTATTTAAAGTTTTTGAAAAAAAAAATTAATGCCTATAGGAAACTAAAGAAAATGTTTGCAAGCATCAATTCTAATTTTTTAATTCTATAAAAAGAGCATGAATGCCTTAGGAATGACCACTCTACTCTAAATAATAATCATATGGTTTTGCTTGATGAATTTGAAGCATTAAATAAAAAGCATCTTAATTTAACTAATGAACATGATTAATTGAAAAAAATTCATGTTAATTTAGAAAATATATTTAAAGAATTAATGGTATTATTAGATGAAGCTAATAATAGGGAGCATGAATTAAAAGTTGATAATTTAATTTTGGAAACTATAAAAAAAAATTCTATAAGAAAAATTAACTACCCTTAAAGAAAATAAAACCACATCACAACATGCAACATCAACTAAACCTAGAAGAGCCACCATAACCCAATTAGACTTATAAATTTGTTCCCAAGAGTTATATATTTTTTATGTGTCGTGCTAGGACATATCTCCCACACTTGCACTTTCCACCGTAGAACACATTTGGTGTGGAGATCAAAATTGCATAAACTATAGCATAGCATGTAGGCATCTCATTTTTCAATTCATAAGGAGGAACCCAAACTTATTTGGTTTCCTAAATCTAACCCTTGATGATTTTGTAGGGATGATATCACAAAAGGCCTAGTATGAGCATGTGGTACATGGATAGTGGATGTTCAAGGCATATGATTGGAGATGTAAAACAATTCATCATGCTAAACGCCAAGGAAGGGGATAAGGTAACACTTGGAGATAACACCACTAGGAAGGTGGTGGGGTTAGGTTTAATTAGAAAATAAAAAAAAAATTATCAATGAAAATGTTTTAGGGTAGATGGCTTATAATATAATTTACACAACATTGGCTAACTATGTGATAAAGGCTTCAACATAAAATTTTTGTCTACTAGCTGCTTTATAAGCTTAAATGGAAATATTATTTGTAGGAAAAAGAATTAACAATATTTATAGGCTTGATCTAAATTATATTTAATCTATTACTTTTCTTCGCTTAAAAACTATTATTGATAAATCTTGGTTATGACATAGAAGATTGTTCCATACAAGAATGAAAAATCTTAGAAAAATCACCCGAAATGACTTAGCGAGAGGAACATCCAAACTAAAATTCAATAAGGACCACCTATATGTTGCATATTAATTAGGAAAACAAGTTAAATCCTCCTTCGACTAAATGAAGAACATTAACACTAGCAAACCTTTAGAAGTCCTTCACATGGATATCTTTGGACACATTAGCACTACAAGCCTAGGAGGGAAAGCCTTTGAGTATGTGATTGTTAATGATTACTCAAGGTTTATGTAGGTTAGACTCCTTTCTCACAAAAGTGAATCATTCAAAAAAATTATATCATTCTCCACTTAGAATCAAAAGAAGCTAGATTGTGAAATTTTAACCTTTCATAGTGATCATGGTGGAAAATTTGAGAATGAAAGATTCAAAACCTACCATAAGGAGCAAGTGATAGATCATAAATTTTTATCTCTTAAGACCCCTTAGCATAATAGGGCAATTGAAAGAAAGAACATGAACTTGGTAAAAGGTGCTAGAGCCATATTAGCTGAATACTTACTTCCTAAGTACTTTTGGGCATAAGCAATAAATACAGCCTATTATGTTCTGAAAAGGGTTAATGTTAGATCCAAGTTAAACAAGAAACCCTATAAAATCCTTAAGAGATGGACACCCAACCACTCTCACCTTCATGTCTTTGGATGTAAAGTTTTCATTCTTAATAATGAAAGCTCTCTACTAGAAAAGTTTGACCCCAAATTTGATGGATTCTTCCTAGCATACACAAATGTTGGAAAATTCTTTAGAGTTTTTAATAAAAGGATAGTGGTAGTAGAGGAGACCACTCATGTAATTTTTTATGAATCTGATAATTCTGGAGGGTGTAGGGTAGAAGAAGAAGAAGTAGTTGAAGCCACCTAAGGAGTAGAATTTACAAATTTGAAAGAAATGAAAGAAGCTAAAAATTCACTACCTAGAGATTGGATATATTCTTTAAATCATCCTAAAGAATTGATCTTTGGAGACCCATTAGAAGGTGTTTGGACTAGGCATGAAATTAAGAAAGAAGTGAACCACTCTACCTTTATCTCAATGATTGAACCCACAAATATAAATCAAGCATTATCTAATGAGTTATGGATTTTAGACATGCAAGAAGCACTGAATTAAATTGTTAGAAATGATGTTTGGGAGTTAGTTAAAAGGCCTAAGGACTAGAGTGTTATTGGAATAAAATGGGATTTCAAAAATAAAATGAATGATTTTGATGTAGTGGTTAGAAATAAAGTAAGGCTAGTGGCTAAGGGTTGACTTTGAAGAGACTTTTACCCCTTTATATAGACTAAAAGCCATAAGGGTGCTATTAGTTTTTAACTACTTTAAGGGATTCAAACTGTATCAAATGGAAGTAAAAAGTGTCTTTCTAAATATGGAAATAAAAGAAGATGTTTATGTTGAAAAACCATTAGACTTTAAAAACAAATAATTACCCAATCATGTTTTCAAATTAAAAAAGGCATTATATGGACATAAATAAGTACCTAGAGCATGTATGAAAGTCTAAGGACATTCCTATTAGATAGAACCTTTGTTAAGGGGAGCGTAGACACTAGCTTTTTTCTTAAAAAAAAAAGAGAAGAACTACTCATATTCCAGATATATGTTAATGATATTTTGTTTGGATCTTCTAAGAAAAATCTATGTGATAAATTCTCTAAAATAATGAGTAAAGTGTCTAAGATAACTATAATGGGAGAACTAAACCAATTTCTTATATTTAGTATAAAATAGAAGGATGATGGAATTTTTCTTAGCCAATCAAAATACATTAAGGACATCCTAATGTAGAATAGGCATTTAAAGGTTAATTTTGGATTGTTGAATTGTAAGAGGAGTGAATTAGTTTATAAGGAATGATGTGTGGGAGTTACTAGCTAGACCTACTGATCATAGTATTGTTGGAACAAAGTGTGTATATAAAAATAAACTAAATGACTATGGATCATTCATAAGGAATAATTCTAGGTTAAAAGTAAAGGATTACAATCAAATATAAGTGATAACTTTTTAGGTGACCTTTTCCCTAGTAGCTAGATTATATGCTATTAAGATACTTTTAACATTTACTTTTATAAGGGATTTAAACAGTACTAAATGGATGTAAAGAGTATTTTTCTGAATAGGGTGATTAAGAAACATATTTATGGACAATAATACCCAAGTTTTGAGAGCTTAAAACTTGGGTATTTCTGCTAGATAAATAAGAAAGCTTTGAATCCATATCATGTTTAAAAACATAAGAAAGCTTTGAATGGGTTAAAATAAACACTTAAAGCATGTTAATAGGCTTAGGAATTTCTGCTAGATAAATCATTTGCTAATATCATAATAAATACCATACTATTTATTAAAAAAATTAGAGATGATATACTCATTGTGTAGATATATGTGGATGACATTCTTTCTTTATTGATACACTGTGGATGACATTTTCCTAAGGATTTTAGACTAACCCTATGAAATATCATATAACCTTAATCAAAAGAATCTTTAAATATCTTATAAGCACTCCAAACTTAGGTATATGGTATCTTAGGAATAGCCTGACATTTCAATTGTTTGGATACTCAAATTCAAATTTTATTAGATGTAAAGTGGATATAAAAAGCACTTCAAGAACCCAACAATTCATAGGACAATATATAATTTTTTGGTTTATTCAAAATCAAAACTTAATATGTCTATCCACAAAATAAGCTACACATATAGTTGTTGAAAGCTATGTTACTCATGTCCTTTAGCTGAAGCAACAACTTCTTAATTTTGGATTGCAGGTAGACACCATAACCATCATGTCTGATAACATGAGTGTATTATGTATTACTGAGAATCTAATTTAGCACTCTTGTACTAAATACATTGACATGAGGCACCACTTTATTAGATATCACATGGTAGAGGGAGATATGAGCATATAATTTGTTTACATAAGGAATTTATGAAAAAGTTTAGTTCACATAGAACTAAATTAGGATTCATTAATATTATTGCTTATGAAATTATGGTAGTTGCTTGTTTTCTTTTCTTTTTTGTATTCTTGTAATAGTTTATGTGCTTATGTTTTAATCTATATGTCTATGTCTATTTCAATTTTGGTGCTTTTCTTAGTCAATTTATTTTTATATTTTCATATTTTATTTTTCTATCTTTTTTGTGTTTATGGTCATTGCTCTTTTCTAGTATTATTATCTCTATTTTTTTCTATTATGAGTTGTGTGTTTATCATTTTGGAAAGTGTTCCTGATCATCACACAAACCATAAAAATTTCTTCACAAGGTGGTGCCACGACATTAAATTATGAACTAGTGCATTGGTGCTGTTAAATTGGCTCTACTGTAATGTTGGACTAACCTTACTAAATGGTTTATAGACATGGTGTGATGCTTAACTAATTTGTCACAATGCTTCCTTTCGTGATTGTTCTACCATGACACTATAAAAAACATAGCCATTGCGATTCTTGATATGTCATCCATTGCCATGGTGCTCCCGAGGTTGACACTTAAGTGTTAAATTATTAGTAACTTTTCCTAAGGTATTCGTGCTAAAATATTCACTAGTGTGGTTGAGGCAAAAGTAGCATTGCAGTGCTAACATTTATTCTACCAGGGCACTAAATTAAAAGTGTTTTATTCTAAGGCTATGGTGGTTTAATGTGTGATTTTGTAGCTAGGGCATTAAAAGTACTACGGCAATGATCTTTGTGGAACTATGGCGTCAGTTCTTAACTTTATAAATTTTGTATTTTCTTGATACATTCTTGTACGATATCAATTAAAATACAAAATTTTATTGTAATTTAAGATAATAAAAACAAATATGGTTTTTCACTTGACAAAAAATTACTTAGGGTAGAATACCAAATTTGCCTAATCTTCATGTGTTTGAGTGTAAATATTTTTTTTAATAAGTGAAAAGTAAATTTATGAATATTTAATGGAAAGTTAGATGAAGTAGTAATTTTAGGTTATTTCACAGTAGACATGGCATATATAAAATTTATTAATAGAACCTTAGTTATTAAGGAGTCCATCCATGTTTCATTCTATGAATTTGATAGGGTTTCTAAAACTTGAAGAGTTGATGTTGAAGAAGATATCACCCATAGAATGATAATGTTAGATTATATTATAAATGAAACTTAGGATCCCTTACCTAGAGAATGGAGTTATGCATATATTCATCCTGAGGAACTTATTATAGAAGACCCATCTAAAAGAGTTAAAACTAGGCATGGACTTAGGAAAGAAATTAGCCACCCAACCTTCTTCTTTATGGAAGAACCCACTAGTGTATAATAGGCATTTAAAGGTAAATTTTGGATTGTAGAATTTTTATAAGAGTGAATCAGTTTGTAAGGAAAGATATATGGGAGTTACTGGCTAGACCTACTGATCATAGTATTGTTGGAACATAGTGGGTATTTAAAATAAACAAAATGACTATGGATCATTCATAACGAATATAGCTAGTTTGATAGCAAAGGATTACAATAAAATAGAAGTTATACATTTTGAGGAGACCATTTCCCTAGTAGCAATATTAGATGCTATTAAGATGCTTCAAGAATTTAGTTTTTAAATGGATTTAAATTGTACCAAAAGGATGTAATAAATGGAGTTAGTTTGTATTATTTGTATGTTGGCAAGGTGAAAAAGCACAAACACACAAAAGTGGGATAAGAAAATAAATATTAAACACTTACCTAAATTATTAGATTGTACTCTATGGTAACATTCATACTATATGATCAGTTATTTAAATAATTAAATTAATTTCAATCATAATTATTTATAATTTATGACCAAAGATTATATAGAAAGATCAAATATTTTGATAAAATCGCACCATTGGAACTAAATTAATAAAATTAGACAAATTTAGATTATTTTTAATTTGAACTAATCATATTGTATAAAATATGCTATACTACATGATTATTAATGAAAATTGTCTAATTTTAATCATTGATAAAAGAATCAACTCATGATTAAATTTGATTGATAATCATATTTTACATTATACATAATAATGTACAATTAAATAAAACTTCACTGGATGAACCTCAGTTTATCTTGGATAACCCTAATTCAATATAGCTAATCAAACTTTATATTAAAAAATCATACAGTTGGATCAAATAGAACTCAAAATGGGTGTTTGTTTCATTGAAAAGGATTTGAGTTTGAGTTTTAAAAAAATCAATTTTCTTTGGGAAGTTGAATTTCTTGAATTTTAATATTAAAATCAAACACGTCATTATGAATAATATATTACACTGAGAGGCAAAAATATCATTCCCTAATGGTTTCAATTTACAAAATTGAAAATTTATCCTAATTACCATAGTCAAATTAAGGAAAGAACTCCCCGAAGGGTAAAAATGACCATTCATGATAATTTGTATAAAATATCATTAATTTCAATATCAAAGTTGTGATAATAATTAATATATCTTTCTATGGAAAGAATAAAAAATCATTATTAATCATTTAAAAATGATAAAAATGATCGTTGATTTGAATTTTCCCAAAGAGAACTAGTTGAGTTTTGAAAGATTGATTTTCAAAATTTGATCTAAATTTTTAAATCTTCTATGAGCACAAGCTGTCGTAGTTAATTACATCATAAGAAACTAGAATTTCTGATGAATAATCTCAATTAAAATAGCATTAGAAGTTTTATTTAAGATTTTAAGGCTTAATATAAAAAATATAAGGATTGGAAATTCAATAGGGAATGGGTCAAAAGTGAACATTTATTTCTAGAGGCCAAGGGAAAAAAGGTAGGAGATGTATTGAGATTCTTAAATATTTTAGAAGCACCCCAGGCTATCCTAAGTGTTAGGCTTAAATTAGAATTGAAAGAGTTTTAAATTTAAATTATCAATTTTATTAGAAAGTTGGTATTATATGCCTAGAGGTTGAGGTCTTATATTCTAAGATTGCCTCAGAACCTAAGTCTAAATTGGGCACTAAAAATCACTAACCAAACTTAGCTAATGCAATACAAACCTGGACTTACCCTAGCATGGATTTGAGAGCCAACTAACCACCTAAGTCTTTAAAATCCATGAATCCAACCTTTTAAGCATGAGTGGCAGGAATGTTTAATTAAGTTTTGAAGAGTTGAGGCTAACATCTATAGCTAATTGTAATTGGCCCCTTGACTTATGTTGGGTAAATTGATGCTAAAATTAAATATAATTATAATTTTATATACTTTTAAGTTTGTATCTAATGCAATGCATCCTAGTTGAATCAATAAATACTTTAATCAAAATGAATCAGTTTTAAAATAGCTTAAAAATAGGTCTTTACCTAGAGATTGCACAGATTCCCCTTGATAGATCTACACCCTCATAAGTCAGGTGGTTTACAAAACTAACAGGCGGGGAGGTGCCTCATAAATAAAAGAAAGTCAAATAAAATATTATGCTAACTCACAACGATCCCAAGCTTACTTCTTAAAAGAGTTTGAATTTCTATGTAATTTTTTTTTAATTTAATTGAAATTGAAAACATTTTAACGATCCCTCAAGAGTCTCCGATTAGGTTTCAAGGCTAAATCAAATATGGTATTGAAGATCACCAAAAAACTAAAAAAATTAGTAAATCCTAATTTCATGTGAAGCACATCAATCAATAATAAAATTAATTAAATTGATATTCAAATTAAAAGTCTATGTAGAAAGAGCCACTTAATATTATAACCTAGGGTCTGCATAAAGTAAAGTGGTCAGGTACCACTGATAATAGCCCAAATTTTACTCCAAAGACTCAAGTGATTTTAAGAATGAAATTCTTTCAATTTTCATTTCTTCATCCTTCTGCGAGCTTGTTGGATCTATCGGGTCCAGATATCCAAATGAAAAGAAATTCTCCCTTGAAAGGGATATTTTCTTTTCCCTTTGGATATTTAAAAATTATCCAGATTTAGATATTCAAATGGATAGGAATTCTTCCCTAGGGAATGTTCTTTCCTCTTTAGATTCTAGAGTTGATTTTAATCTCATCTCAAATTACTTTAATATTTAAACTCAAATAAAATTAAATTATATTTGAAGAAAATTAAAAATCTAGACTTGAATAACCTATAGGGTTATCCTAAAAAATTATAATTAAACAATTCTAAGCAGTTATATATTGAATTTAAAATACTCAAACCAACCACACTTAGCCATACTCTTTTATTTTTAAAAGTGGGACTTAGTGCAGCAAAGCACTTATAGCAATTTAATATTTATAATTTTTTTTCCCTCTTCTACTTTCAAATATCATATATGAGTATGTCCACCTACATAAGATTATGTCTGCATTTCAATTATCCCTAACCTAAGGTTAAATCTAACACATAATTAACCACATTATAGAGTGCAAAAATTATATAAATAATCACAGCAAACATCTAATTCTAACAACCAGGATGTAGTGAAAGCTCGATAAACCTGGCACACAATAGAAAAGTAAACATCAACATAGCCTAGATAAAGAAGTGGCGACCTATCAAACCATCTAAAGTGTGTGAGGTAGGCTATATTGCTTGGATATATCTTATGTAGGGTAATTGGTTAAATTTGACTAATGTTTGAGTTTATTGAAGGTTGAAGGGTAATTTTGATTAGAATTCAAATATTAATGTGTCAAGGATTATTTTTAGAACGCATTTTTAAAGTTGATTGATTAAGTGAATTTAATTAGTTAGAGATTAAATTATTAATATAATTTAATTAATTGGATTAGTTTTTGATTTTAAGGATTATATTAATTGAAATTTTCCATTAAACACTTCGTGGTGTTGTTTCATAGGCTTGAGAAACTAGACCTCTTTAGGACACGTAGCCCCGCAGCCTGAGATAGTCCTGCCTAAAAACCTAGTTGATGTAGTTGAATTAATAATTTTTAATTTGTATATATTATTAATAATAAATTGATTTTAATATTTTACACTCTATTGAATCTATTTGTGGTGTTGTTTCACAGACTCGAGGAACTAAGACTCATTAGGACATGTATCCCGCATGAGGCAGTCAATCATAAAATATTCATCTTTGGAGTGGTTGTTACATATTAAAGGTTTGGTTGGTTTACTTTTATATTAAGATTAATTTCTAAAAAGTTAGTATTTTGATTAAATAGTAGTACTTCGGATGGGCAATTAGAGTATAAGTTTGATAAATTTTAATTTTCTATAATTAGTTTTGAATTTTCTAAATTGGAGTTAAACTTTTCACCTAAAGTTGACTAAAATGTTGGTTTTTTTATAAAAGATGAATTCTAGAGTTTTGATATTTTTCTCAAATACTAGACCTAAAAGTGAGTAATTAGGCTATAAATTTGTTTGAATTGGATTTTTTACATTTAATTATGAATTTTTGTAATTCAAGTTGAAATTTGAACTCAGCTGACTAAAAAAGTTAACATTTTGATTTTAAGTGATATTTGATGGTTTGAGATTTCTAAAAATTATTAGACCTTACATGGAGTATAATTCCGTCGAGTTTGCTTAATTTAGAGTTTCTACATTAAGTTATAAGTTCTTGAAGTTTTGACCAAATTTTAAACTATAGTTGACCAAAGAGTTGACTTTTTTTACCTTTACCTATTTGTGTTGGTTTGTTATATTTAGAAAATACTAGACCTCAAATGGATTTGAGTGACACTAAGTTTAGTCAATTTAGATTTTTCAAGAATTAGTTATGATTTTTCAAATTTTCGTTAATTAATAGATTTTTTAAATTATTTAATTAAGATCATTTTGATTGTTTTGATCCAAACTCATTCTAAACTGCATGGAATCACTCTCAAATGTCAAGGATGACCCATGGGAGTGCTTTCAGATTTTTCGTAATTTATTTAGAATTTTGTAAAAGTTTTAATTATTTTATTTAATTTATTATCTATTTTCACTAAAACTTAAATTAAAGTTAAATTACAAGTATAATAATTGTGCTCTTATTTTTCCTAAATAGAGGATCAATTTTTGGTTAGTTTATTATTATTTGTAATTTTTAAATTTAATTTTAATTTATTGCCATTTTTTGAAGTTTCTAGGGCCCTAAAAAGGTTAAATTTTGGCTTGTTTAATGCCAAATCGAGTATAATTTGAACCTAAGTTGTAAAATATTACTAAGGTTTTTGTTTTGATGTTTCACCCTTATTGGGTGTTTATACAATTTTATAGATTTTTTCTAATTTAACTAGACATTGTCCTTAGTTATTTGTCCTAGGTGCCACTATTATTCAATTGGGTTTTAGTCTCTAGTAATCTAATACTAATGCTAAATTACACATACCACAGAAAAGTGCAAGCCTAATTTTAAGTGGTGTGGGAGTTATAAATTTTGAAAGTTTTTGGCCAAAATGTGACCAAAAACTTGTATAATTTAATTCACAAGAATCCAGCAATTAACCATAGCTGAATTTTTTATGGAATGTGAGTATCACAACATACTTTATCCTATCTAAATTTGAACTCAATTAGAACACCTAATTAAGAACTATAAAAAAAATTAATTTTCATTAAAAGCTAAATAACTCATCTTACAATGATCCAAATTAGTCAAAATAAATTTTAAAATGAACTTGAGCTTGAGATGGTTCCAACAAAAAACATTAAATTTAAACAAAAAAATAGATTTTTAATGAATTTTTAAAATTTCAAACATTTGAATTGAATTTTTAAATCAATTTTAATCCTAAAAATCATATTAACAGCTAGGATTTAGCCACGACGCCACACATTCACACTGAAGAACCAGGGTTCAAACTCTAGGAGAGGCACGTAGATCAGGGCCCCGATCAGCCCAGTTCACACGAACGGATGACCCAGATTGACCAAAATTTTTCTGTTCATTTTTTAATTGAAACTTCATATGCTCATAGTTTTGATCCCACTATCCAAATTTGATGAAATTTGAAACATAAGATATTGATATCCTAATCTTACAACCTATGGAGTTTCAAGGATCCACAGATTGAGATTTTGGAGATATCAATGTTTGATTGTATAAATTAAAATATTGATAACTTACAATCCAGCTGTCAGATTTTGACACTTTTGTTCTTGTTAGAAAGATAATGAAATCCTCTACAACTTTTTTCAAAATCTAGGAGTCGTTAATGGCTGGATTGGAATATGCTATAGTAAATATGTTTTCTTACTCTCTCTCTCTCTCTCTTCTCAAATTTTGCTTTTTATGCATGTAATACCTTGGGGAATGGATCGGGGGGCTTCTCTTATAGCTGGAGTGGCTGGGGGATAAATGGGATGGGTTCAAAGTTGCTAGAGTTACAGATTTTGGATGACATGAGGTAGTTTTAAAGCTTTAAGTTAAGTAAGCCAGTATCCCTTTCTTCTAATTATTGCATAAGCTTAATTAGAGAGAGAGGGAAGCTTTCAGTTGCTGCCAAGCCCTCCTACTTGCCTCCTAAATGCAAGGAGATATGGCATTATTAGGAGAATTTGGCTTACCAAGTAGGAAAAGCCATCTAAGCTCACATAAGAGCTTGTTTTATTATTTGACCACTTACTACTCATTTGTCGACTATGTTTGACTAGTAAATAGTCAAGGGGTGATGAAGTGACAAAGGGAAAGGTCTCAAATACTAGTAGAATGATTTAAAAGGGGTTTAGAGCAATTTAAGTAAAGTTTGAATGAATGAACAGACACATGTAGGAGTTTGGCCAAATTAGAAATGGTTTACTTGGTCAACTCCAATATATTTTGACTAATGATAAGTTTAAGAAGGTTTGAACTATACTATGGAATAGTTTTTAGGGTTTGAATAAATCAATTTAACCAAATGGATTAGAAATACCCATTTGGACCCTTAAGGAAGTATTAGGTCAACCTAGGTTGGCTTGGTCATCCAAATAGATCAAGGACCTTGGTTTGGATCCAACAAGTTTTATTTGACATTTGGAGTTGAATGAAAGTGATCTCAAATAATTTGGAAGACATTTGGTTTAAAATTACTATTTAGATCTCTAAGGGGTATTTTGTTTAAAACAGGTTGACCTGCTCAACAAGGTTTGACTAGGGTCAAGGCTTGAGTCCATTGCACTCCTAATGATGATTAGGATGCATTGAAAGAAGGTTTTAAATTTAATTTGAAAGTTCAATATTGGAGTTTAGAGAAAAATCCAATATTGCCCTTAAGGGGCATTTTGGTCATTTTGACCCCTAGTAAACTTGGTGTCAAAGTGTGTCCAACAAAATGCATTTTAATGCTTAAAAGTCATAATCAATGATTTATATGTGATAAGAGGGTTTGGAGAAGCCTCCAAGGTTGAATTCTATTTGCGAACAAGTCTAGTGGCTATTGCGGATCTATTTTCATGGATTATAATTTTGATGATAGCAAACACTCTTATTTCTCTACGACTGCCATATCTACTGACATTTCAGGTCCACAAGATCAGACTATAATTTGGAACCAGCTCAAGATTAGGTAGACTATGTCTAAGTCAATTTGTACCACTTTTTCCTTTCTCGAGTCTATTGTATTTGGTGTGACTCCTGATACTATGTAACTTTACACACATACACCTTAGAAGCATTTTTGACTGTTTCCTAGAGTACAGTATTTGGTAACATCATCCGGGATAATATTTATATCATCCTGGACGATCAGTTCAAAATTAGAAACCCTGATTAGGGCATCATCCTGAATAATTTTTTATAGGCCAGGATGATAGGCTCAATTCAGAAAGAATCTGCCGCCATATTTATTTAGGAATTACTTATTTTTGGACATCAACCCGGTGGATCGGCCTGGCCTATCAAGATCGGCCTAGATGATCCAGAACAATTTTTCTTAAATAAATATGGCAGTTAAGGAAAGCAATTAATGGTGATTTACACGATCACATCGGCCAGGCCGATTTGACATCGGTCAGCTTCTTTTCAGGGCGATGTTCAGGACCATTTTCCTCATATTTAAACTAATCATCCATGACGATATCCTATCGGCCTGGACGATACGACCAAAAATTGTCTAATCGTCCCTAACCGACTGGGCTGATTGAGCATAATTTACGCTGATCGGCTAGGCTGATATTTATATTGGCCTGGATGATAAAGTCGACAAGTTGCATTAATGAGCTCACTTTGAGATCTTTTATTTAAGCTTTTGACTATGCACTTTTGTAAGTGTCTTTGGCAGCCATTGTAGCTTCATTCTTTTGGGGAGAAGTTGAAGAGAGAGCTTGAAAGAGAGTGAGGAACGGGTGAAGTCTGTGAGAGGGAGAAGATCCTGTGAGGGGGACTCAAGGGAGTGTGGAGGGGGATTCTACACAGTTTCTTCGGCAGGCTTGCACCTTAATACCGTTGGATTCAAGGCTTGTCTTGAGGGAAGTTCACAAAAGAAGAAATCTCTTTGGTGTCAAAGGACCCGGCTACTCCTACTCACCGGGGAAGGTTGAAGTGATTTTGTAAGGGCTTATAAGCCTAGCTGTGGGGGCTAAAGGAGAGACACTTAGTTTAGTGTAATACTTGGGGGGTGCCTCCAAAGAGTGGATGTAGGTTAAGGTTTGACCGAACCACTATAAATCTGGTGTGTTCTTTCCTTTATTATTTTCGCATTTATTTTTCTACATTGTGTTTTCTTTGTGGTGAATCTTGGTTTTGGTTTTAAGTTTGAGTTTTATTTAAAATACTAATTCAGCTCTCTCTTAATTAGCCTTGGGCCAGTTCATAAGGGGCTTAACATCCCTAATGAACTTTCAAGTGGTATTAGAGCACTTTCAAGTGGTATCAGTGTGGGATTCAAAAAATAAGTTTTTGAAAGCTTCTGAACTTTCGATCCATGGCTATTTTTTTTAATCATAATATTGCGGACAATAATTCAATAATCAGACCACATTCGTTTGAAAATATTATATTTGATTTTTTTGGAAAATTCGCATGTTTACTTTTTTGTAATCAATTGATTTTTGAATGTGGCAAATGATTTTAACTAGTTATTATGTACTGTCATATATTTTAGATGGAATTAAAATTGATATTCATTTTAATCAATGGAGTAAATAAGATAAAATCAATGCTCAATTGAATACAAAATCTTTAAACTATTTTTTATGTGCTTTAAATTCTGTAGATTATATGTTAATTTCCACGTGCACTACTAGTAAGAAAATTTGGGATAAATTACACACCATATACGAAGGAACTAGTGAAATCAAGCAATCCAAGTTGAATATTTTAATGCATGATTATGAACTGTTTTGCATGAAACCTTTTGAGACGATCTTAGACATGTATACTAGATTTATTCAAATTGTTACATCATTACATGCTTTAGGAAAGGAGTCTTCAAACTTTGAAAAAGTCAATAAAATTCTTCATTGTTTACTTTATAAGTTTGATGCTAAAGTTATTGCTATTTGTGAATCAAAAAATTTGAATGAGTATTTTATTGATAATTTTATTGGCTCACTCATTGCCTACGAGCAAAGTTTGGGTCAAAGACTTTTGGATGCAGGTGAAATGATAGTGCTAAACACTAAAAATATGGAGAAAAGTTGCTTAATTAATGATGAAAATAATGATTTGTCAAGAAAATTAAAAAGCTCACCAAAGCATAAGCCTCAACAAAAGTGGAATAAAGGTAAAAATGGTAAGAATGTTAAGATTACTTCTGACATTATTTGCTTTTGATGTATGAAACCTGGACATATGAAAAATCAGTGCCCTAATTTGAGAACTCCTTTAAGAAAAGAAAAGGGAAAAGCAAAGAAAATTTTAAAATGGCCAAATAATGAAAAGAAAAAAATCTCTTGGGTAGACTTAGCTTCTGAATCATCTGATCAGGAGCAAGATGATGCTTAAACCATTGTTTGTATTTTTTTTGCAGGTTTTGTTATTTTTTGTGTTTTTAGTGTGTGTTTTTTTTGTGTTTTGGATTTATTCTTTTTTCATCCTTTCTTTCTTTTCTTTTCTTTTTCTTCTTATTTAAATTTTAATTATGTGTTTACTTTTTTCTTTCTGTCAACACACTCATCACCATCCTTTTAAAATTAAAAAAAAGGGGGATTAAAAATTTTAAAATGAAAAATCTACCTCCAGTTTTTCTTGAATTCTTATGTAAGTTATGGTTGGCTTCTCTAAAAATATTGAAAGGAAAGAAACTCATAATTTTGACTCTCAATCTCTGTTTTCTAAAAGAGGTTACTCTACTTTTGATTTAAAATCTTCATCATATTTTAAATTAAATTTTGAAACTGAACTTTTTTCATCTCCTTACATTTTATTTATCGCATAGAAATATTTTACAAGTTATTGAATCCACCTCATAATTTTTCTAATCAAGTAGTGCATTGTGTCAATAGAATGGGTTTACTTTTATTTTTAAAATTTTAAAATGGTAGCATATTAAAAAAAGGCTAATGATGCCAAATTTAAAAAAAAAAGTGGCTAATGACGTCAAATCAAAAGATGTGCAATGACGTCAAATTGAGAAAGATACATAAAGTGTATCAAAAGAAAATGAAGCGTAAAGTGCGCCCAAAAACTGATAAGAGATATAAAATGAGCCCACAAGGAGTATGCTTACCTTTTCTATTTTATTCAAAGCTTAAGAAAACCTTTGATATTTTCGATGCTTGAGTTTGAAAATCATGATTTCTGATTTAATAATTCGTGCATTAATCTTCTATTAGATATATTTTATGGAAGGAGTTTTGAAAAAATTAGTGTTTCTTTTTCTAATTTATTCCTTTATTTAAATATTGGATTAAAAAATTTTTGATCCTTTAAAAAGAAAACTTGAGCTTGGATTATCAATTTCTGAATTTCTTACCTCTATTGGATTATGCATTGTCAAATCATTTCTTATTAAGTTTTTTTTTTTTTTTTAAATTAAGAGGTAATTTTTTCTTTTTAAGACTTTTTGTGCCCCTTCTCTTTTTGATAATGTCAAAGGGGAGAAACGTATTAATGTATTTGTACCTTTTTCATCTTTTAAAAATTAAAAACAACAAAAAAATTTTATCTCTCCTTTTTTTAAAAGTTTTATTCTAGTAAGGGGGAGATTAGGAGAACATGATTTCCTTTTTGCAAATTCAATCTGTAATATTTGCCATCATAAAAAAGGGGAAGATTGTTACGGATATGTTTTTATGAATTATGATTTTGATGATAGTAAACACTATTATTTCTCTACGACTGTCTTATCTACTAAAATTTTAGGTCCATAAGATCAAACTGGGATTTGGAACCAGCTCAAAATTGGGTAGACTAGGTCTGAGTCAGTTTGTACCACTTTTTTCTTTCTTGAGTCTATTATATTTGGTGTGACTCCTGATGCTATGTAACTTTGCACACATACACCTTAGAAGAATTTCTGACTGTTCCCTAGAGTTTATTATTTTAGGTAACATCGTTCGGGATGATGTTTATATCAGCCTGAATGATCGATTCAAAAACAAAAACCCTAATTAGGGCATCATCCTTATTAACGAAGCCGTCATTAAACACATCATCCTGGACGATTTTGTATCAGCCCGGATGATAGGCTTAATTCAGAAAGAATCTGTCACCATATCTATTTAGGAATTACTTACTTTTGGACCTCATCCCGGTGGATCGGCATGGCCTATCAGGATTGGCCTGAACGATCCAGAATAAATTTTCTTAAACAAATATGGCAGTTAAAGAAAGTAATTAATGGTGATTTGTACGATCACATCGGCGGGACAATCGCAGGATCATCCGGGCCGGTTTGACATCGGACAGCTTTTTTTCAGGACGATGTTCAGGACGATTTTCCTCATATTTAAACTAATCATCCATGACAATATCTCATCGGCCTGGATGATATGACAAAAAATTGCCTAATCGTCCCTAACCTTCCAGGCTGATTGAGCATAATTTACGCTGATCAGCTAGGCCGATATTTATATCGGCCTGGACGATAAAGTCGACAAGTTACATTAATGAGCTCGTTTTGAGATCTTCTATTTAAGCTTTTGACTATGCACTTTTGTAAGTGTCTTTGGCAGCCATTGTAGTTTCATTATTTTGGGGAGAACTTGAAGAGAGAGCTTGAAAGGGAGTGAGGAACGGGTTAAGTCTGAGAGAGGGAGAAGATCCTGTGAGGGGGGACTTAAGGGAGTGTGGAGGGGGTTCCACATGATTGCTCCGGCAGGCTTTCACCTTAATACCATTGGATTCAAGGCTTGTCTTGATGGAAGTTCACAAAAGAAGAAAATCTCTTTTGTTTCAAAGGACCCGGCTACTCCGCCGCACCGCGGAAGGTGGAAGTGATTTTGTTAGGGCTTCTCCGCCTAGCTGTGGGGGCTAAAGGAGAGACACTTAGTTTAGTGAAATACTTGGAGGGTGCCTCCAAAGAGTGGACATAGGTCAAGGTTTGACCGAATCACTATAAATATGGTGTATTCTTTCCTTTATTATTTTCGCATTTATTTTTCCGTATTGTATTTTCTCTGTGGTGAATCTTGGTTTTGGTTTTAAGTTTGAGTTTTGTTTAAAATACTAATTCACCTCTATCTTAATTATCCTTGGGCCAATTCATAAGGGGCTTAACATCCCTAATGAACTTTCAGTGGCATAGGCTATAAATATTTTAAGGTTTTACATCGTTTGGATTTCAATCAAGTTTTATGGGTTAGAAGCCTCAAAATGTGTAGTAGAATGAAGTTCTTTCTCAAATATTGGTGTTGATCAAATTAAAAGGTTAAGACTAGAATTTTGATGTCAAGGGAAAGTAGAAAGCTATTCCTAAAGAATCAAGTTTGAATTAATACTAGGGTAGTGCCGCGGAGGGCATGCTTTACCGCTACTGGATCTAATCTTAAAGGAAGGAGAAAACCTAAATCCTAACAAAAGAAAAGCTTAATTTTAGGACTTGAAATTCAAATTGATACTAGGATAATGCTACTGAAGTCATTCTCTATCACTAGTGGATCAAATCCTAAGGGAGCAAAGATACTAACCTTAAGAAAAAGAAGATTAAATAACCCAACATAATTCTTTTTAGAAAGAGTTTTTGAGAGAGTCCCATTGTGTAACATCTTGGAAGGGTGAGTGCGAGAGAATCCTTAAGGGTGTTAGATGGGGGCTGTGGAGTGAACTTTTGAATTGTATGAAAAACTAGGGCTCTATTACACCTAAACATTGGTTAAGTTTTCTTTAATATAAATTATAATAAACTCCACGTAATATATGTAAGTATATGCACCCACTCAAGTAGTAATTTGATAAGTAGAGTGTTGAACCGATAATAAAATATACTTACAAACTACTACTATTTACTTTGAACATTACTTAAGTTTTCTTTGATATAAATAATAATAAATTCAACTTAATATATGTAAGTATATGTGCCCAATCAAGTAATAAAATGATGGAGTATAGTGTTGAACCCACAATTAGAGGTATCAATTCAGGTCAACAGGTCAGATTTGGGTTGAACCCGGAACTAACCCAGCACTATTCGGGTCAACCCGAACCCGACCCATTTTTAAAAATGGGTCAGGTTTCTGGATTCGAACCCGACCCGATTCGGGTCCGGGTCAACCCGACCCGACACGAATGACCCGTGGTTGACCCAAAATTGCTAATTTTAGGGTCAAAATCGGGTCAATCTCGGGTTTTCGGGTAAAAAATGGGTCAATCTCGGGTTTTTTTGGTAAAAATTAGTTTTCGTGTCACTTTCGGGTCAATTTCGGGTCCCGACTAAATTTTTAAAACGGGTTGATTTGCTGAACCCGAACACGACCCATTTTAGGTTTAGGTTGACCCGAACCAAGATTTTTTCGGTTCGTCTTTCGGGTCGTGTCAAAAATTGACACCCCTACCCACAATGAAGTATACTTACTTGCAATAAATTACTACTATTTACTTTAATTACAAAAATTATCCAACTAAAATAAAATGATATTTTTGGATATTATATCACTGAATAAAATAATAAAAATATTTGATATAATATTTAATTAAGGTGTTTTGGATTGATAAGTATAAATTAAATATCTTTCTTAATAAGACTTTCCAACACCTAAAAAAAGGATATCTACTGACTTGTTATAGTTATAATGTTACCTTAAGAAGCTAGAATATTATATATCCTATATCTAGGCATACAAACATCTTATCTCAACACTATTGGTTGTTCTTATATTCCTACGCCGAGGCTATACATCACACTAAACTTTAACCATACTATGAAAGCAATATGCATTAAATAAAGAGCGGGATAATATTAAAATATATTTTAACAATGATAAAATGAGTGTCTACATTAGCACTTAATATATTTTTTATATAATCAATAAAAAATAAGAGAATTAGTCAGACATAAAATGAACAACTATAAAACAAAAATTTGATTAATCTTATGAAAGAAAGAAAAATACAAGAGAGTGATATCCTTAGAAAGGATCAAGTTTCACCTCTACTCTCCTTATCCCTTTTAACTAATAGAGTTAATTCGAGAAACACAAGCTAAATACTTCAAATTATTATATCTTGTACTTCTCTTGTCTCCCTTCAATTTTATGCTAAGAGGGAATAAGAGAAGTGTTGCAAATCTATTTTTCATGGCTTATGTTTTGATGATTGACAAATACTGTTTCTCTTGGACTGCTTGTTGCTTCTAATTTTTCAAGAATCGAAGATCGGATGATCAAGAAGAAGCCAGTTCAGGATTGCGTAGGTTTAGGATTGAGTCAGTCTGTATTTTTTTTTACCATTTTGAGTCCACATGTAATGGTCAAGAGACTGATGCAAAGTAACCCTACACACACACACTTGAGAGACTTAGAATTTCTATTTTTGCCCACATCGGTCAGGCCGATATTCATATCGTCCTGGACGATCAGATTAAAACAGAAAGTCTAAATAAGGATTCTTAATTAAGGTAGCCGTCATTAACAGATCGGCCTGGACAATACGTGTATCGGCCAGGACGATAAGCTCAAAACAGAAAGAAGTTGTCGCCATAGACAATTAAGGTATGTTGTATTTTTAAATTATCGGCCAGGACGATCCTAGGATCGGCCTGGACGATATTCACAAATTATGCCTTAGTTGATCAGGAAATCAAGGGAGTAATTAAGGATGATTGATACGATCATATCATCCTGGACGATTTTCATTGATTTGAACTGATCGGCCAGGACGATCCAGTCAAAAACCTTAAGTTACTTCAGGATGATAAGTATCAGCCAGCTCGTATCCATGGCTATTATCAGGATGATTTTCCTCTGATTTGAACTGATCGGCCTGGACGATCGTGAGATTGGCCTGGACGATCAAGCCAATTTTCAATCGTCCTATTTTGCATCCAGGGCGATGCTCTGGCCGATCTTCATTGATTTGTACTGATCGGCCAGGCTGATGTCCATATTGGCCTGGACGATATTGTCGGCAACTTACAATTAATGAGCTCCTTTGAAGCTCTTCTATTTAAGAGCTCTTGTTCAACGTTTTTAAAGACCTTTGGCTGCTGCCTTGACCTAAGAAGACCTTGAGGAGAGAAAGAGAGAGAGGGAGAGAGAGAGAGAGGATCTTGTGAGGGGGAGCTTGTGAGAGGATTCACAATGGTTGCTTCAAGGATCACTCTGCTTGTTCTTCGTCTAGAGTTTCTTGTCCGTGGAAGGGTCGGTAAAGGTAAGGAGTTAGCTTTTGGTTGTGGTTCTCTGCCAGCTTCAGGAGGAAGCAAAAGGAGGTAGGTTCTCTGCCTTGCCGGGTGTGGCAAAAAGGAGGTTCTTATGAGGGCTTCTCCTCCTAGCTGTGGGGGCTAAAGGAGAGTCACGTTTTGTAGTGCAATACTTGGAGGGTGCCTCCAAGGAGTGGACATAGGTCGAGTTGACCGAACCACTATAAATTTCTGTGTTCTTATTTTTTCTTCCGCACTTTTATTTCTACACTTTATTTTTCTGTGGTGATTTTGGTTTGTAATTTTTATTCTTTGAGAAAAGAAATTTTTAATTACCAATTCACCCCCTTCTTGGTTAGCTTGGGCCAGTTCTATAGGGCTTAACATCCCTAACAAACTTTCAAGTGGTATCAGAATGGGATTCGAATATTTAAGTTTGAAAACTTTTTAAATTTGATCCATGGCTAACCTTGGGAATCGTAACACTACGGAAGGGTATTCTATTACCCGACCTCCCCTGTTCGATAACCTACCTTTTGATTTTTGGAAAACCCGCATGTCAACGTCTTTGCAATCTAATGATTATCGCATGTGGATGCTTATTCAAGAAGGTTATTCTCCACCTTCTCGTGAAATTAATGGCATTAAAACTGAAGTTTCTTTTACTGAATGGACTTTTGATGAACGTGATCTAGCTCAATTAAATGCAAAATGTTTGAACTATTTTTTCTGTGCTTTAAAATCTGAGGATTACATGCGTGTCTCAACTTGCAAAACTGGTAAAGAGATTTGGGATAAATTGTACATCACCTATGAAGGTACTAATGAAGTTAAACAATCCCGTTTGAACATTCTCTTGCATAACTATGAACGTTTTCGCATGAAACCTCATGAATCGATTTCTGACATGTACACTAGGTTTACTCAGATAGTTACTTCACTGTATGCACTAGGATAAGAACTTTCAAACTATGAAAATGTTAACAAGATTTTAAGATGCTTGCCTTCGTCTTATAATGCTAAAATCACTGCAATCACTGAATCTAAGGATTTGAACACCTATTCTATTGATAACTTACTTGGCTCACTCATTGCTTACGAGCAAGGGGTGAATCAAAGAAATCTTGATGCAAGTGAGAAGAAAAAGGAGAAAATAATTGCATTGAAGGCGCACAAATTAGATTCTGAATCTTCTGGGTCTGAAAGCGATGAAGTTGCCTTCATCACAAGGCAATTCAAAAGCTTTCTAAGAAAAAAATAAAAGCATCATCAAAATTGGAGAAAAGGTAAGGAACATAAACATGTTAAAGGATCTTCTGATGTTGTCTGTTTTGAATGCAGGAAGCCTGGACATGTGAGAGCCGATTGCCCAACACTTTAAGACAACATGAGCAAGAAAAAGATTGAGGAAAAATCTAAGTTGAAAAAGGAGAAGAAGAGAATCCAAAAGGCATTCTGGGCAGAATCTGGTACTGATTCCTCTGAGACTGAACCAGAGGAAGAGACACCGAACTTGTGCTTAATAGGGGAAGAACATCTTGAGCAAAGTGATGAGGAAGAGGTATGTAAACCAACATATGATGAATTGTTTGAAATTTGTGAAAAAATCCATGCATCATACAAAAAACTTAAGAAGACACATGCTAGCTTAAAAGTGGAACTTGTGAATTTGCAGAAAGAGTATGAAGTCATTCTTAAAGATCATTCAACGATTGATTCTAATCACATGGCTCTTCTTGATGAATTTGATGACATAAACAAGAAATATTTGGAATTAATTGATGAACATAATGCATTGAAAGATTCACACACATATCTTAATTCTGATCTTAAAAAATCTAAAGAGACTGAGAAAAATTTGAGGATTGAGAATGATGCATTAAAGAAAATTAACTTGAGAATTCAAAATGATTTTGATACAATTAAGAAAAATCGGATGACAACTACTTTTAATCCTAAGCCAGAATCTAGGAAGAGGCATTATAATTCAAACCATTTAAGAAACCCTTTTCCTGGAGTTAGATGTTTCTCATGTGGCATGCTAGGACACATCTCACACACTTGCACCGTTCACCGTAGTACACATTGGGTGTGGAGACCTAAGATGCATGATTCACAGCATACCATATCTGCATTGCACTTTACTTTTCCTAAGAAGGGGCCCAAACCTATTTGGGTTCCTAAATCTGACTGTTATTGATTTTTGCATGTATGCTCTCACCAAAGACCTCATGGGAGCATAAAATAACTGGACATAAGGAGGCTCGCAGCTCAAAATTTCTT
Source organism: Dendrobium huoshanense (assembly GCA_016618105.1). Classification (NCBI taxonomy): domain Eukaryota; kingdom Viridiplantae; phylum Streptophyta; class Magnoliopsida; order Asparagales; family Orchidaceae; genus Dendrobium; species Dendrobium huoshanense. The sequence continues at coordinate 19,069,718 of CM028357.1, forward strand.
AAACTCGCTGCTTTATCACTTGCTTGAAATCTTTAGTTTTTGTGTGTCTTTTATTTTATTTTTGTGCTAGTTTTTGTGCTCACTTTGTGTTGTTTTTAGTTTGCTTTATTTTTATTCTATTTTATGTGTTTTGTTTTTCACATTAATCTTTAAATTTGGCCTTCCATATGATGAATCTTTTCAAACTTTTAAATATTGGAGTTTTAGAGATAGGGTTTAGCTTCTTCTAAATTGGTTAAAGGGAGTAATATTATTGATATTTTCCCTCCTTCTGACTTTTTGTTAGTGGTATGATTTTCTTCTCTAAACAAAAGTCTAAACTCAGTTTAACCAAAGGCTTTTTATTTAAGATCTTTTTCTTATCTTGCTACATTAATTTATCTTATGCATAATAGCCAAGTTTTTAGATATCATTCAAGCTTTTGAAATCTTGCCATTGCATTTATCACATGATTTTGATTTTGTGTTGTGGATTGTTCTTCCCTATGTTAGAGAGAGCTCCTATTCTCTAATATTTGGAGGATATACTCACAACTAAGTTTTTTTTAAGGGTATATTAAAGAGTTTCTAGCTTGCAAGAGTTAAAAAGGAAAGAGGCCAATGAAGCCAAATTGAAAAGAAAGCTATATACACAAAAGTGTATCAAAAATCAAAAGATGCTCAAAGAGCCAATCAAAGTGACAAGAGACATAAAATGAGCCCACTAAATGCAAGCTATCCTCTCTTTGCTAAAACTCTTAAAACTTAGAGAACTCATAGATTATGTGATGCTTTCAAAGACTTGATTTCATTTTTCCATGTTTGAGAAAAATTACTTTGGTTTATTAAATATGAGATATTTTCTTAGTAAACAAGTTTTGAATGGATCTTCTTATCATATTTTGTTATTCTGAGTTAGGCCTCTATTTTTCAAAAGAATTTTGTACCCTGAATGATGTTCGATCTAGGGTTAACAGAATCAGATATTCTACCTTCTTCTGATTGGGATTTGTTAAACTTCTTGATCTCTTGGAACTTTAAAAGTTTAACTTTTGAAAAGAATTCTCATATGATGCCTCCATAAAATAAAAAAAAAATTAGAAAAATTAAAATCCAAAAATATTCGTTGTTTTATTTTCGTTGTGTTTTTGTTTTTGTTTTCCTTTACTATGTTTTGACTATTTTTTGTTTTATTTTTGAGGGACTTGATCATCATCATTCCTTCCTTGATTTGAATTTCTAGTCACATCGTCCTGGACGATATGAAAAATTTTGTTCAAAATCCATCTACTGACCTTTTTCTGTGCTTGCTGTAACTTATCGTCCTGGACGATCCTATATCATCCTAGACGATTTGATCGAACTCATGGTGATAGTCCTGACCGATAGTATATTTATCTGGACGATGTATTTTATATGCATCATCTTGGCCGATACACTGGATAGTCCTAGACGATCCACATGTCAGCACGTTTTGATCTTTAAATTCGACCCCGGATGATCCATTATTGGACAATCGGCCGGGCCGATCCACTGTTCATCCTGGACGATACACGTGGCAGTGATTTAAAACTTTTTAACTTCGGCCGGTACGATCAATTATTGTGCATCATCCTGGAAGATACACCTAATCGGCCTGGATGATCTGCTTTTTCAACGGTAGTCAGGACTGACTCTTCGGGACGATCGCCTGTGTCTAATCGTCCTGGCCGATATCTGATCAGCCCGGACGATCGGACTGCCTTTTTGACCAATCGGCCTGTACGTAATTATTGAACCATATCGGTCTGGACGATTCTGCGATCGGCCAGGACGATATGTCCGTTTCTTTAAATTCAGGCAGTTCCAGCCATGATTTTTTCACTCTTCCGCCTTTTTGCCAGCTACTTTCAGCAGCCACCTCCTCCACCTCCATCTGATGATCTGGATCCCTCGTTGTTTTAGTCTGTACTTTGTGTTTTTTGTTTCCTGTCTTTTCGTAGTTTGCTTGATTTTGTGATGTTTTTCTGTTGTTTCTGGACCCTCTTTTTGTGATGAGAAAAGGGGGAGTAGGGTGTGGTAGAAAAAAGCTGTTGTAACTTTGATTTTCTAATGAACCTATTTTTTTTTTTAAATTTTTCTACTTGTGTTTGCCATCATCAAAAAGGAGGAGATTATTGCAAATCTATTTTTCATGGCTTATATTTTGATGATTGACAAACTCTGTTTCTCTTGGACTGCTTGTTGCTTCTAACTTTTCAGGAATCGAAGATCGGACGATCAAGAAGAAGCCAGTTTAGGATTGCGTAGGTTTAGGGTTAAGTCAGTCTGTATTTTTTTTTTCCATTTTGAGTCCACTTGTAATGTTCAAGAGACTGATGCTAAGTAACCCTATATACACACACTTGAGAGACTTAGAATTTCATTTTTGCTCACATCGGCCAGGCCGATATTCATATCGTCCTGGACGATCAGATTAAAACAGAAAGTCTAAATAAGGATTCTTAATTAAGGCAGCCGTCATTAACAGATCGGCCTGGACGATACGTGTATCGGCCAGAACGATAAGCTCAAAATAGAAAGAAGTTGCCTCCATAGACAATTAAGGTATACTGTATTTTTAAATTATCGGCCAGGACGATCCTAGGATTGTTGGTGGAATTTTGGAAAACTGGTTTTGAAAATTATTAGTTTTCTTTGGGGATTTTAAGATTAAGGTTGAGTTCTAATTCTAAGGTCGAATCAACTCGTTAGAAAGAGTATATCACCCCGAAGGACCAAAATAAACTTTCATAACGGTGTTCAGACTTAGAATTATGTAAACTCATCTTGGATACTACGATCGGGTTCTAAGGGGAACTTTATATGGCCTCGAGGGAACAAAGTATAGTTCAACTAAATACCCAATTACAATATTCAAGAAACATGATCGTCGCATTCGCATCCAAAGCCTTATCGAAGAAGGATGTATCTCCCCAAAGGGAAATGACACCATTCTACGATAATTCTTCTAATGCAACTATGACGATCATTATTTAACTTTTCCCAAGGAAATCTAATAAAGTTTTGGAAATTAATTTTTTTTTAAAATCAGGTGTGTGGGGTTCCAAATCTCCTACGAGCGCAAGCCCTCGTAGTTAATTACATCGTAGGGAGATAAAATCTCCTACGAAAACTCCCGATTAAAATTGTGGCAGAATTTTGTTAGAGTTTCTAGGAGTGATATAAAAAAAGAGAAGTGAATTTTGGAAATTCAATAGAGAATGGATCAAAATTGAGCAGTTATTAACGGAGTTAAAGGATGAGAGGTAGGGGACACTTTGAGATTCCAGAACCATCCGGAAGTGTCCCAACTTAATCTAAGTGTTGGGCTTTATGTATTTTTTTTATTTGCCCCCTTTTTATTGCCCTGCATGAGCGTGGCCACCTGCAGAAAACTGTGTGAACATCCAGATTGTACCTAACCTAAGGGTAATCTAGTCGCCAAACACATCAATCCATCCACAGAGTACAGAAAAAGTAAGCAGACACAGCAAAGCAATTTCATCCACAATATGCAGTGAAAACTACGAAAAATCTGGCACACAGCAGTAAAGTAAACACCGGCCTAACCTAGATCTAGAGTTGGTTGTCCTAACAAATCATCTAAAGTGTGTGAGAAAGGTCGTGTGGCTGGGATAGATCCTAAAGTAGGTTATTAGTTGAAGTTGTCTAAAAGTCTGGCTTTGTTAAGGCTTAAAAGGGGATTTAAATTAAAATTTAAGTATTAATAAATTAAGAATTTTAATTAAACATATTTTAAAAATTAATTGATTACTACCTTTGTTTCACACCGAGGCCGTGAAGTTTATTTCACCTTCCTTGGGGCTAAGCTAATAGCCTCGTAGGCCTGGGTTACCTAGTGGTAATCGGGGTTGATTAAGTTATTTAAATTGGTTGGAATTAAAGGAGTAGATTGATATTAAAGGGAGTTGGTTACTGATTTTAAAAGATTAGTTGAGAGTTTTATTATCCTATTAAGAAAATTCTGGAATTTGGGAGAGTTAATAAATTTTTAAGAGATTATCCGGATGTGTTAACTAAGGGGTCAAAATTGACTTTTAGAATTATAAGTAAATTTGAAGTTTTCAGATTTTTAACAAATACTATACCTTATTATGAGTTGTTAGACAGGTGGTACATTCAATTTGGAGTTTTCTATCAAAAGTTATGATTTTTAGAAGTTTTGACTCGGTTTTGACCTAGAGTTGACCAAAATGTTGACTTTTTGACTTTGACCATATTTGGGGGTTTGAAATTTTTGGAAAATACTCAATTTTAATTAGAGTCATTAGCCACTGAGTTTGATTGATTTGGAATTTTCTACAATTAGTTATGAATTTTGGAATTTTGGATATTTATTGAAATTATTAAATTGTTTCAATTAAGGGTCATTTTAGTGATTTGAACCCAAATGAGTCCCAAACTTCTTAAAATAAACTCCAAAGATCAGAAATGATCTAAGGAGAGATCAGCAATTGTTTAAAGATTTTTTGGGATTTTTAATAATTTTTAATTAATTAAAATGGATTAAACATTAATTTTGATTAAAATTAAATTAGAATGGATTTTAATGTCAAATTAAAGTGATTTCAATTTTCACTGATTAAGAGACAAATTTAAGTTAGTTGAGGGTATTTCATGGAATTTTAAGAATTAAATCAAATTTATTAGAATTTTATTAAGGCTAAAGGGTTATTTCTAAGGGGGATTATTATGGTTCCTACTTGGGAAACCAAATGGACTCAAAATTTAATGAAATTTGGACCATAGGATCACCTGACCCTAAGGACTAAACCCACCAAATTTGAGCCCAAATGGAGTACTCTAAAGTGGTTAACTAAACCACCTAAGGTGAGCTCTAAGTCACCTTCAAACCACTATAGGGGTGTATCCTAAGCTTGGATTGGGGCAAAATCAGTGGCTCTACACTCCTTATCCTACACATCATCAACACACAAAAAATCACACCCTAAATCCCATTGGATAGGTCTATACCCCATTTTGAATTTAAGGGGTCAAACCGTGACCCTTAAATTTGAAATTTGGGGGAAAATGCCCTTGAACATTTAAAAAAGAGGGAGATAAAATTTGGACATGTCAAAAACATGTCCAAATTCAATATTACAAAATTCCATGCCTGGTGGACTTGTATTTAAAGAATAATTAAAGAAATTAACAAAATGCTCAAACTTAAATTAAACCTGACACTGACCTAACCATGGCATGGAACCATAGGGCTTTTGTAGGTCTCCCTGAGACCTTTCCAATGAGCCTAAGAACACCTAATTTGGACAAGTGTGCAGGGAGATATGAATTTCCAAAGATCCCTCAAATTTCTGGAATTATTAATTCGGCCATTACACAGTCAGCGCTCCCTTTACACGCACCGTGCGCTGATTGGCTGGGCAATCATTGGCACTAACTGTTAACGGTCGGATTAACCATAGCCGTCGGATGGCGGATCGGATGGATGGGATCAGACGCGCTCCGAAACAGCGGGATCTAATCCGAGCCGTTGATCGGAATCGACGGCTGAGATTTCGTCTTCAACCTCCACTCTTATCCGAGGCCGTGAACCTTCTCCGGCGTGATCCGAGTGATCCCGCCGGCGAACTTTGACGAAATTTCACAGGGAGGATCAGGGGGGTGGAAACCTTCAATCCAACGATGGAAATCCATTGGGGTGAAGGTTTCCTTCACACTTGACCGGACTGCCTAGCTAGGGAGCTCAGGATGAAGGAATTATCATAGAGAAAGTCTCAACGGATGAGCTTCTCTATCTGGAAGCTTCAGGGGATGAAGGCGAGCAGGTTTCCTTTAGAGGCCGTGACTAGAGGATGGCCAGAGGCAGGACTTTGAGCGGGACGCCGAAGCCTTTCGCCGGAGTTCACTCAAAGTAATGGAAGGGGAGGTCTGGGAGCTCGAGGGAAGATGCTGGGAGATTGAGGGAACTCTGGGGAGTCATTTCGAAATGCTGGGGTAGATCCTTGAGCTCTAGGGAGCACCAGCCTATTCAGCCTCCTCCCGTGAGCTCAGACGGCCAGGATTGAATCGGAGGGGGTCTCGGATTGATGCCAAGTGGAAAGGGTACCGTTTCAGAGAGCTCGTGAGCCTCAAGCCGGCGAGCCACAGCCTTTGGAAGGCTTTCGGTCAGGATCGGCCTGGGGGGACCACCGGAGCTTGCTCTCCATTGGTTCCGACCGCCGCAGGCCGTGGTCTGGGTCGGGTTGACCAGGGAAGGCCGATGGGGACACATTGGAGCTGGGAGTGGAGTCAAATTGGTCTGGGGAAGCCGGGATCAATCCGGTGGCTCGGTTGGGCTCAAACCTGCTTGGTTTGAGTCGAATTGAGCTCAACCCAGGTCAAGCCAGACCCCGGGCTTGAGGTGGGAAGTGGGTCTGGGTCTGGTGCACCCAATGCAAGTGGAAATTGGATCCAATTTGATTTGAGCTAGAAGATGGCTCGGGTCCAAGTGTTTTTGGCTACTTTGGGTTAGCCTAACTATTGACCCAAGCTAGCCCAAGGCATGGGCAGGCTGGAGGGGGTGTATTGGGCCTAGGGCCACCTATGGGAGGTGTTGGTCAGGTTCAATTAGGCTTGGGTTGAGAGTTGGCTCAATCCCAAGTGCTTTTGGGCACTTTGGGTTAGCCTAACTCTTGACCCAAGTGAGCTCAAGGAATGGGCTGATCAAGGAAGCTGTATTGGGTCAATGGGAACTCAATAGCACCTTGATTTGGATTCAATTTGATTAAGATCAAGAGATGGCTCAAGGGAGGCCTCTCTTTGGCCACTTGGGTCAAGCTATATGGCTAACCCAAGTGAGCCCAAGTCTTGGGTCACCAAGAGGGGTCTCTTGGGTACCCAAGGGTTCATCCCATTCATTCAAAGAACTTGGAATGGACTAGATTCAAAATTTTGAAAGAGAAGGGTGTATGGGTCCATGGGTCAAACTTGGTTGACTTTGTCAACCAGGTTGACCCAAGGTCTGGGTTTGAGTTCAACAAGTTGGGTTTGATAATTGAAATTCATTGAAAGTGGTTTCAAAGAGTTTGGAATTGATTTGAGTTGAAATGGCCATTTAAAATCCCATAAGGGTATTTTGGTCAATTTTTGACCTATTGGTCAACTAGGGTCAAAAATGGGTCTGGAAAATGCAGTTTACTGCTCAGTGGGTTAAAATCAAGAGTCTGGAAGTGATTGGAGGCTTTGATAAGGGACCTAAGATCAAAATCTCAAAGGGGTTAGGTTCAGTGGCATAGGCTGTAAATATTTGAAGGTTTTACAGCCTTTGGATTTTAATTCAGATTTTGGGGTTAGAGACCTCAGAATGAGCTCAAAGTTGGAGGGTAACCTCTAGAGACATGTCTTATCACTTTGTAAATGATAGACCCTGAATCAGAGACCATTTGACTGGGTTTTGAAACGTTTGAAAATTCTTTGAAAAGGGTCTTTAGGACAAGACCTTAGGACTTTGAATTTGAGTTTGGATTTCTGGATTTGGAATGGATTTCAAGTTTTGAATGATTAGTATTGAAGTATCTAAATCATTTACAATCATGTGGTGATTGTTAATGAATGGATGAGGTCAAAGCTAGATTGAAGTTTGGATCAAAGTCTAAGTTGAAGGTTGGATTGTCAAATTGATTGGATCAAAGTTTGGATATGTTTGAAACTTGAATTAATTTGAATTTGAGTTGAATAAAGTTTGGGATTTAAATTGATCAAAGATAGGAATCAAATTGAAGTTGGAGTTGATCAAATGTAGGAATTGATTTGAGGTTGAGGTTGATCAAGGGTGGGGATTGATTTGAAGTTGGAGTGGTCCTAAGATCTAGAGGAGTTCTAAGATCTAGGATCTAAGGGAATCCTAGGCTCTAGAGTAGGCCCTGAGGTCTGGCTCTAGGAAAGAATCCTAAGGTCTAGAATGGATCCTAGGATCTAGAATTAATCTGGAATTTGGAAGGGCCTTAGTGACCTCATACAAAAATGAGGTCAACAAGGATCGGCCTAGACGATATTCACAAATTATGCCTTAGTTGATCAGGAAATCAAGGGAGTAATTAAGGATGATTGATACGATCATATCGTCCTGGATGATCGCATGATCGGCCAGGATGATCCAGCCAAAAACCTTAAGTTACTTCAGGACGATAAGTATCGGCCAGCTCGTATCCAGGGTTATTGTCAGGATAATTTTCCTCTGATTTGAACTGATCGGCTTGGACGATCGTGAGATCAGCCTAGACAATCAAGCCAATTTTCAATCGTCCTGTTTTGCATCTTGGGCGATGCTCTGGCCGATCTTCATTGATTTGTACTGATCGGCCAGGCCGATGTCCATATCGGCCTGGACGATATTGTCAGCAACTTGTAATTAATGAGCTCCTTTGAAGCCCTTCTATTTAAGATCTCTTGTTCAACATTTTTAAAGACCATTGGCTGCTGCCTTGACCTGATAAGACCTTGAGGAGAGAAAGAGAGAGAGGATCTTGTGAGGGGGAGCTTGTGAGGGGATTCACAAGGGTTGCTTCAAGGATCGCTCTGCTTGTTCTTCGTCTAGAGTTTCTCGTCCGTGGAAGGGTCGGTAAAGGTAAGGAGTTAGCTTTTGGTTGTGGTTCTCTGCCAGCTTCAGGAGGAAGCAAAAGGAGGTAGGTTCTCTGCCTTGTCGGGTGTGGCAAAAAGGAGGTTCTTGTGAGGGCTTCTCTGCCTAGCCGTGGGGGCTAAAGGAGAGTCACATTTTTTAGTGCAATACTTGGAGGGTGCCTTCAAGGAGTGGACGTAGGTCGAGTTGACCGAACCACTATAAATTTTTGTGTTCTTATTTTTGCTTCCGCACTTTTATTTCCTCACTTTGTTAATCTATGGTGATTTTGGTTTGTGATTTTTATTCTTTGAGAAAAGAAATTTTTAATTACTAATTCACCCCCCCTCTTGGTTAGCTTGGGCCAGTTCTATAGGGCTTAACATCCCTAGCGAACTTTCAAGAAGTACTCTAAAAAGCATTGAATTTACACAAGTGATTGAACTCTCCTATAAACATAAAACTGAAAGTTCATTAGGGATATTAAACCCTATAGAACTGGCCCAAGGCTAACACAGAGGGGGGGGGGGGGGGGGGGGTGAATTGGTATTTAAAACAATTTCACTAAGAAAAGAACGAATACAAACCAAATCACTACAAAAAATAAGTACGGAAGATAATAAATGTGGAAGCAGAAAAAACAAGAACACAAGGGTTTATAGTGGTTCGGTCAACTTGACCTACGTCCACTCCCCGAAGACGCCCTCTGAGTATTGCACTACAATCGTGACTCTCCTTTAGCCCCCACAGCTAGGCGGAGAAGCCTTTATAAATACCTCTTTTTGCCACACCCGGTAAGGCAGAGAACCTTCCTCCTTTTGCTTTCTCCTGAAGCAGGCAGAGAACCTCAATTGCTTGCTGGAACTTACCTCTCCCAATCCTTCCAATGACAAGAGACTCTAAGGAAGAAGAAGTGAAATAATTCTTGGATCAACCCTTATGAATCCCCTCACAAGCTCCCCCTCACAAGATCCTCTCTCTCTCCCTCTCTCTCTCCTTTAGGTTTTCTCAGGTCAAGACAGCAGCCAAGGATATTCAAAAACGTTGAATAAGAGCTCTTAAATCGAAGAGCTTCAAAGGAGCTCATTAATTGCAAGTTGCCAACTTTATCGTCCAGGACGATATAAAAATCATCCTGGCCAATCAGTACAAATCCCATGAGATCGGCCAGAGCATCGCCCTGAATGTAAACTAGACGATTAAAAATTGGCTTGATCGTCCAGGACGATCTCACGATCATCTCGGCCAATTAGTTCAAATCAGAGGAAAATTATCCAGAGCATCGCACTAAATTCAAGCTATTCAATCCCGATCATTCAGCACATCGCCCTAAATTTGTGCTGGCTGATATTTATTGTCCAGGAGAAACTAAGGATTTTAGAATAGATCATCCTGGTCGATCCTGAGATCATCCAAGACGATATGATTGTATCAATCATCCTTAGTTACATCCTTGATTATCTGATCAATTAAGGCATAATTATGAATATCGTCCAGGCCGATCAGAGATCGTCCTGGCCGACTATGAAAAGTACAGAATACCTTAATTGTTTATGGCGGCAATTTCTTTCTATTTTGAGTCTATCATCCTGGCCAATACAAGTATCGTCCAGGTCGATCAGTTAATTACGGATGTCTTAACAATAAATCCTGTTTAGAACTTCTGTTTTAAACTCAATCGTCCAGGACGATAATGATATCATCCTAGACGATGTGAGAAAAAATAGAGATTCTAAATCTCTCAAGTGTGTGTGTGTGTGTAGGGTTACTTAACATCAGTCACTTCAAACATTTACAATTGATTAAAGAAAAGGAAAACAGAAGATTACAAACTGACTCAACCCTAATCTAGCCAATTTGTAGATGATTCTAATTTTCGTCCAATCTTTGGGTCCTGAAAAGTCAATAGAGAAAACGGCAGTTGTAGTGAAACAATATTTGTTTGCTATCATCAATATCATAATCCAAAAATATGTTTTTAACAATATCCCCCCTTTCTGACAATGGAAAATATATCAAAAATAAATTCTAAAATAATAATGCAAAAACTAAACAAGCTTTTAAGTTTTTACCATAACAAGTACAAACATACCAGAACAAGTACAAACATACTAAACAAGTACAAACATACTACTCCCCCTTTTGACATCTTAAAAAGGAGGAGGAAACTTCAAACTAAAAAAACCAACTAAAAAAAGCACAAAATGAAAGCAATCTAAAAAAAAGAACTAAAACTAAAAGAATAAGGAATTCTGATCATCTGATGGAGGTGGAGGTGGTGGAGCCTGCTGAAAGTAGCCAGCTAGCGTAGTAAACTGAGCATTGAACCAGGCTATGTCCTGGTCGTACTGCTGCTGGTGGTGAGTAATATAGCAGTCAAAATGGGCTAAGGCCTCTGTACGGTACTGCTCATAGTTTGGCATGTCCTCAGAATATTGTTGCTCTTGTGCGGCAATGTAAGCGTCGAAATGGGTCTCCCAACGATTAAATCTCTCCACTAACTGGTCAAACTGTGAGTGCCGGCAAAGAGGAGTAGGATCAGGAACGGGAGCGAGAGCCTCCTCCTCCTAGGCCCCCTGAGATTCCCCATTCCCTGGGTGGAGACGAGTATTATGAAGGATATTAAAAGAGCTGTTTGAGTAGCAAGAAGGCTGAAGGTTGTGACAAGCAGGATATTGAAGATTGTATTTGGTTTCAAGAATATAGGCTATGAGATGTCCTAAAGAAAGATTGGGTTTCCTCCTATGGCCTGGATCACGAATAGTTGTTAAATGATCAATATATCGAAAGATTAGATCATTAGCATTAAATTCTCTCTGGGCCATGATGAAAAGGGTAGTCAGAGAAAGCAGAGGAGTGATGTGGATTCGGTCCCCGTCTTTTGGAATAATTGAGGTGCGAAGGACATGTTGAATTGTCCTAGCATCTTTGACTAAAGAGCTAGTCTATCCAACATAAAAGGGTGTGTTGTTTTGGCGAAGAAAATGGTTTGTCGTGAACCAGTTAAAATCAGGATCAGAAACGATTATATGCAGCTTATCCCTGGGGGTGGATAGCTGCAAAAGTTCAGCACAGTTCTAATATGTGATCTCGACCGAGCGTTGATTCACATAGGAAGTCAGGGCTGTGAAAGTAGAATTTATATGAAGATTTGCATAAAATTCTAACATAAGTTCTAAGGAAAAAGGGACAGCGAGGGTAAGAATGAAACAGAGAGAAGTGTGAGAAAAGAGATCCATTACCATATATGAAAGGTGCGCAGGATTGATGGTTCTGGAAAGGGTGATGCCACATTCTTTGTAACGACGATAAGCTGCTCGATCCTCTTCCTCCCTGAATTGAGGGTCCAGAGTGGCCCTCGAGAAACTTCCAGAAGCTTGTCAGACTCGCTTCCCACCAGCCACAGCAAGAAATTAGTAAGTAAACACAAGAGAAGAGGTAGGTTGAGGTGAAAGCAATGGCTGGAATAGCCTGTATTTAAAGAAACGGCCATATCATCCAAGACGATCGCAGAATCGTCCAGGACGATTTGGTTCAATTATTGCATACATGCCAATTGGTAAAAAAGGAGGTCCGATCGTCCGACCGATTAGATATCGGCCAGGATGATTAGACACAGACGATCATCCCGAGGAGTCAAGCTGGACGACCGTTGAAAAAGTAGATCATCCGGGCCGAATAGGTGTATCGTCCGGGACGATGCACAATAATTGATCGTATCGGCCAAAGTTAAAATGTTTTAAATCTGTGCCACGTGTATCGTCCATTACGAACAGTGGATCGGCCAGGACGATTGTCCAATAATGGATCATCTAGGGCCGATTTTAAGGATTTAAATGTACTGACACGTGGATCGTCCAGGACGATCTAGTGTATCGGCCAGGACGATGATCATAAATGCATCGGCTAGGATGAAAATGGTATCGGCCAAGACGATCAAAAAGATTGTAAGAGAGTTTGATCATATCGACCATGACGATAAGGGATCGTCTGGGACGATGAGTTATAGAAAGCTCAAAAAAAGATTCAGTAGAAGGAATTTTAAAGAGAAATTTGTCCTATCGTCCAGGACGATATAGAAATCGGGTAGGACGATGTGACAAGAATTTGAAAATCAAGAAAAGATGGAGATGATCAGAGAAAACCCTAAACGAAAATGAAAATAAACTAAAAAATAAACACAAAAAAGAAAATGAAGTTTTTGGTTTTTAATTTTTCTTTTTTTTTTTTAGCAAAGAAAGCATATGAAAAATTTCTCAAATAATTAAATTTTAAAGATTTGAAAGATCAATGAGTTAACAATGTCACAATCTGAAAACGGTAGAAAATCCGATCCTGTTTACCCTACCTCGAACTTCTTCCAGGATAAAAATTATCTTTTGAAAACAAGATGTCTAACTCAGAATAAATTGGATAAAAAGAAGATCCATTCAAAACTTTGTTACAAACAAAATATCTTATAAAATAGTATACCAAAGTAATTGGTCTCTTTCATGGAATTTGAAATCAAGCCTTTGAAAATATCAAATAACCCATGAGTCCTTCTGAGTTTAAAAAGTTTTGAAAACAGAGAATAGCTTGCATTTAGTGGGCTCATTTTATGCCTCTTGTCACTTTCATTGGCTCTTTGAGCATCTTTTGATTTTTGATACACTTTTGTGTTTATAGTTTTCTTTTCAATTTGGCGTCATTAGCCTCTTACTTTTTTTATTTTTATTTGCAAGCTAAAAACTCTTTAACAAACCTATTAAAAATAATTCTTAGTTGTGATTATATCTTCTATATATTGGAGAAGAGGGGCTCTCTTTCTAACATAGAGAAGAACAAGCCACAAAATAAAAATCAAGATCATATGATAAGTGCAATGGCAAGATTTCAATTAACTTGAAGGATATATAAGAACTTTGGATCATGTATATAAGATAGACTATTGTAACAAAAAGAAAAAAAGATCTTAATTTTAAAAACTATTTGTTAAAATGAGATAGACTTTTTATTTTAGAAAAGAAAATTATATCACTAAAAGAAGTTATATGGAGGGAAACCATCAACGGTGTTTTCTCCCTTTAACTAATTTAGAAATGCTAATCATTGTTCATAAATCTTCAAAGTTTAAGAACAAGGAAAAATCATCATAAAGAAAATAAAAGTAAAAACGACTAGAATAACTAAACAAAAATTATCACAAAAACAAAACATAGCAATACTCAAAATGCAATTAAAGAATTTATTAAACAACAAATTTAAGAAGTTATGAGTTGCGAGCCTCCGTTTGTCCAAGTATCCTATGCTCTCACGAGGTCTTTGGTGAGAGCAATTCTGCAAGAATCAACAGCTATCAGACTTAGAAACCCAAATAGGTTTGGGTCCCTTCTCAAAAAAGGTAGTGTAATGCATGTGTGTTATGCTGTGAATTATGCAATTTTGATCTCCACACCCAATGTGTACTACGGTGAACAGTGCAAGTGTGTGAGATGTGTCCTAGCATGCCACATGAAAAATATCTAACTCCAGGAAAAGGATTTCTTAACTGACTTGGGTTATAATGCCTCTTCTTATGTCTTAGCTTTGGATTCAAAGTGGGAGTCTTCCAATTTCCCTTAAGTGAGTCCAAATCATTTTTAAGCCTCAAGTTATTATTTTTTAAGACATCATTATCATCCCTCAAATCTTTTTCCATCTCTTTAGATTTCTTAAAATTAGATTTAAGTGAGGTGTGTGAAACTTTTAATGCATCATGCTTATCAATTAATTCCAAATACTTTTTGTTTAAATCATCAAATTCATCAAGTAGAGCCATGTGATATGAATCAATCGTAGAATGATCTTTGAGAATAATTTCATATTCTTTTTGTAAATTCAAAAGCTCTAACTTTAAAATAGCATGAGTCTTCTTGAGTTTTTTGTATGATGCATGAATTTTCTTACAAATTTCAAACAATTGATCATAAGTTGGTTTACATACCTTTTTATCATCGTTTTGCTCAAAATGATCTTCCCCCATTAAGCATAGGTTTGTTGTCTCTTCCTCAGGTTCAGTCTCAGAGGAATTCAATGCAGATTCTGCCCAGAATGCTTTTTGAACCTTTTTCTTGTCCATTCTGAACTTGGGTTTCTCCTCACCCTTTTCCTTTTCTTTGCTTACGTGATCTTGAAGTGTAGGATAATCGGCTTTCACATGTCCATGCTTCCTGCATTCATAACAAACAACATCAGAAGATCCTTTAGAATATTTGTTATCCTTACCTTTTCTCCAATGATGTTTTTGCTTCTTCCTTATAAAGTTTCTGAATTGCCTTGAGATGAAGGCAACTTCATCGCTCTCAGACCCGGAAGAATCGGATTCAGATTTTACATGCATTCAGTGCCACTGTTTTCTCTTTCTTTTTCTCACCTGCATCAAGATTTCTTTGATTCACCCCTTACTCGTAAGCAACGAGTGAGCCAAGTAAGTTGTTAATCAAATACGTGTTCAAATCCTTAGATTCAGTTATAGCACTGATTTTAGCATCAAAAAAGGAAGGCAAGCATTGTAAAATCTTGTTTACTTTTTTAAAGTTCGAAAGTTCTCTTCCTAAGACATGCAAAGAAGTAACAATTTGAGTAAATCTCATATACATTTCAGAAATTCATTCATGAGGTTTCATACGAAAAAGTTTGTAGTCATGCAAGAGAATGTTCAAACGAAATTGCTTAACTTCATTAGTACCTTCATAAGTGATACACAATTTATCCCAAATTTCTTTATCATTTTTATAAGTGGAAACACGCATGTAGTCTTCTTATTTCAAAGCAAAGAAAAAACAATTAAGACATTTTGCATTTAATTGAGCCAAATCCCTATCATCTAAATTTCATTCAGTAAAAGAATGTGGAACAGTAATGCCGTTAAGTTTACCAGTTGGAGGTGTATAACCATCCATAGCAAGCATCCACATGTGATAATCAGTAGATTGTAAAAATGTAGACATGCAAGTTTTCCAAAAATCAAATGGGATATTATCAAACAGAGGAGGTCGGGTAATAGAGTACCCTTCCGGTGTATTACGATTCTCAAAGTTAGCCATTGATCAAAATTCAAAAAAATTTCAAACTTAGTTTTTATGAATCCCGCTCTGATACTACTTGAAAGTTTATTAGGGATATTAAGCCCTATAGAACTGGCTCAATGCTAACCAAGAGGGGGGGTGAATTGGTATTTAAAAAAATTTCTCTAAGCACGAATACAAACCAAATCACCACAAAAAAATAAGTGCGGAAGATAATAAATGCATGAGCAAAAAAAAAAAGAACATAAGGGTTTATAGTGGTTCGGTCAACTTGACATACGTCCACTCCCCAGAGGTGCCCTTCGAGTATTGCACTACAATCGTGACTCTCCTTTAGCCCCCACAGCTAGGCGGAGAAGTCTTTACAAACACCTCTTTTTTCCACACCCGGCAAGGCAGAGAACCTTCCTCCTTTTATTTCCTCCTCAAGCAGGCAGAGAACCACGATCGCTTGCTGGAACTTACACCTCCCAACCCTTCCAAGGATAAGAAACTCTAGGGAAGAAGAAGTGGAACAATTCTTGGAGCAACCCTTGTGAATCCCCTCACAAGCTCCCCCTCACAAGATCCTCTCTCTCTCTCTCTCTCTCTCTCTCTCTCTCTCTCTCTCTCTCTCTCTCTCTCTCTCTCTCTCTCTCTCTCTCTCCTCTCTCTCTCTCTCACAACCCTTGTGAATCCCCTCAAAGAAGCTCATTAATTGCAAGTTGCCGACTTTATCGTCCAGGACGATATAAAAATTGTCCTGGCCGATCAGTACAAATCCCATGAGATTGGCCAAAGCATCGCCCTGAATGCAAACTGGATGATTAAAAATTGGCTTGATTATCCAGGATGATCTCACGATCGTATCGGTCGATCAGTTCAAATCGGAGGAAAATCATCCAGAGCATCGCCCTGAATTCAAGCTGTCCAATCCCGATCGTCCAGCACATCGCCCTGAATTTGTGCTGGCTGATATTTATCGTCTAGGAGAAACTAAGGATTTTAGAATAGATTATCCTTGCCGATCCTAAGATCTTCCAGGATGATATGATCGTATCAATCATCCTTAATTACCTCCTTGATTGTCTGATCAATTAAGACATAATTGTGAATATCGTCTAGGGCTTATCAGAGATTATCCTAGTCGATTACCAAAAGTACATAATATCTTAATTATTTTTGGCGGCAATTTCTTTCTGTTTTGAGCCTATCATCCTAGCCGATACAAGTATCATCCAGGCCGATCAGTTAATTACGACTGTCTTAACACGAAATCCTATTTAGAACTTCTATTTTAAAGTCGATCGTCCAGGACAATAATGATATCTTCTTGGTCGATGTGGGTAAAAATAAAGATTCTAAATCTCTCAAGTGTGTGTGTGTAGGGTTACTTAACATCAGTCACTTCAAACATTTACAATTGACTCAAGAAAAGGAAAACAGAAGATTACAGACTGACTCTACCCTAATCTACCCATCTGTAACTGATTTTGATTTTCGTCCGATCTTTGGGTCCTTAAAAGTCAATAGAGAAAATGCCAGTTGTAGTGAAACAAGATTTGTTTGCTATAATCAAAATCATAATCCAAAAACAGGTTTGTAATAATAACTATTTATAAAAAAAATATAAAAATGGCAAGTAGTTCTTTAGAACTTAAAATAATAGCGTTGTACCCTTGAAGTGAACTACTGACTCGACGTTAAAGCTTTTGAGCCGTCATAGTGCTTGCTAATGTGAATCGATTACTTAGTGAATAGTTACATCTCTTCACTGATAGAACATGGCTCTTGGAAGTTACAACTGCAACGCTATGGAAATTTGAATGTGGTGGCACTCAACTATAAAAAATGACGCAAATGCGTGAGAAATTATAGCACCATAACATTTAAAAATAGAGAATCTAGTGTTGCCAAGCTAACTTTTTGACGCACAGCACTGACAATATTGCGACATTATTTATGTTAATGCCATAATGCTTGAAAATAGATAACTCAGCTCTGCCATGCCAGAATTGGAGTGCCTCGATGATATTGAAGTAAGCGTTGTAGTGTTATTTTGTCGAATGCTGAGGTGTTGTTGACTACATAGCATTTTTTTCATAATTGTTTAATTTTTCCTAGACAAAAATAACTAAAATAATATATTTTCACTAGAATCAAAACATATTAAATAATATGTAATTTACACTTATCAGTGTTCAAAGATTGTGTGAGGGGATTCAATTGGGAGTCTTATCAACATGCACATGCTTCCAAACTTTTTTGTCAAGTGTTTTTAGTAAGGGTCTCTACAGAAGTCTTAGGTGAAGAGTTGATACTAGCCGGGGAAGGCTAGGAGAGTGACATCTACGCCATTGCGAGGTGTAGAAAGAGGGAGCAGCATGTCCACCTTTGCGAAGAGCAGAATGGATTAGCATCCCCATCGTGCTAGCAAGCAAAAAGATGGAAACTTTTTATGGATAGAAGAGTATTTTAAAGTTCATTCTATACTTGGTAAGAGAGTACTTCTTTGTATGGCTGAGTACTAAGGTGTTTTCTACAGGAAGAAATTCCCAAGAATAAGGACCTTGGGGAATGGACATAGGTTTGGTGACCATAACACTATAAAATTTGTTGGGTTGCATTATTTAATTTTCTTACACTTTGACTTTAATGTTTTTAATTTATATTACATATCTTTGTGATAATTATGGTTATTGAATGTTTTAGTTGACCTCTTTCATAAACTATTAAAATAAAAATATATATGTTCATCTATATGATTTAAGTTTTTTTTTTTTATGATTTAAGTTTTTTTTTTTAATTTAAAATATCTTTTTACTTCCTCACATAAATTTTTTTAGAGAAAAAGTTATAACACAATTTCAATTCATATCTCCTCTTTTTTGTGTCATAGCACTGTCACGAACAAAATTCTTTTAATATTTAAAACGAATATTTTGTTGTCTAATATTATTCTCTGAATGACATGTTGAACCAAAATAACCAAACATTGATTATAATTAACCTAAAACATCTCAATGGAGACAATGACGGAAACATTACCTTAAAACTTTGTCTTAAATGGATTTACATTACCTCCGGTAAAGGGTGATCAACTATCAATTGTTGTCTTCTTGACTTATGAAATCAAGAAGACAAGGCTCTAGGAAAAGGAGTTTTTTTTTTAAACAGATGAGTGTAGTCACTGGGCCTTCTTTTAGCTGCTCTTTCACCTCATCCCAACCAATTTCACTTATTTTATTCTTTTAATAGATAAATGAAAAACTCATAACTTTGGCATTTGGCAGCCATTTCCCACTTCTTATTTGGGAAAATAAGATAGTCAGAAGGTAGAGCCTTGACTTACGATACATCTTTATATTGAATCTATGACAATTGATGTTAAGGCAAAGCCAGAAAGAAAGATATGAAGGATAACATGTAAACGAAAATCAATTGTGATATGAAAAGTGCTATCCATAGAAATGGTTTTGCAGGTTTTGCTCAAAAACTATCGTGACTATTTGCTCTAAGATCCCTTTGAATTATATTTGTATAAAGCATAAGTATTTTAGTTCAAAATAAACTATCAAACAAATTTCAACAAAATAATAAACAATTAGAATATTTCACTTTTTGAGTATTATGTGGCATATAAAGTCAAATTTCACTTACATTACTTGTAATTTTTGTATTTTTTTTAATATTATGTGAAAAAATATAGGGTAAATTACATAAATAACATTCAGAACTTGCTTATTTATAATAGTAAAACATATATCATTTTTTTTTCTTTTTAACTACTAATCTCATGTACTTGTTGAAAGTTCATAAATATTGTTAAACCTCAAAGAATCAGTCCGAGGCTAACAAAGCGGAGGATGAATTGATAATTTAATATTTTTTTAATAGATAGAAAATTTTTATCACTTGATGCGGAAGCGAATTAATTTTACAATAATAAGAAAGTTAGAGTTTTCAACCACACAATTAATCACAAAAAATAAAGTACAAAAACTAATATAATAAATACACCATAATTTATAGTGATTCAGTCCAACCTAATCTACATCCACTCCCCAAAACCCTCTATCCCAAGTATTGTACTAAAACTAGTGTATCTTCTTTTGCTCCCATAGCAAGGCGGATAAGCTAATATAAAATATCTTTTACCAACCTGGTGCGGCAGAGGACCTTACTCTTTTTCACCATCCTGGTGAAGGCATTGAAGTTTTAACCCTTATTATCGTTCATGAAGATGGAAGATAACCAAAAATCCTTTTCCCCCCTCTTTTAAATGACAAAGAATCACGGTCTAGTGCAGTAGAATGTCTCCCAGAGCCACCAAAAGATCATGGCAGAAACTTGAAGAAGATAGTCAAGAATCTTGTTTGGAGTAACCTTGTGAATCCCTCATAACTCTCCCTCATAAAAAGCTCTCCCTCTCTTCACTCCCAAAGCTCACCTACACTCCTCTATGCTACCTCTGAAGACACTTAGCAGTAAAATACTTAGAAGCAATTATAAGTAAGAGTTTAAATAGGGAACCTCTCAAAAAGTCCTAAATTTTAATCTTCCAACTCTGATCATCCATTATGATTCAAGATCATCATGTACGATTAGTTCAAAGTACTCATATTAGTATTATACGAAGAGATAGACGCTGTATGGTTAGTTCAAAGATATGAATTGATCGTCCAAGATAATTGAGAGATTCATCCAGTATGAGTAGTACAAAATAACCTTTTTAAATAGTATGAACTTATTGTATTGTACAATAAATTAAAGAGTTTGTATTAATTGTCCAGTACGATAGGTGATGATAAATTAACATCTCATAGAGAGGTCGATTTGTATAGTTTGAAATTAGGGGGTTGTCTTGTATGAATAGTGGAAAAACTATGACACTTCGTCTTGGATGGTACACGATAATAAATTATTGTTCATGCATCGCTCAGGTCATATCGTACAATTGTCATCGATCATTCTATACGATTTTATTTAACAAAGTAATCATAATTGTTCCCATAATCACATGATTAATTTAGGCATGATTGCCATATATCGTACAGTATATATGATGCATATTGTGCAATACGATTAGAACAAAATTTGAATTATAAAATATTGCCTAAATTGTGTTTGGCAGCTGTTCACATGATTATACCTGATTTTCATGTACGATAATGATCATCTAGTACGATTGGCTTAATCAATCGCAATTAACATAGGTGTCCTAACTAATGATTTTCCTTGTTAACTAATCATCAAGTACGATGTAAATCGTACAGTAAGATTAATTCAAAAAATCTCATCTTCTTCCTAACTCACTAACCCACCTTCTTGAGTGTGTGTGTACAAGGTCACTCAGCTTTAGGATCCACCATATATATGATTGACTAAAGAAAGATAAAAAGTACATAAATACTGAAAATATAGACTTTGATCTTAGTCTATCTAATATTGAGCTGATCGAAGTTGCAAGTGAATAGTGAACCTGAAATGTCAGTGAGTAGGCCAAAACATATATGCAATAAACTCAATTATGAGGAGATATTATAGTAAGAAGATCAATAATGTTTGTTATCATCAAAATAACAAGACTTTGATCCCGATTTGCAATGTGTTTTTCACATTCAATTTTTTTGAAATTTGACAAAACATGCAAATCAATTTGGTTTTTTTTTTTTTGCTGCAAATTTTCATATTTTTGTAAGAATTTCAAAAGATAGATGAAAACGGATATTAATATTGTAAATTGTGAAGTTTCAGAATATATATGATTTTCAATTATAAATAAAACTAATAACAGTTACTTGTACATATCACCCTTGTAATTATGAGATTTATGAAAAATACATTTGTTTTATCTATTATTATAATCAATTAAATATTAATTTCAAATTATTTTTTCACTTACAGATATCTTCATCATTGAACATTGCATTACACATTAATTAAATTAGCTAACTTAGAGCTTTAAAAATGAAATATATGTATAAATTTAAAAAATATATGAAGGTACTTGTGGAGAGGTAAATATAATTAACCTATAAATAATAAATTAGCATAGCGGATCACGTGTGAGTTCTTACATGTGTCATAGACATCCATCCATCCACATTTCACACATCCATCCATCTATCATCTTTTATCACCAATAGAGAGGAAGAATGGCGCGCAATGGAATCCCACCTTTTGCACGGCCTACATATGAAGCAATGATGAAGATATCTTGGTTGCATTGGCCGAAGATCTATTTCCTCTTGATCTTGTTCATCGATTTTGGCGCTTAAGATCCCTGTCATTATTATTCGAGAGCAGTGCCTCAGATAATTTCTCTCCACCCCCACCATCCAGTTCGCGCAAAAGCCATCAACCTTTCTACTTTTACCACGATTTATGCAGGTGTTAATTATCTTAGGCCGTCTCCAGCCGATCGGCATACGCCTGAATGGCGTTCGACGATCGTCCCATTCGAATGGCAGCTTCTTCGGCATTTATATGCCAAAGAACAGTGCGACTGTTCATCCGCCATTTTTTTATATATAGAATTTATTTTAATTGTAAATGTTTAAATATAAATTTATATTATAAATAATTAAAAAATAAAATATTGACAGCAGGATTACATTAAAGATATTAAAATAATTCAAAAATTAAAATATTTTTTTTGTAATTATTTTTTTAAAGATAAATATTAACATAAAAATTACGTGTTTAGTTGCTCTTGTATTTTTTTGGTTTTCATTTATGTGTTATAACGTAATTTTAATTGTATCAAATATATATTTGATTATTTAGAACATATTAATATCCCAATTTTTTTATATGGAGAAAAGAAACATAATATTTAAAATTATAATAAGTTTAAAATTGATAAATATAAATATATGACTAAAAAAATTTAAAATAAAATAAGAAAAAGAATATGCTAGGAATATTCCTTTTTTTATGTTGGAAAATGAAATTCGATTGGAGTCAAGTTACTGCATTTTGAAGTTTTACTGTATTTTGGAATGAAAAATGAGTTTTTCGGTTGGAGATGCCCTTAGTGATTATTTGCCAAAACATCTTTAAGGTGTATATATATATATATATATATATATATATATATATATATATATATATATATATATATATATATATATATATATATATATATATATATATATATATATATATATATATATATATATATATATATATATATATATATATATATATATATGTAATTTATTTTATTGATGTTAAATTTAACACATAAATGATTTTTTAGTTAAATGAAACTAGATTTATTTCACATTGGATAGATGTATTATAAAAATAATAATAATAAATTTTTAAAGAATATAAAAATAGATGTATTATTTCTAAATTTATTTTCTTAAAAATTAAGATTGATAAAGGCGACATTGGTCTAAATATTATAATTGGGGGGGGGGGGGGGGGGGGGGGGGGGGTTCTTCAAGGTCATTGCAGGGAACGGCGACATTGGCCTTAAGCCAATGTATTTGAAACTGTAGTATTCCAGGTTTGTTGAAAAAAAAAATCAAAATATTCTAAATATTGGAGATTTTAAAATTTGGGTAAATTTTTTGTGAATTTCATTTTAATTCTATAATTCATATTTTATTAACTCACCCATTTTATATCAAATTCCAAAATATATTATAACTAACTCCACTATTTTCGCCTCTGAACATCCTCACCTGTCCACCGCCTTCTACCACCACCAGCCAAAAGCCAACATAATTGTTAGGCTTTATGATATATTCAATTTAAATAGAATAATTATTTACCTATATGTACTTTATACTCATATAAGTAATATTAAATATTTTAAATATATTATATTCCATTTAAATCTTATTACATTTCATTTTATTTATAATTTTCTTAAGCAAATCTAGTAGCCCTGAAATTCTTCAAAAATGATATATATATTTATTTATTTCTATTTCTAATATATATCAATTAAAACAGCCAATGGCTGATTAAAAAAATTTAAAGTGGTTAGGAATGAAAAAAGCCTTCAACCTTCCTACTCTACCGTTAGCTAAAGAATACCAACGAGGACATTCATTAGGGAATCTCTCACAGTACATGATTTAACACTGAATGGATCGCAGAGAAATGGCCACCCGGAACTTTTTGACATGAGATTTTAAGTGCCTATGCGACATCTATCATTTCTTCGTCCCATTGTGTTTAATCATTATCTTCACACAATTTCGCCTCTGGACATCAATTTTCATAGAGATTTCTTTTTTATTTTTAAATAAGAGCCGCACTCAACCAGCATCATTAAATAAAAAGTTGATTACATGTGATTATAATATCACTATAAAAATCATTAATGAAGACCGAACAGTTTAATTGTTGACAAAGCCTATATCAAAAAAGAAAAATGTGAGATGGGGACTGCGGCCGGACGGTCGAGAAGCAATTCCTCCCTAGGCATAACTTTACCAAATATTCATCAAATTTATTGAAGAAAATTTAAAATTTAATTAAAGCCGAAGGATTTTTTTTTTTTTTTGCATTATTAGGTCAAAAAATAATCAACTGCATTTCAACAATAATAACAACAACTTCAAGCCTTCATCCGAAAATGATATATATATATATATATATATATATATATATATATATATATATATATATATATATATATATATATATATATATATTATAGTGTCTAATTTTTATTTAAATCTAATAAAAACATATCATTTCAAATATTTTCTAAATAAGCCATCTTAGGTCAACTCTATTTTTCTTGACATAAGACAAATATAATCAATCTACCGCAATAACCCAAAGGTTTCAAATAAATTTGTTCGCAAAACATGACAATCTAATCGAGCAGATAACACTACGGTGCCTCGAAAATGTTGATGAGTTGCTGAACTCTTGGCTCTTTAGTAACTCTGAGGGACGACATGCAGCATAGTGGCACTGGTTTTTGGGCACCGCAAAGCCAAATACTTTTTTTTTTAAATATTTTTCATTTAAATATCTTTGCCATCCTACCAATCTCCTTCACTCTCATTTGCTTAGCCAGGAAGGAAAGGAAGGAGGAGAAGCCATTGGCCAAAGACATGCACAAAACTACGAATGGGATGACGGCCAAGCTAGCCAGCCACTCGTCCGTGAACCACGGGCGACAAACGACACTTGACGAGGACGACGGATGGCACGTAACGCGAATGACAGACGACACTTGTCGTAGATGGCAGATGGCACGCGATGCACTACTTTTAAACGAACGACAACGATGCCTGATGAGCGGCCTAACGACAATGCTTGACGATGAGAGACGTCGACACCTGATAAATGAGACTACGATGTGACTTGAGGTGGTGACATGAGACAACGATGCGACTTGACGTGACACAAGTTTTCAGGTAAGCCCGTGTCAATGTGGTGTTTCCAGGTTAACTCGAACCTAAACCATTTTTTCAAATAAGTCGATTTGTTGAACTTGAACCTGATGCGTTTGCGAAATAGTTGACCCTAATAAATAATTTTTGGGTTGTTTGGTTCGGATTTCCAGGTCGGATCAAATATTGACACCCCCATGGTAAAAAGCCTGCAAAATGAGGTCAATTAGAGGTTGAAAGTTAAGTTTTATTCACTATTTTATTTTATACATTATTTTGTAACCTTTTGTTGGCTATTATATATTTTTTGGAATTTGTTAAATATATAAATATTCAATGAACTATGATATAATTTTATTTTTTATTATATTAAATCTTGTTAATCATGCTTAATGCTTAAAAGATATAAACATATATAATTTTTCTACAATTTAGATTCTGCGATATCACATCTACTCAACTAAAGAGGCAATCAAAAGGCCAACATTTTATATGGCCAAATCATGTAAGAAAACTCTAATCTTATTTGCCACTGGAGCTACACCAACCTTTTCACATATATACTTGTTTTGCATTTCGACAAAAAAAGGAAACATGGGAAGCCTATCAGTTATAGAATATTGCCATAGATTTGGAGTTGTGATGAATTCATAATTTTGAAATGTATTGTACAAGGTATATGTATGTTCAATGCATTTGTTTGACATTTTTTTCAACATGCATTGAACATATGATCTATCAAACGTATACCACTCATTTAAAATGAATAATAATATTTAATTTTAGAAAAATATATTACTTAAATTAATAAATTATTCATCTATCTTGTTTATATTTAAAGTATATTACTTAACTAATTTAATGATGAAGATGAAGAGGTATTTTTATTAGAAAAGGATATCCAATATAGGTGAATGAGACATTTCCATGAGTTCTTTTAATAAAGATTAATATAATATGATTGATTTTAGTGACATTAGCATCTTAAATGGAAATACAGATTTTTTTTTTTTTTTTTTGTATTTGGAAAATAAAAGTTAGAGAGGCTTTAAAGAAAATGAAGTGTGAAAAATCTATTGAACATGATGAATTTCAATAGAGATTTGAAAATGCTTAGGAGTTCAAAGGATTTTTTTCCTTACAAAACTTTTTAATATTATTTTGTAACATAAAAAGATGCCGATTTAGTGCAGTGTGTTGATTACTAATTTGAAAATTAAGGTTAAGCACAAGAGTGTGTGAATTGAAGAGGAATTAA
The DNA here is from genome assembly GCA_016618105.1 of Dendrobium huoshanense. NCBI lineage: Eukaryota > Viridiplantae > Streptophyta > Magnoliopsida > Asparagales > Orchidaceae > Dendrobium > Dendrobium huoshanense. Next base: position 19,095,956 of record CM028357.1, read on the forward strand.
ATTGATGTATCGTACATTAAAACTATAACAATAAAAAAATAAAAAAAATATATTAAAATAAAATATTCAAATTTTTGTTTAAATTAGAGTGCTACGATGCTGAGATTGTGACCGCTAAGGTGCTAGCCTTTGAGCACTGTTATAGCAGGAAATATTGCCGCAACATTAAAGCCTCTATTTCTTAAAGTAATTTTAGATTCAACATACGACGCTCGGTCTGAGCACAAGGATCATAGGCAACTAAAAGTATATATATCTATGCCATTTCACCCTCACTTCCTCTCTCACACATTTCTTGGCTGTGAAGAAACTAAAAGGAGAAGTGAGAGGAGAAAGAGAGGAAAGTGGCGAATTACTTACGTCCGGTGACCGGACCGTCCGGATACCAATCCAGACGCGCCACATCACCTGGATATAGTGGGCCCCAAGTGTATCTGGGTGATGTGACGCGTCTGGATTGATGTCCGGACAAATTCGGACACCGAATGTAATAATTTTTCACGAAGAATGAGAGAAAAGTCCACCAAGGCCTTTTCATGCATCGTTCTTTTAATAAAAATGATTTTATTCATTATAATTAATTATCATCTTATCTCTATCTTTAATGATTTTGATTTATATAAATTTTATTTCTCTTAAATATATTAAAATTACATTATCTTTTAATTTCATATTATGTAATTTTTAATATGTTTTATAGGTTTGATCATTCTGAATAATTTGATATAATTTAGTTATATTTTCACTAATTAAATATATGTATAGAAATTTATGAATAAAATTAGTAGGCATAATATATATTTAAAATGATTTGAAAGTAATGTATTGTGATTTGACATGATAATATTGAAATATAATATAAAATTAAAATTAGAAAAAATAGAATTAGAAGAAAAAATAATATAGAAAAAAAAAAAAGAAATTCTTTCACTTTAGATCCCGGAGCATGACTATTGGTATCGGAGCAATGGCTACTAAACAAATTTGCTTGTAACCTGAGCTATAATAATGACTGCTTTATTTAGTGCATTTGTAGATTTATTGATCATGCAAATAGATCCATTAGAAAAATGAAAGAAATATGAACCCAATACTTAAGTGTTTTCAGTGAATTCGAGAAATATGGAAAGGTTTATCAACATGATTGCTCAAACGATGAGCGATAGACTGACAAAAAAAGTCTACGTGGAACTATAAGAAAATAAAAAAAAAATAGTAAGAAAAGGATTGAGAAAACTATTAAAGCACCTACCATGCTAGAATGTATTTGCTATGGTAAGAGACATGTAGGACCATATTATAGAGTAACATGACTATATTTAGGTGTGGTAATTATAGCCTAGGATGATAGAATGCCCATTGCTAAGAAATGTATAGAGATATGCTTAAACTAAACATGGACAATTGGTGCCAGTGAAAAAGTTCTCGAAGTGTCTGAGAATATGTCTGTATAATTTTTGTGTTATTTTATAATTTACAAGTTAAATACAACAACAATAACAACAAGTCTTTGTCTCACTACGTGGACTCGACTATATGAAACCTTTTTTGCCATTTTGTCTGGTTAAAAGTCAAATTTTCATTTAAATCTAATAAATCTTAAGATAAAATTGCATAGAACCTGATGTGATATCAAATTTAACATTGTTTCGACATTAATTTACCAACTTCATTGTTATAGAAATATGGAGGTTGATATTTTTTGAAGGTGTGGAGATTCTAAAAACCAAAAATAAAAAGTATTTTAAAATTAAATATTTAAATTTTGTTTGAATTGGAGCATTGTAGCATTGAGATTGTGAGCATTGAGGCGATGGACTTTGATTAAAACGACGTCATAAAATGTTGTTGCGGCATTGAAGCCTCTATTTTAGTAGAAATTTTGGATTGAACATGCAATGCAGGATTTGAGCACTATGGCACTAGGCCATTAAAAGTGTTTTTATATAAATTATATTTCAAATATCTATGTCATTTCACCCCATCACTGCCTTAACTTATTGCTCAGCCAAAAAGAAACTAAAGGAGAAGGGAGAGGAGTGGGGTGTCAATATTTCTCATGACCAAAAAATTCGACTAGAACCCGACCCAAGAATTCGACTCGAATTCGGGTTCAGCAAATCGACCTGTTTCAAAAATTGTGTATGATTCGGGTTAACCTAGTAACCCAAAGTTGACCCATTTTTTTATTCAAGTTTGACCCAAAAACCCAAGATTGACCCTTTTTGACTTACAAAAATAAGAGATTGACCAATTTTTGACCTGAAAACTAGTAATTTTTTGTCCTTTTCTAGTTATTCGAGTCATGTCGGGTTAACCCGGACCCAAAGCGGGTCTGGTTCGGGTCCAAAAAACTAACCCATTTGCTAAAATGATGTTGCGAATCTGGATTCAAGAATTATAATTTTAATGATAGCAAAAATTTCTAGCACTTCTATTTTTCTACGATTGTCTTGCCTATTAAAGTTTTAGGTCTACAAGGCCAATTGCGAATCAAGTTAGCTCAAGATTGAGTAGATTAGGATTGGGTCTATTTTTAAACTATAGTTAAGTTATTTTTAACCTTTTATTGAGTCAATTATAAACAAAGTTGGTCCTGATGCTAAACAGCCTTACACACACACACACTCGGGAAAAAATTCTGTCTGATTTTAGAGTTTTCTATTTTTGTTCACATCTTCCCGAACGACCCCAAATCATCCTGGACGATCAATTAAAATAGAAACCCTAATTATAGCATCTTGGTTAAGGCATCCACAATTAATCTAATCATCCTAGACGATATTAGCATCGTCTTAGATAATATGCTCAAATTAGAAAGAATCCGTCACTAGATCTTTTTAGGCATGTTTTAATTTTTGGATATCATGACATAATCCTGGACAATGCAGTGCAATTATGCCTAAATTAGTCTAGTATTTAAGGAAAGTAATTAAGGTTTGATTGCTCAATCATATCGTCCTAGACGATCTCAGGATCATTCAGGACGATCAGTTAAACAAACCTTAGTTTCTTCCTGGATGACCAGAATGATGTTCTAAATGATGTGTATTGATTTGTACTAATTGTTCGGGATGATATTAAATCATCTGGGATGATCAATTATTTTTCCAACATCTAGAGATGCAATCAGGGCAATGTTCTAGATGATATTTGACATCTTGAACTAATCGTCATGGACGATCGTGAAATTGTCTAGGCCGATCAATTTATTTTCACATTGTCTAGACATGCAATCAGCGCAATGTTTTCGATGATGCTTAACATTTTTGTACTAATCGTACATGATGATATCTTATTATTCTAGATGATATGAATAAATAAGTCCTTTAATCTTCCAAGATCTCCCAGATTGTCCTAACTAATTGAGCTAAATTTATAATGATCATACAGGATGATCGGTTGTAATTAAGAGCAAATCCAAAGCTCTTATATATAAGATCTCTTATTTGCATAAGATTATATCTTTTGATATTATCTTGACCTGAGAGAGAAAAGAGGAGATGGAGAATAAGGGAGAGAGAGAGAGAGAGAGAGAGAGAGAGAGAGAGAGAGGATCTTGTGAGGGGGAGTTTGTGAGGGGTTTCATAAAGGTTGCTCCAAGAAAGGATCCGAGTCATCTTCTCTAGTCATCATCCCTAGTTCCATAGAGGTTTGAGAGAGGTATACTTCAATAATTGATCGAGTTTCTCTGCCTACTTCAGGAGGAAGCAAAAGGAGTCGAGTTCTCTTCCTAGTTCAGGAGGAAGCAAAAGGAGTTGGGTTCTCTGGCCTCATTAGTGTCGGTGGATAGAAGGTTTGTGCAAGCTTCTCTGCCTTATTTTGGTAATAAAAAGAGAGTCACTGAGTTTAGTGCAAACCACTATAAATTTATGTGTGTGTTTGTTATTACTATTTTATGCATTTAATTTTCACACTTTGATTTTCATATGATGAATTTTGGTTTGGTTTAAAATTGTGTTTTTTATTATGTACTTTTTAAAAACACCAATTCACCCCCCCCCCCCCCAACCCTCTTTTGGTTAGCCTTGGGCTAGTTTAGAAGGGCTTAACAACCCTAACGAACATTTAAGTGGTATCTCTTAGAGATTTAAAACTTTGAAATATGGTATCTTAGGCAGAACACTTCTTTTGTGATTATTGGATATTTTATTATGATTTTATAGGATGTAAGGTGGATAGAAAAAGCATTTTTGGGACTTGCCAATTCATAGGATAGTCTTTAGTTTTCTGGTTTAGTAGAAAATAAAACTCTGTTGCACTTTTCACTGCTGAAGCTCAGAACATTACCTTAGGGAGTTGTGTGGCCCAAGTCCTTTAGTTGAAGTAACAAATTTTTTATTTCGAATTACCTATAGGCATAATTTTAATCATTTGTGATAACACTAATGCCATCTGCATCTCTAAGAATCATATGCAACATTCAAGTATCAAGTATATTGATATAAGACATCACTTTATTAGAGATCATGTGATTAAAGAAGTCATTAAGTTACACCATGTGGCAACTAAGAATCAACTATCTCACATCTTTACTAAATCACTGGCCTTCAATACTTTCAGCATCATAAGAACCAGATTGGGTGTGATTGACATAAATGTATGAACTTGATGCTTTATGAATTTGGAATTTTATTTTTCAATCTATGTTTTGTTATTTTCTTTTCTTCCTATTGACTTTAGTTTTATTTATTTATTTTATCATTCTTTTTGAGTTTTCATTTATGTAGTTTTAATTTACTTCTTTTCCTTTGATCACTATTGAAATGATATTTTGTGCCTTGTTTTTGTTTTTAAAAATTTTTAGTTAATGTTTAACATCTAACATCCCTAACTAAGTTAAAGGGAGAAATACCATTGATTGTTTCCCTTCCTCTAACTTCTTTTAGTGTTTTAATTTTTTTTTGTAAATAAAAGTCTATCTCTAATTAAAAATTAGACTTTACGATTGAGATCTTTTTTATCTTACTACAGTAATCTATCTTATATAAATAATGTTCAAAGTCATTAAATCACTTTCAAGCTTTTGTAATCTTATCGTTGCATTTATCATATGAATTTAATTTTTCTTTGTGGTTTAATCTTCTTTATATTAGAGAGTGGGTTTTTCTTCTCTAATATCCGAAAGATATTCTCACAACTGAGAGAATTTAAAAGTTTCAAATGGGATCAAGCTTGCAAAAAAAAAAAAGAATGACAAGGGCATAAAATAAGCCCAAAAAGAATAAGGGAAATTTACATACATACCACTTTATACCATCCTATTTACATATCTAACACCTAAAACTTTAATATTACATGCATACCACTCTATATTATTTTAATATCAAATATGCCACTCATATTTCCTTCCTACCACTCATATATTTCATTTCTACCACTCATATTTGATATGAAAATGAACTAAGGGTGGTATGTATGTAATATTAAAATTTTAGGTGTTAAATATGTAAATATAGTATTATAGGGTGGTATGTATGTAAATCTCCCAAAGAATAAAGACTGAAAAGATGCATAATAACCGAAAAAAAATGAAAGATACATAAAGTGTATCAAAAATAAAAAAATGTAAAAAGTGCGCCAATCAATTGATAAGAGGCATAAAATGAGCCCACAAAAAGCAAGCTTCCTTCTCATTCAAACATTTAAATCTTAGAAGAATTTATGCGTCACTTGATATTTTCAAAGGCTTGTGCTCTAAATTCATGATTGTGACTAATTACTTTGATATATTATTCTATAAGATATTTTTTTAGAACCAAGTTTTGAATGAATCTCTTTTTCTTATCCAATTAATTTTTTTGAGTTAGATCTTCATTTTCAAAAGATGATTTGCCCTGTGAGAAGTCCGATTTAGGGCTAACAGGACCGATTCTTCCATCATTTGTTTTGGATTTCGATGATGTTAACTCATTTATTCTTACAAATTTATAATTCAATCACATGAAAAATTTATCATATTCATGCATTGATAAAAAAATCCTTGTTTTCATTACTTTTTTTTTTTTTTTATTTTTTCATTATTTTCTTTTTATTCTTTACAATTAGTTTTTTGTGTTTTTTGGGCCTTCTCTGATCATCTCCAAAATTTCAATCTTTGGTCACATCATCCTGAACGATATTCATATCATCCTAGATGATACATTATATCTACTCTTAAAATTCCATCTGATGGCTGATATGACTTCTCTATTTATGATCATCTTAGAAGATCCTAAATTATTTTGGACGATCTAATTATCTTTTGCTTTAATTATTTGTGATCATCTTGGACCATCCTCCTCATCCTGGACAATCTTCTCAATTTCTGCTCAATTATTGGTGATTATTCTAGATGATCCACCTATTTGTCCTGAGCAATCCATGTGGCAAAAGTCATTACACATATTAAATTTCGGTTGATATGATCCAATATTGTCAATGATCCTGGATGATCCACCTAATCGTCCTAGATGACATACTTTTTCAATGATTGTCTGGAATGACTCCTCGGGATGATAACATGTGTCTTATCATCATGGATGATGTCTGATGATCCTGAATAATATTACCGCCTTATTGACAATTTATCTTGGATGCAATAATTACACTTGATCATTTTGGACGATTCTGTGATCATCTTAGACGATCAGTTTGTTTCTTTATAAACCGAGGCTTTGAAATGTTGTTCTCACACAAACTCCTCCATTTACCTTTTCTCTCTCTTTCTTTATTTTTTATGTTCATGGTGGGTGGTAAAAGATCCCGTATGCCTACTAGAAGTTTCTCGAGGGCCAATGTTGACCATCATTTTACTGAGGCGGCCGACCAAGATGCCTATCTATGTTATAAGATAGCCGGGATCATGTTATCCCGGATTGTCAATTCACGTATGCTTTCTTACCCTATACTTGACCTTTTTTATGCACGCCTCTCTAACTTTCATCCTTACCCTAGCCATTCCCTTCAATTCCAAACTACTTTTCCAATTTTTTGCTAGCCTCCTAATCAACTCTTCCTTCACTGCACTTCAGTCTTATGTCAATAAGCATCCAGTTGAGATCATATATCAAGATTGTCATGAGCTCTTGCAATTGTCCACCACTGGAGACAAGCTTCACATCTCAAGATCCTGCTTTTGAATGGGCTCCGGCTAATCCACTCTTGTGAAACACCTTTGTTTCTTATAATGATGGTGCATCTAGCACCTTAATTAAGGATGCTAAGACAATCCAAAATGTGCTTCGAATATATGTTATTCTAAAAGCTGGTGATCATGTTCATATTACTCCACTCCTTTCGATCACCACTTTCTATATCATGGCCCATCAAGAATTCAATGCTATTGTTCTTATTTTCCATTACATTGAAAACCTCATGAGTTTTTGAGATCCAGGACATAGAAGGAAGCCTAAACTTGCCCTCATACACCTCATAGCATATATCCTTGAATCCAAATACAACCTTCAATATCCTGCCCCACTGAACTTTCATAATGCCTTCTACACCAAGAGCTTTTTTTATGTTCTTCACAGTACTTGTGTCCACCCAGAGCACAAGGAAGCTGAGAGAGCTGAGGAGGAGGCAGCTCTTGTACCTATTCCTACACCTGCTCTGCTACACCAACACTCACATTTGGATCAGCTGGTGGAGCAGTTTGATAAGTGGGAGGCTCGATTCGAGTCCTATATTTCTACACAGGAGCAAAAACATGTAGAGGATATTGCTCGATTTGACTTGTACGTAGCTCACCAGCAACGCTAGCACAACTAGGACATGGCCTAGTTTGGGGAGCAGATCGCTACTCTTTCTAATTTCTTTCAACTGCCACCACACCTCTTTCTAATGATTAGGGGCCATCCTACCTGTAGTTTGTTTTATTGTGTTTTTTTATCTGTGATGTAGCTTGTTTCTTTATGGCAGTTTCTATTCTATTTTTTTTCTTTCCCACATCCTTTTTGTAATGTCAAAAGGGGGAGTAGTGGTAGTATTTTTTGTTGTACTGTTTTCTATTTAGTATTTTGTTTTTAGTAAAATTTGAACTTCTAATTCACATTATTTTTCTAATGTCAAACTGCTTAAATTATTTTTCTTTGTCAAAATCAAAAAGGGGGAGATTGTTTTAAATCTGGATTCCAGAATTATAATTTTGATGATAGCAAATATTTTTGACACTTCTATTTTTCTACGACTGCCTTGCCTACTAATGTTTCAGGCGCACAAGGCGAATTACAAATTAAGCCAGCTCAAGATTGGATAGATTAGGATTGAGTCTATCTATAAACTATAGTTAAGTTACTTTAACCTTTTCTTAAGTCAATTATAAACAAAGTGGATCATGATGCTATGTAACCTTACACAGACACTCTTAGGGAAAAATTCTATCTAATTTTAGAGTTTTTAGTTTTTGATCACATCATCCGGGATAATCCCAAATCATCCTAGATGATCAAATAAAAACAAAAACCCTAATTAGGGCATCCTAATTAAGGTATCTGCAATTAAGCAAATCATCCTAGATGATATTAACATTAGCCTGGACGATAGGCTCAAATCAGAAAAAATCAGCCGCCAGATCCTTATAAGCATGTTTTAATTTTTGGACATCTTTCAAGACATCATCCTGGATGATGTAGTACAATTATGTATAAATTAGTATGGTAATTAAGGAAAGTAATTAAGGTTTATTTGCTCGATCATATCATCTTAGATGATCTCTTGATCGTCCGGGATGATCAATTAGACAAACCTTATTTTCTTACAGGATGACTAGAATGATGTTCTTGATGATGTGTATTAATTTTTACTAATCGTTTGGGATGATCCTAAATTGTTTGGGATGATCAATTATTTTTTCATCATTTAGAAATGCAATCAGAGTAATGTTATGGGCGATATTTGACAATTAGGCCGATCAGTTTACTTTCACATCGTCCAAACATGCAATCAGGGCGATGTTCTTGATGATGCTCGACATTTTTGTATTAATCATATAGGATGATATCTCATCATCCTGGATGATCAGAACAAATAAGTCCTTTAATCAGCTAGACTCTCCTAGATTGTCCTAGCTGATTGAGTTGAATTTGTACTGATTGTATAGGATAAACGATCGATCGTCCTAGACAATAATATTGGTTTGTTGCAATTAAGAGCAAAATCAAAGCTCTTCTATATAAGACCTCTTATTTATCCAAGATTATATCTTTTGCTACTGTCTTGATCTAAGAGAGCGAAGAGGAGAGTGAGAGTAAGGTAAAGAGAGAGGATATTATGAGGGAAAGTTTGTGAGAGGTTTCACAAAGGTTGCTCCAAGTAAGAATACAAGTCTTCTTCTCCGGTCATCATCCATGATTCCTTGGAAGTTTGAGAGAGGTCTACTTCAGCAATTGATCGAGGTTCTCTGTCTGCTTTAGGAGGAAGTGAAAGGAGTTGGGTTCTCTGCCGCTTTAGGAGGAAGATAAAGAAGTTGGGTTCTCTGTCTCACTGGTGTCGGTGGAAAGGAGGTTTGTACAAGCTTCTCCGCCTTACTATGAGAGCAAAAGGAGAGTCATTGGGTTTAGTGCAATACCCAGAGGAGAGGCTTCAGGGAGTGTACGTAGTTCAAGTTGATTGAACCACTACAAATTTATTTGTATTCTTTATTACTATTTTTTTTGCATTTAATTTTTGCGCTTTAATTTTCTTGTGGTGAATTTTGGTTTGGTTTAAGATTGTGTTTTTTTATTAAGAAATTTTTTAAAACACCAATTAACGCCCCCCCCCCCCCTTTCTTGGTTATACTTGGGCTAATTCAGAAGTGCTTAACATCCCTAACAAACTTTCAAACAGGCCGGGTTTGGGTTGACTTCAATAATGCTTGATCATTTTTGGGTTCGACTCGAGCTCGACCTATGACACTAGATAGGACGAAGAGGGAGGAAGCCGTGAGAAAGTCTATTTAAGCCTTTTTGTCTATCATTCCTTTTATAAAAAATATTTTATTAATTGTAAGTAACTATCCTCCTACCTCTTTTTTCAATGACTTTGATTTCTATGAATCTTATCTCTCATAAATATGCTGAAAAGATACTATCTTCTTATTTTGTATGCTTTTATCATGTAAATTTTGATATGTTATAGATTTGCTCATTCTAAATAATTTGTTGTAATTTTATTGCATTTTCACGAGTTAAATATATGTATAAAAATTTCTAAGTAAAATGAGTAGGCAAAATATATAATAAAAAAGATTGAAAGTTTTATATTATGAGTTGACATAATAATATTAAAATATAATATATACTAAAATGATTGATGTAAATTATATAAACTAAAATGTGATATTTACCTAACTAGATGGATATTATGATTGATATCTAATATATGAAATGATAACCCCCACATGAAAATCTCAAGATTCTCTAATTCACTGATGAGAATTTTAATGCGCTAGAGACCAATTGAGAGTTATAAAGAGTTGAGGTGACTGATTTATTTGATTCAAATGGAATTATAAAGAGCACACTAATTAGTTGTCATAAGGGGTGACTAACCGGAAGTCATAATAGTAGAAGCAAGATACAAGATACCCTCGTCTGAATATCTAATCTAATATTTATTATTGATTATTGATATTAATTACTTATTACTAATTTTGATCACTAATACTAATTATTGTTAATCATATTATATGGACCTTAACCTTACGGACACTAATTTTTGTTACTACTTACTATTACCTAATGTGGATATTAATACTACTATATAATTATTCAACTGATAGATTGACGAGAATCATTGAATGATATGGTTGAATGAAACTAATTTAATGTTAAAAATAGAATGATTGATTAACGGATAGAATGAGATGTGATGTAACAGAACCAATCAATTGACACAGATAAATTAAATAAATAAATTATTAATATATTAGCTTCATTAAAAGATTTACATCATATTATTCTATTTTTGTTTTGCTTTTATTTTAGTTATAAGATTTTGTTATTTGTGGGGCTTTTATGTTCATTACATGATTTTACATGATTTTAAATAAATGTAAAAGCCTTATAACATGAGTCTAAGTAATAATGTTTTCCAATTTTATTTTAAGTTTTTAAGTTATATGTATTCTTTTATAACTAATGTGTGTTGAAAATTTGGACCTGTCCTGTGATTTTGAAGATAACAAAAATTATTGGACTTTTCATTATGCTATTTAAATTTATTATTTTTTTGTTTTACCCTACTCACTAATATTTTAGGTCCACCGTTCACTTACAACTTCAATTAGCTCAAGATTGGGTAGACTAGGACTGAGTCTACTTATAATTTTAACTTCAATGTACTTTTACTTTTCTTGAGTCAAGTCATGTAAATGGTGGATACAAAGCTAAGTAACCTTGCACACACACACACTTAAAAGAGTAAGTTAGTGAGTTAAGAAAATTTCTATTTTTTGAACTAATCATATAGTGTGATTTGTATTATACTAAATGATTTGTTAAAATAACAAAACCCTAATTAAGGCACTTTAGTTAATTAATAGTGATTAAACTCATCGTACTATACTATCTAAATCTTAAATGATGATATGTTATAATCAATAAAATAGCCACCAACCATAATTTAGGTAAAATTTTAATATTAAAAAAATTATATAATCATACAATACGATCTTCATCGTATATTACGATATTTATCATACTGTATGATCAATGATAATAATGTCTAAATTGATCTTGTGATTTGGTGTTTAATTATAATTAAATTGCTTAATCAGATCATATAGGATGATCAAAGATGATCGTACTATACGAACCAATTCCTACATGAGATGATAATTAAATGCCGTACATTAACTAAAACAAAATATCATAATTTTTCACGGATCGTACAGGACGATCCTCAAACTTTATATGGTATGAACCGATTACTGCATGGGATGATATTTAATTGCCAATTATAGTATTGGTTGATTAGTTTAATCTCTTGAACTAATCATACATAATGATCACATGATCATACAGGACAATCTGAATTATCTATTTAGCCAGTCTTCTCAAAATTTATGAAGGTTGTTAAACCAAATATAACTGTCCTAACGCTAACTAAGGGAGGGGTGGGGGTGAATTAGTTATATTAAAAAAAAAATCATGGATTTTTGAAAACCTTTCTGAACTTTATGAAAAATAAAATCACTAATTCTGAAATATGAAGTTATCTATAGAAAAAAATTTCATAGATAAATTTTCAACCTAAAAAATTAAAAGCAATAAAATAAAAATTGCGAGAAAAATAAAGTTAACAAAAAAAGTCTAAAATTTATTATGATTCAATCTAACTAGACCTACATCTACTCCCTTGAGACTCTTTCTCCAAGAATTTTACTAAACAAAACTGACACTCTTTTTTCCCCTATAGCAAGATAGAGAAACCTTTATAAACGCTTTCCACCAACCCAATGCAGCATAGAACCAACGCCTTTTGCACTATCGAAGTGATGGCTGTTGCAGATTTGGTTTCATGAATTATGATTTTGATGATAGCGAACAATACGACTGCCTTTTTTTACTGACATTTCAGGGCAAAGAGATCAGATGACAAACAGAGCCAGCTCAAGATTGAGTAAACTAGGTATGAGTCAGTCTGTATTTTTTTCTTTTTTCCTTTCTTGAGTCAATTATAATCTTGTGAAGTGTCTGATGATAAGTAACCCTACACACACACACTTGAGTGATTTAGAATTTCTATTTTTACTCACATCATCCTGGACGATATTTATATCGTCCTGGACGATATGGCTTAAAACAGAAACCCTAATCAAGTTTCTTAATTAACGCAGCCATCATTAGTTATCATCCTGGACGATCGTGACACCGGCTAGGACGATATGATCAAAGCAGAAAAAATAACCTCCATGATTAATTTAAGTATTCTGTATTTTTGGAAATCGGCTAGGACGATCTTGGATCAGCCTGGACGATATAGCATAGTTATGCCTAAAATGATCCGGCAATTAAGGAAGCAATTAAGGATGATTGATACAATCACATCATCCTGGACAATCGCAAGAATGGCCTAGATAATCTATTCAAAAACACTTAGTTGCTCCTAGACGATAAATATCGGCCAGCACATATTCCGGGCGATGTTCTGGTCGATCAGGATCGGTTAGCTCGAATTTCGGGTGATGCTCTGGAAAATTTTTCTCAGATTTGAACTAATCGTCCGAGACGATCGTAAGATCGGCCTGGACGATCAAGCCAATTTTCAATCATCCAGTTCATTTTCAAAGCAATGTTTTGGCTGATCATCTGTGATTTGAACTGATCGTACAAGATGATATGATGATCGTCCTGGATGATAAAGTCAGCAACTTATATTTATTGAGCCCTTTTAAGCTCTTCATTTTAAGAGCTTTTGTTCAACATTTTTGAACATCCTTGGCTACTGTCTTGACCTGAGAAAACCTAATATATATATATATATATATATATATATATATATATATATATATATATATATATATATATATATATATATATATATATATATATATAGAGAGAGAGAGAGAGGATCTTGTGAGGGGGAGCTTATGAGGGAGTTCACAAGGATTGCTCCAAGCATTGTTCCACTTCTTCTTCCACTAGAGTCTCTTGTCCTTGGAAGGGTTGGGAGAGGTAAGCTTCAGTGATTGATCGAGGTTCTCTGCCTGCTTCAAGAGGAAGTAAAAGGAGTGGGGTTCTCTGCCTTGCCGGGTGGCAAAAAGGAGGTTTTTGTAAGGGCTTCTCCGCCTAGCTTTGGGGGCTAAAGGAGAGTCACTTTGGTAGTGCAATACTCGGAGGGTTCCTCCGGGGAGTGGATGTAGGTCAAGTTGACCGAACCACTATAAACCCTAGTGTTCTTTTTACTGCTTGCGTACTTTAATCTTTCGCACTTATTTTTCTGTGGTGGCTTTGGTTTGTTATATTTGTTATTTTGTTTAAAGAACTTTTTAAATACCAATTCACCCCCCCTCTTGGTTAGCCTTGGGCTAGTTCTTAAGGGCCTAACATCCTTAATGATCTTTCAAGTGGTATCAGAGCGGGATTCATAAAAATTGAGTTTGAAAACTTTTTGAATTTTGATCCATGGCTAACTTTGGGAATTGTAATACAACTGAAGGATATTCTATTACACTACGTCCTTTGTTTAACAACCTTCCTTTTAATTTTTGGAAAACTTGCATGGATACCTTTTTATAATCAACTTATTATCGCATATGGATGCTTATTAAAGAAGAATATTCTCCACCTTCTCGTGAACTTAATAGAATTAAAATTGAAGTGCCTTTTACTGAATGGACTTTTGATGAAAGAGATTTAGCTCAACATAATGTGAAGTATTTGAACTATTTTTTCTGTGCTTTAAAGTCTAAAGATTACATGCGTGTTTGTACTTGCTCTATTGGAAAAGAGAATTGGGATAGGCTGTGCATTAATTATGAAGGAACCAATGAAGTGAAACAATCTCGTTTGATTATTATCTTGCATGACTATGAACTTTTTTGTCTGAAACCTTTCGAATTAATTTCTGATATGTATACAAGGTTTACTCAAATTATAACCTCTTTGTATGCCTTAGGAAGAGAACTTTCAAACTATAAAAAAGTAAACAAAATTTTAAGATGCTTGCCTTCCTCTTTTGATGCTAAAATCACTACAATCACTGAACCTAAGGATTTGAACACTTATTTGATTGATAACTTACTTGGCTCACTCATTGCTTAGGAGCAAGGGGTGAATCAAAGAAATCTTGATGCATGTGAGAAATAGATGGAGAAAACTATGGCATTGAAGGCTAACAACACGGACTCTAACTCTTCCGGGTTTGAAAGAGATGACTTTTGGGTTTGAAAGAGATGACTTTGCCTTAATCACAAGGAAATTCAAAAGCTTTCTAAAGAAGAAGCAAAAGTATCATCAAAAGTGGAGTAAAGATAAGGGAAATAAAAATTTTAAGAGTTCTAATGACATGGTTTGTTTTGAATGCAGGAAACCTGGACATGTGAAAGCTGATTGCCCTACACTCAAGGCTCACTCAAGCAAAGAAAAGGGTGAGGAGAAACCCAAGTTTAGGAAAGACAAAAAGAGACTTCAAAAAGCATTTTGGGCGGATTCTGCATCTGGTTCATCGGAGACTAAACCTGAAGATGAAACAACTTACTTGTGCTTAATGAAAGACAATCATCTTAATCAAGAAGAGGTATGTGTACTATCCTACGATCAACTCCTTGAAGTTTCTGAAAAAATTCATGCATCATATAGAAAACATGCTAGTTTGAAATTAGAGTTTTTGAATTTATAAAAGAAGCATGAAATTATTCTCAAAGATCATTCTACGATTGATTCAAATCACATGGCTCTACTTGATGAATTTGATGATTTAAACAAAAAGCATTCTTTATTAATTGATGAGCATGACACATTAAAAGCTTCACACACCTCACTTGAATCCGATTTTAAGAAAATTAAAGAGATAGAGCAAAAATTGAGGATTGATAATAATTCTTTAGAAAGCACTAACTTGAGGATTAGAATTGAATTGGACACATTTTAGAAAAATTGGATGACACACACATTTGATCAAAAGCCAAAACTTTGGAAGAGACATTATAACCCTAATCATTTAAGAAATCTTTTTCCTGGAGTTAGATGTTTTTCATGTGGCATGCTAGGACACATTTCACACACTTGCACTATTCACTATAGTACACATTGGGTTTGCAGACCCAAATTGCATGATTCACAACATACCACACATGCATTGTATTCTACTTTTCATAAGAAGGGACCCAAACCTGTTTGGGTTCCTATATCTGACATTTGATAATTTTGTAGGTGAGTTATCACAAAAGGCCTCGTGTGAGTATTTGGTTCCTGGACAGCGGATGCTCTCGACATATGACTGGAGATGCCAATCAATTCATTTTGCTGGAGACTAGGACAGGAGACAAGGTTACTCTTGGAGGCAACACTACCAGGAAGGTGATAGATGTAGGTATAATTGGTAATTCCAAGAACCTTATGATTGAAAATATTTTGCTTGTAGATGGATTAAAACACAACTTGCTCAACATCAGTCAGCTTTGTGACAAGGGATTCATCATATAATTCTTTGTAAATTCATGCATTATAACTTTAAATAACAACACTAGTGCCATATGCATTTCTAAGAATCCTATCTAACATTCAAGGACTAAGCACATTGACATTAGGCATCACTTTATTAGAGATCATGTGACTAAGGGAGACATTGAATTACACCATGTGACAACTGAAAATCAACTGGCTAACATCTTTACTAAACCACTGGCCTTCGACACTTTCAGCTCTTTAAGGACCAGATTGGGTGTGATTGACATAAATGAATGAACTTGATCTTTTACTTGCTTTTCTTTTGTTTTTATTCTTTTTCGTTTTTTTTACTTGCTTTTCCTTTTTGCTCTTTGTTTTCTTTTTCTTCTCTTTGCTTTACTTTTTAGTTTTTGTTTGGTTTGTTGTATTTTCATTTGGTTTCTAAAATCATCGCTGAATTGATATTGTATGTCTTGTCCTTGCTTTTGAAAATTTGTAGTCAGTATTTTACATCTCTTAAATCTATTAAAAGGTAAAAATATACCATTGATTGTGTCTCTTTCTCTAACATATTTTAGTGGCATGATTTTCTTTTCAAATCAAAAATCTATTTCAAATTAATGAATGGAAAATCAAATTTAGATCTTTTCTAACATTGCTACAACAATTCTATCTTGTATTTATAATAATCAAAGTCTTTATGTCACATCAAGATTCCTCGTTACCCTTTTCATTGATTCTATTTTGTGGATTGTTCTTCTCTATGTTAGAGAGAGAGCTCCTCTTCTCTAATGTCTAGAAGATATACTCACAACTAAGGTTGTTTTTAAGAGTTTTTGAAAGAGAATGGAGCTTGCAAAAATAAATTAAAAAAATGGCCAATGATGCCAACAAAAGATGCGCAATGATTCCAAATTGAAAAAAATATACACAAAGTATATCAAAAATCAAAAGATGCGTAAAGCGCCATTCAATTGATAAGAGGCATAAAATGAGCCCACTAAAAGTAAGCTCTCCTCTCTTTTCAAATCTTTTAAAACTTAGAAGATTTCATCGATCAAATGTTTGATTTTGATTGTTTTGTGATTGCGACAAATTTACTTTGGTTTCTTGGTTTCTTGGTTTCCTCCTCCTTTTTGAGATGTCAAAAGGGGGAGTAGTATATTTGTATGATTGCACTTTTGGTTTCTTTTATTACATTGCTATTTTTTGAAATAATCATCGGAATGTTTGCCATCATTAAAAAGAGGGAGATTGTTGTAGATTTGGTTTCATGAATTACGGTTTTGATGATAACAAATAATACGACTACCTTTTTCTACTGACATTTCAGGGTCAAGAGATCAGACGACAAACGGAGCTAGCTCAAGATTAGGTAGACTAGGTCTGAGTTAGTCTGTATTTTTTCTTTTTCCCTTTCATGAGTTAATTGTAATCTTGTGATGTGTCTGATGCTAAGTAACCTTACACACACACACACACTTGAGTGATTTAGAATTTATGTTTTTACTCACATCATCCCGGATGATATTTATATCGTCATGGATGATATGGCTTAAAACAGAAACCCTAATCAAGTTTCTTAATTAAGGCAACCATCATTAGTCTATTGGCCTGGACGATCATGAGATCGGCCAGGACGATATGCTCAAAATAGAAAGAAATAGCCACCATGATCAATTTAAGTATTCTGTATTTTGGGAAATTGGCCAGAACGATCTTGGATCGGCCTGGATGATATGGCACAATTATGCCAAAATTGATCTAGTAATCAAGGAAGCAATTAAGGATGATTGATACAATCACATCATCTTGGAATATCACAAGATCGGCCTGGATGATCTATTCAAAAATCCTTAGTTGCTCTAGGACGATAAATATCGGCCAGCATAAATTTCAAGCAATGTTATAGCCGATCAGGATCAGATAGCTCAAATTCCAGGCGATGCTCTGGATGATTTTTCTCAGATTTGAACTAATTATCCGGGACAATCGTGAGATCGGCCTGGACGATCAAGCCAATTTTTAATCTTCCAGTTAATTTTCAGAGCAATGTTCTGGCCGATCATCTATGATTTGAACTGATCGTACAGAACGATATGATGATCATCCTGGACAATAAAGTTGGCAACTTACACTTATTGAGCTCCTTTGAAACTCTTCTATTTAAGAGATTTTATTCAATGTTTTTAAACATCCTTGGCTCCCGTCTTGACCTGAGAAAACCTAAAGGAGAGAGAGAGAGGGAGGGAGAGAGAGAAGATCTTGTGAGGGGGAGCTTGTGAGGGAGTTCACAAGGGTTGCTCCAAGCATTATTCCACTTCTTCTTCCACTAGAGTCTCTTGTCCTTGGAAGGGTTGGGAGAAGTAAGCTTTAGCGATTGATCGAGGTTCTCTGCCTACTTCAGGAGGAAGCAAAAGGAGTGGGGTTCCCTGCCTTGCTGGGGTGGCAAGAAGGAGATTTTTATAAGGGCTTCTCCGCCTAGCTGTGGGGGCTAAAGTAGAGTCACTTTAGTAGTGCAATACTCGGAGGGCGCCTCCGGGGAGTGGACGTAGGTCAAGTTGACCGAATCACTATAAACCCTTTTGTTCTTTTTACTGCTTCCGCACTTTAATCTTCCACACTTGTTTTTCTGTGGTGGCTTTGGTTTGTGATATTTGTTATTTTATTTAAAGAATTTTTTTAAATACCAATTCATGCCCCCGCCCCTCTTGGTTAGCCTCGAGCTAGTTCTTAAGGGCCTAACATCCCTAACAAACTTTCAATGGCTACATATATTCTCATCCTTTTTCAACCTCCTAGTGAAGGCAGAGTACCTTGGTGTCCTTTTTCATCCTCTAGGTGAGGTAGAGTGCCTTGAAATCCATTTTTACCCTCCTGGATAATGTAGAGTACCTTGATGACCTTTTTCACGCTCCTAGTGAAGGCATAGTACAATGGCATCCTTTTTCACTCTCCTGGTGAAGGCAGAGTACCTTTATATCATTTTTCAACCTCATGGTGAAGGAAGAGTACCTTGGTGCCCTTTTTCACCCTCCTTATGAAATGAAGACAAAGTACATTGACATCCATTTTTACCCTCCTGCTGAAGGAAAAGTACCTTAACATCTTTTTTTACCCTACCAGTGAAGGTAGAGTACCTTGGCATCCTTTTTCACCCTCCTGGTGAAGGTAGAGTACATTGACATTCTTTTTTACCTTTATAGTGAAGGCAGAGTATCTTGACCTCCATTTTCAACCTCCTTGGGAAGGTATAGTACCCTTATCTAATATTGAGAATCTTAAGCTTCCAAAGAAGATGGGCAAAAATTTTATGAAGACCAAAAGATCCTCACTTTGGGTAACTTTGCGAATCCCTCGTATTTTTCCTTCACTAGATCTCTCGCTCTTTAATCTCAAAAATCTCTCCCAAACTCACTCTGAATTGTCTCAATCTAAAGAGATTTGTAGCAAAAAGATAGTGTGATAGTTTTTAGGACTCTTTATATTGAAAAACATAAAAAAATATTGAAAAACTAAATAATTTTGAATCGACTTACAATCGTACAGTACAATCATAGATCACATGGTACGAATAGTTCAAAAAATTAGTGCTTCATCTAACACAAACTAAGATAAACTTAGTTTTTTGTATATTATCACTCATCTGTATGATTTAAATCATATTATATAAATAGTTCAAATACAAATTAATTCGTATGGTATGACCTAGTATAAAATGAATTTCATACTCTATCAGTGTCTTTACGACCTGACATCATATTATATGAATAGTTTAAAAATGAAGGAGTTCGTTTGGTATAATTTAGTATGAAATGAATTTTGTACTCTATTAGTCGTCTATATGACTTGACATCATATTGTACAAACAATGAAAAAATGAACGAGTTTTTATGGTATGATCTATTATAATAATAATTTTGTACTCTGTCATTCGTATGTAATACCTGACTTTATATTATACGAATAGTTCAAAAATGAACTAGCTCATATGGTACAATCCAGTACGAAAAGAATTTGATACTTTGTTAGTCGTCTAAATGACTTGACATCGTACAATACGATTAGTTCAAAAAAATCAACCCATGTTAGAGTAATTAAATTTTAAATGAAAATTATGTTTAATCGTACAGTATGATTAGATATCATACAGTACGGTAAGTTTTTAATAAATTATCACTCTCCCCTTATGTGTGTGCATGATTACCGTATTAAAATTCCACTCACTCAATGTCAAGAATAACAATAGAAAAATATATACTCTATTACATAAAATCATATTATGTCTTATCTTGACATCTTCAACAATCTTGAGTAGTATATGATTTTCTTGAAACATTAGTATACCCTGAAATGAATATAAATTTCTAATATATTCTAGAAGAAATAATAAAATCATAATACTATTATTTTTTTATCATAAAAAAATACAATCTTTATCTTGATTCCTAATTTGCAATAATCTCCCCCTTTTTTATTAGGGTAAATACAAATATTTTCTTAATAACAAATTATAGTTATTTTCTACTAAGCTCCTCTTTAATGAATTAAAATTAAAAAACATGGGAAAAAAGAAATTCATCTTCCTCTTTTTTTGTTTTTTTTTTTAATAAAACTAGCATAAAACTTGTCGAAAGAAATACACAAGGTATCAAAACAGAAACACCAAAAAGAAATACACAAGACAACAAAGAAAAAAAGCTAAAACACAAACATACATAGGATAGAAGACTTCAAATAAATACTTCAAACAAACACAAACTATCTCCCCTTTTGACATCAATAAAAAGAGGAAAGAAATAAAAAAAAAATCCCTTGAAAGTTAAAGTTTTTATAGACGAATCAAAAAGTCATTAAGGAAAAAATAAAAAAAATGCATGTCAAACATTAAATTCCTAAGCAAAACTCGTATTTTAAATCAAAAAACAAATAAGGAAAGAATAGATGACCAGATTCAATGTTTATTCTTTTTTTTTTTACAATCTGAATAATTCAATGTTTATTCTTGAAAGGAAAAATGAAATTAAAATAATTATCCCAAAAAGAATTGAATAAGAATAAAATATTTTCACATTCAATGTTTGAAATGATTGTTGAATGTATGGATTTTTCTAAGAATTGGCGATATAGAGGAAAGAACTAAATATAGTGTGAGCTCATTTTATGTATCTTTTATCAACATTAAATTCCTGATATCATGCAATTGCATATCTTTTAAATTTGAAAAGCATTTGGCGAACATTACACATCTTTTCAGGATCGGCTCATTTTGTGCCTTTTTTAAAATTTTGGAACACTTTGTTCATCTTTTAGAACATGAACATGATCACCTTATTTTATAATTATAAGTTGATTTAAGTTTAGTTTTCTTTTTAATAGGAAATAATGTTGTAATGTAAATAATTTAAAATTTTCATCCTTAAAATCAACATTTTAGAATACTCAATAATAACTTAGATAATTTAAGAGGGAATAAAAAGATACATCAATAACCAAACCATTTCTATTTTTTTTTTAAATAAAACATGGACTCAAATACAATGGAAATACAACAATCTCAAAAAAAAAAAAGAAAAAAAAAAGAGACAAGAACTACAATCAATCTAAAAACATCATAAGAACTACAATCAAACTAAAAACATCATAAAAACTACATCAAACTAAAACAACAAAAAACAAATACAACAACCAAACTGATAGCCCAGGGATCTTGATATGGAGGAGACTGTGGAGGATAGAACTAGGTAAAGTAGCTTTTGATGGTAGGTATTTCTTGTATCAACCTGCCATCTCACCCAACCCATATATTCGTTGTACCTAAATCCTATTGGTCCAAGAAAGTCTCAATATTATCAAATCATTGATCAAAGTGAGACTCAAGACAATCAAATCTTTGGATCATTTCTTGATAGAAATCTTTGTCAGGTCTAGGAGAAGGAGCAAGTGCAGGTGCTGGAACATATCATCTTTCTTCAACAAATTCATCTCCCTCATCCAATTGATCCCGATGAAAAAGAATACAAAATTATGCATCAGTAAAATAGTAAGGAAGATTATCTGGGGGATCAGGATAAATAAGATTATACTTCTTCTCCAGAATATATGTAATCAGGTGTCCAAAAGCCACATTCTTCTTCCTTATAGTGGTAGGAAGTCTAATGTCAGTAAGATTATTGATTGAGTCCAAAATCAATTAGGCTTCATTAATAAGAGTGTTTGAGATTATAAAATATATAACAATGAAAAGTAGATGAGTGATATTAATTTGATCATTAGCTTTAGGAATAATAGAGATTCTTAAGATATACTAGATGATCCTAGCATTTTTATTCTTTTTTTTTTTTTTGAAGAAATGCGATTTGCATTAAAAGAAAGAAAGAAACCCCTAATACAAACTAAGAAACTAAGGGTTCCTTGATCCAAAAAAGGAAAGGAACCTTATTGAAAAGCATATCTGTTAAAATAAACCTATCATAATTGAAATGAGACCCACTATTTCCTATTTTAAAGCCCTTGGGGTGGAGGGGATACCAAATATTAAACAACCTGAAAGGTTGGTTAGCATCCCAGAGTTCCCAACCAGTTAAAAATAAGACCTAGTACCGATCCCATAAGCAATTAGAATAAATTTATAAAACAAATATAAGCCAAAGATAAAATAAATGAAACAAAATAAATAAACTAGAAAGTGAATACAAATATCATCCATCATCCAAAAAACACCTAATAAAACTTCCAATAGGTGTCTCAGAGATAAGCTTAAGCCATGTAAAATAACCATAGGACCTTATATCTCAAAAACTGAAAGATATATACCACTTCCAAATGCCAAGGACATATCTCTCCACTAGAAATCAGATATGTTTTTTGATCAAGAACTCTATCATAAAGCATCTTAAGTCTGTTGCTTTCAATGGAATAATAAGAAAGAATTTCAATAATCTAAAGGGGAAGAACCCCCCATAGAATTCTTTAATATGAGATATGCAATCCTTCTTTTAGGTAAATCATAGCGTTTTGATTCAGAGTGTGAATAATGGGTAAAAATTTGATTGAAGGTATACCCCTAAGAGTTTGATTGACTTCATACCCATCAAAATCACTTCTAGAAATCATCGAGTGTGCCATAAGTCCTTTAGTTCTAAGATGCAGAAATGTTCTAAAATTTTTCTTAGTGATTTCAACTCTTTGATGTATAACATAAGAGAACATTATTGTATGACTTTCTCTACTTATCAAATTCATAAGAAAATAATAGAAGGTATTAGAGTGAAACACATAAATCAAGGTGAGAATGAAGGAAAATTAAGTAGAGTCAAACATGGGGCTTGATTAGGAAGTATGTCTTCCTCAATAAGAAGACTAGAAGGAGTGATTTGAGCTAGAACAAACTTATCAAAGGCTCGTTCATTTTCTCTCAAAAGAAAATTTTCATCTCATTTGGTACAAGATGAACTCCCTTTAGTCTAACGAACTCGCTTGCTCCCACTTTCCAATTAAGAAGAATTGAACACAAGGATTAAAAATGGAAAAGATTGTGAACAAATCCATAGAAAGGCTTCCAATTTATAGAAATTGGACTGTTTTGTACAATACAAAAATTGTGTTTGTACGTACGATTTTGAAATTTGTACAATATGAACTTGAATTTGTACATATGACAAAAAACTATCAAGAACAGTTAATACAGTGAAATGACTTTTCATAAAGTTTCCTTCTTGAGGAGTCATTTCATACGACCTTTGACCAACCTGATCGTACAGAAGAACTGGTGTTCATCTGATACGATTGGTTAATAATGATTGTACCTATCGATTGAATATATTTGCATGCAGATCAATAACTGGATTATGCTGAAGAATATGTGTTCATACATACGATGTTTAAGAAATAACTATCCTAGGAATGCCCTCCATGATCATACATATAAATAATTGATTATTTGTAAACATGATGAAGTTTTTGTACTGTTACGATTCTCATAACCTATGACAGAACAAATGAAGTACAATAATTAAGGTTAAACATTATGCTCCATGACTATGAACTTTTTCACATGAAACCTAGTGAATCAATTTTTGAAATGTATACTAGGTTCATTCAAATTGTTACTTCCCTATATGCCGTATGAAGAGAACATGTTAACTATAAAAAGTTAATAAAATCTTTCGTTGTTTACATACTTCCTATTATGCAAAAATTACTGCAATTATAGAATATAAGAATTTGAATATTTACTCCATTGATAATTTACTTGGATCACTCATTATCAACGAGCAAGGAGTGAGTCAAAGACAAATTGATGTAGGTGAAAGAGAAAGGAGAAAATTATAGCCTTAAAGGCTAATAATTTTGATAATGACAATTCTGCATCTAAGGATGATGATGATATCACTAATGACATGATAATTCAAGAGCTTTCTAAAGAAAAAGAAAAAAGCATTGTCAGTAATAGAGAAAAGGTAAAGTTAATAAAAATTCTAAGATTTTTACTGATGTTATCTATTTTGAATGCAGGAAGTCAGGGCACTTCAAGTTGGATTGCCCAAATCATTAAATCTTATCCAATCAAGGAGAAAGGTGAAGAAAAACTGAAGTTTAAGAAGGCTTTCTTGGCAGACTCTGCTTCAGACTCATTTGAGACAGAAGCTGAAGAAAAGGTTGTGCTGCCCCATAATCTAAATTAGAAGAATTATTCTTTTCAAAAAACATATAATCTATCAGTGATAAATAATAGATTCTATAATTTAAAACATCAGTATGCATATCTGTATTAATTTTCAAAAATCATATACAATACTCAAGATTTATACAATTTTATTATAACTATTTTATCCTGAGTGCAAAAGAAAAAGAAAAAGAAAAAGAAATAAAACCTAAAAAATCCTAACTAGCCTTACACTCTTGCTCCCCTGCCTTGAGCTGAGATCATTTAACCACATATAATAATTTAAAAAGCTCAACAGGTCACCAAAACCTATAACTAAACTCAAAGTATGATAAAGGAGTAATATGCATATTAATAGTCAAATCATAACGGTTGCATTTATATGATTATTAAATAAATGTAGAAATAATAAAATTCATATGTTGTAGTAGTATAATTTATAAATAGTAAAATACTTATATTCGAATGCCAGTAAAAAAAAGAAACTAGTACGAGTGTCAAATCTATAAAGTAATTATCGTATATGTAATATTAATCAGTACATAAATTATATAAAGCATCAAATCAAAATATCGATAAAGATTGTTGAAATGAAATCAATATTGTAAAATCATATCAGAATGTACACATGTTATCCAGAAATTTTTTTATCTCGTGCTTAATATATCGTATGATTAATATCAGTACAGTGAATAAGTATTATTAAATAATATCAATATCTCAATATGTAATAATAATAATATAGTTGTAGAAGCAATAGAATAATACAATAATAGTAAATCTGTGTAATAATAATAAATCCATATAATAATAATAATAAAGCCTCAAAACATGCATTTCAGTAGTCACATTAAACAAGTAAGAAGTATTGGCTATCATGATATTTTTTAGTGTTAATATGAGTGTTAGTAAACCGTTGGTTCAGTAAATAGATTTGTCACTCTTTACCCATCATTACAGTAATGATCTTCTAATAACTTTCAATCAGTGTGTCATGTGAATCAAAAGAGGATAACACTAAACTATTAATTTTAAATGAAAGCACATCGGCCCACTATCTTGTACATGTCAATTAGTCGCCAACCAACAGGTCAACTTGTCTTTACTTATTAATTTCATATATTATTTTAACAATACTAGAATAGTAATAGCGACCAGCAATTACTCAAGCATATATCCACATCTATTTTCAATGTATTGCAGAAAAAAATGTATAATTGAGCTTAATTAAGAAGAAGTCAAAATATTATAAAATTAGACAACAAAGAATCTAATTAAGCAAAATATATATTTTTAGAAAATTATCCAAACACTAGGAATTATATAAAATGATGTTATAAGACTTTTTTTTATAATACACTACTATTTTTAGAGGTCAAATAAACTTTAGGGTATGTAAAAATTACTATATTTACAAAATCAGTTGATGAAAAATTCCAAATAAATACTCAAAATGTTCGTAATCTCGATCTCCATAACATGTATAACATACAAAATGTTATTCATATTTTTTGGTAATAAAAACATAAATTTGATAAAAAAATACCAAAAACCCAAAATCTTTGAAATGAGAAATAGGATAAATGTTCCTTGTAGTGAGACGGGCACTTTTCCCAATAGGCTCGATGAACAAATATTGCACCATGACCTCCAAATCTCAATTTTCTTTATCTCTCTCCCAACATTTTCTCTCCTAATTCCTCTAAAACCACTCTCTAGTACTAAATGCTTAAGGAAAAAGGAAAACAAAGTAATGGAATAAGATATTTAATTATATTTTAATATAATATAATATAATTATTTAACATAATTACTTTTTTAATATAAAATTCAAATAAATAATTTTAGGACTTTAAAAGTTACAAAAGAAATATTCATAAAATAAATCATTTATTTAATAATATTAATGAAATCAATTTGTAAAATAGATACCTAATCATTTCGAAATCCTCACTTATACTAACATGTACCAATTTCTTAAGGATTTTTATTGGTGCCCAAAAATTACAAAAAAAATTTGAGCAAGTAAAATATTACATCAAAATACTAATGAAAAAGATAGTTTAATATTTTGAATTACAATTATTCCAAAAAAAATTTACAAAGCCAAAATACATACTAGAATAATCTACCCACATTGAGAAAATGTCGTCCCCAATATTTTGAAAGTTTGTATAGGTAAACCTAATAGAACTATTCAAAGGCTAACCAAGATGGGGGGAGAATTGGTTATCTTAAAAACAATTCCTGGATTTTGGAAAACCTTTTTGAACTTTATGAAAAATAAAATTACTAATTCTGAAATATGTAGTTATCTATAGAAAAGATTTTTACAAATAATTTTTCAATCATAATAATTAAACGCAGTAAAATAAAAATTATGGGAAAACTAAAGTTAACAGAAGAACTATAAAATTTATAGTGGTTTAATCTAACTAGACCTACAACCACTCCATGGAGACTCTTTCTCTAGGTATTGCACTAAACAAAAGAGACTCTTCTTTTGCTCCCATAGCAAGGTGGAGAAGCCTTTACAATTTCTCTTCCACCAACCCGATGCAGTAGAGAACCATCATATTTTACACTCTCAGAGTGATGATAGCATACATTTTCATCCTTTTTCATCCTC
The DNA here is from genome assembly GCA_016618105.1 of Dendrobium huoshanense. Lineage (NCBI taxonomy): Eukaryota > Viridiplantae > Streptophyta > Magnoliopsida > Asparagales > Orchidaceae > Dendrobium > Dendrobium huoshanense. The sequence continues at coordinate 19,123,329 of CM028357.1, forward strand.
CTCATGAAGGCGAAATACCTTGGCATTCTTTTTCACCCTCATGTTGAAGGAAGAGTATTTTGACATCCTTTTTCACCATCCAGGTGAAGAAAGAGTATCTTTACATTCTTTTTTATCCTCTTGGTGAAGATAAAGTATCTTGGCATCCTTTTTCACCCTCCTTGTGAAGGTAGAGTACCTTGACTTTCCTTTTCACCCACTTGGTGAAGGCAAACTACCTTGATTTAATGTTGAGAATCTTTTCTTGAAAGCCTTCAAAGAAGATTTGTAGAAACTTGAAGAAGATAAAGAGATCCTCATATTAGGCAACCTTATGAATCCCTCACAGTTTTCCTTCACTAGATCTCTCACTATTTAATCTCAAAATTCTCTTCCAAACTTACTCTCTATGGTTTCACTCAAAAGGAATTTGTAGCGAAAAGATAGTGTGAAAGTTTTTAGGACTCTTTATATAGAGAACCTATAAAAACCCATCCAAAAATTGAATAATTCAAGTGATCCATAGCTCAAAAAATTAGGGCTTCGTATTATACGAACTTGGACAAATTTAGTTTTGTATAGTGTAAATCATATTACGATTTAGATCGTACTGTAAGAATAATTCAAAAACAAATTTATTCATAAGGTATGATCAAGTATGAAATAAATTTAGTAGTTTATCAGTCATCTGTAAGACTTGATGTCATATTGTACAAATAGTTCAAAGCTGAATGTGTTCATATAATACAATCTAGTATGAAACAAATTTTGTACTCTATCAATAGTCTATATAACCTGACATCATATTATACGAACAGTTAAAAAATGAATGAGTTCTTATGGTATGATCTAGTACATAAAGAATTTCATACTCTATTAGTCATTTATACGATTGAATATTATATCGTACGAACAGTTCTGAAAAATCAAACCATGTTGCAGTAACTAGATTTTGGAGGAAAACTATGTTAAATCGTATAGTATGATTAGAGATTGTATAGTACAATAAATTTTAAAATATTATCACTCTCACCTTATGCGTGTGCACAGTTATTTAATTACAATCACACTAGCTAAAACTCAAGAATAAAAAATAAATATAGACTCTATATTATGAAATCCTATTCTATTTTGTCTTGAAGTCTTCATCAATCCTAATCTCAATCTTGATTCCTAATTTGCAACAATCTCCCATTTTTTTATGATGATAAATATAATTATTACTTGAATAACAAATTAAGGTGTTTTCTCTTAAGCTCCCCCTCAATGAATGCAAATTAAAAAAATATGGGGAAAAAGAATTTCATCCTTCTCTTTTTTTGTGTTTTTTTAAAGATAAAACAAACACAAAACTAATCAAATGATATACACAAGATATCAAAACAAAAATATGGTAAATAAATACGCAAGACAATAAAGCACAAATACCAAACCACAAATATACATAGGATAGAATACTTCAAATAAATACAAACTACCTCCCCCTTTTGACATCAATAAAAAGAGGAAAGGAAACAATAATAGCCCTTAAAAAAGAAAGTTATTATAAATGAATCAAAACATTGATAAGGAAAAGAATTAAAAAAAAAGCACGACAAACATTAAATTTCTTTTTGAAAAACTCATATTTAAAATCAAAGAAGAAATAAGGTAAGAATAGATGACCAAATTTAATGTTCATTCTAGAAAGCAAAAATTACTAATAAAATAATTATCCCAAAAAGAATTAAATAAAAGTCAAATATTTTCACATTCAATGGTTGTTAAATATATGGATTTTTCTATGAATTAGAGATATAGAGGAAAGAACTAAATGTAGTGTGGGCTCATTTTATGCCTCTTTTATCAACATTAAATTCTTGATACCAAGATATCGCATATATTTTTAATTTGATCTATGTGCTTCTTTTAAGATTAGGCTCATTTTATGACTCTTTTCAAATTTTGGCACACTTTGTGCATCCTCTGATATTATGTTCTTTCAACAAAGTAAATAAGCAAATTATAGCTTATGTGATTATCTTCCAAACACAAGAAAATACTATCTCATATGAGGAAGAATAAATAACAAAATAAAATTTAATAGATAACAATAAAATCAACACAATGACCAAGAAAATAAAAGAAAAATAAACCATAATTTTTGCAACAATTATAACTATAGGATTAATGTCTATAAGAACATTAACATGATCTCCTTATCTCAATCAAATTATAATTTTATTTAAGTTAAGTTTTTTTGAAATAGGAAATAATATTGTATTGGAAGTAATTTAAAATTTTCATCCTTAAAATCAACATTTTAGATTACTCAGTAATAACTTAGAAAATTTACGCGGGAACAAAAAAAAACATAGCAATAACCAAACCATTTCATTTTGTTTTAAAATAAAACATGGACTAAAATTCAAAGGAAATACAAAAATCTCAAATTTAAAATATCTTAAAAAAACATGATAAGATCTGCAATTGATCTAAAAACATTATAAGAACTACAATCAAAATAAAAATATTATTTGAACTACAATCAAACGAAAATATCAAAAAAACAAATACAACAACCAAACTGATAGCCCAGGGATCTTGATATGGAGGAGGTTGTGGAGGAAAAAGTAAGCTAAAGTAGCTATTGATGGTAACTACTTGAGTATTAATTATATCAACATATCCTCTCACCCAGCTCATATATCTGTTGTACCTAAAATCTTGTTGCTCCAAGCATGTCTCAATATGATCAAATAGTTAATCAAAGTGAGACTCAAGATGATCAAATCTCTGAATCATTTCTTAATAGAAATGTTAGTCACGTCTAGGAGCAGGTACATGTGCTAGAGCATGTCCTCTTTCTTCAACAAATTCATCTCCCTCATCCCCTTGATGACAATGAGAAAGAATACAAAATAAGGCATAAATAAAATAGACAGGAAGTTTAACTATAGAACAAGTATAAATAAGATTGTACTATTTCTCCAGTATGTATGCAATTAGGTGTCCAAAAGTCACATTCTTCTTCTTTCTAGTGGCAGGAAGTCTAATGTCAGTAAAATTATTGATGTAGTCTATAATGAACTGAGCTTTATCAAGGCGTGTTTTACATTATAAATTATGTAACAATGGAAAACAAAGGAGTGATATTGATTCAATTGTCAACTTTAGGTATAATAATGGTTTTTAAGACATGCCGGATGATAAGGGTATTTTGATTCAAAGTGTGAACAAGGGGTAAATGTTAGATTGAAGGTATAACTTTAATAGTTTGATTAACTTCATACAAATCAAAATCACTTCTAAAAATTATCGAGTGTTCCCTAACTACCTCAGTTCTAAGATGCAGAAATGTTTCTAAATCTTCCTTATTGATTTGTACTCTTTGATGTAAAAAGCATAAGAGGACATTATTGTATAATATTCTCTCCTCCTCAAATTTGTAAGAAAATAGTATAAGGTTTTAGAGTGAAACACATAAATCAAGATGAGAATGAAAGAAAATTAAGTAAAGTTAAATAAGGGTATGATTGGGAAGTTTATGTCTTCTTGAATAAGAAGACGAGGAGTGATTTTAGCCAGAACAAACTAGTTGAAGGCTTGTTCGTTTTCTCTTAAAAGAAAATTTTCATCTCATTTGGTACGAGATGAACTCCCTTTAGTCTAACGAACTCGATTTCTCCCACATGTCATTTTAGAAGAATTGAATATGAGGATTGAAAATGGAAAAGCTTGTAAAGAAATCCAAATAAAGGCTTCCAATTTATAAAAATTGGATGATTTCATACATTAAAAAATTAGTTTCATACATATAATTATAAATTTTGTACAGTACAAACTTGAATTTATACAGACAAACAAAAACTGTCAAAAATAGTTAATATAGCGAAACAACTTTTCGTAAAGTTTCCTTCTCAAGGAGTCATTTCCTGTGAACTTTGACAAACCTAATCATACAGACTAATAGGAGTTCAGCTGATATGATCGGTTAATAATTATAGTATCTATCGATTAAAGTCATCAGCATGCAGATTGACAACTGGATTGTATAAACGAATAGGTGTTCATATAGATGATGTTCAAAAAATAACTATCGTAGGAATGCCCATCATAATTGTACAAATGAATAATTGATGGTTTGTATAGATGATGATGTATGTATACTATATAATTATAATAAAAAATCAAATTTTTGAATGTCCAACCCAGAAAAGAAATCATGTAAAAATTGGAGAATTCGTATAGAATGAAACAAGATCATATTATACAAATCAAAAAAGAAATTTTAGATTTTCACCTGATGATCAAGATACTTTTCTGAAAGAATTCAAGAAAGATTCCCAAAACAAAAAAATAAAAACCTTAAAAAAATCACAAAATAAAAAAAGTCAATCAAAATAAGCCACAAAAAAAAAACAAAAATATAATTACAAACAAAATCATAAACACACAAGAAATACATCGCAAATGCAATTTTAAAAAAATACAATTAACAAACATGAATATCAATAACATCCAATCTGTTTCTTAAGATGTTAAAAGTTTCAAAAACCAGTAGTTTTATGAAAATGTCATCAATTTGATTTTTAGTTACTACATGATGTAGCTCTATTTCTCCTTTAATGACTGTAATGAAGTGATGCCTTATGTCTATATTCTTTGTCCTAGAATGTTGAATTGGATTCTTTGAAATTGAAATGGAATTTATATTATAATAAAAAATTGTAATAATACCAATTAAAAAGCCTAAATCTATAAGTTATTATTTTAACTATAGAATATATGCCACACAACTTCGTAAGGTTATATATCCTACTTCAGCAGTAGATAGAGCTAATGAATTTTATTTTCTACTAGACCAGAAAACTAATGAATTTCCAATGAATTAACAAATTTCAGAAGTAATCTTTCTATCAATCTTACACCTTATAAAATCTAAATCAGAATATATAATAATTTCAAAAGAGGTGTTATGCCTATGATACCAAATCATGAAGTTTTGAGTTCCTAAAAAATTTCTCAGAATTCTTTTAACAGTGGTCAAATGAGATTCTTTTTGATCAGCTTAAAATTTAGCTTAAAGATAAATATTAAACATGATATCTGGTATGCTACCAGTTAATTAAAATAATGATCCAATCATTTCTCTAATTTTTTTTATCAATGGGTTTTTCTTTAGAGTCCTTATCTAACTGGCCTAAGGAACTCATAAGAGTACTTATTTGTTTAGCTTTATCTATTTCATACTTCTTAAGAATTTTCATAATATATTTAGATTGACTAAGAAAGGATACATCTTCTTTATGCTTTTTGCTAAAACTAAAATAGTAACTCAAGTCTCCCATCAAACTCATTTAAAATTCCTTATTATATTTGAAAAGTCATCAAAAAAATTTTTATTAGTGGATCCAAACAAGATATCACCAATATAAATCTGAATGATATAAATGTCATCTCCCGCTCTTTTTATGAAGAGAGTGGTGTATCTACACTCTCTTTTACAAAATATTTTTCTATTAGGAAAATGCTTAGTCTTTCATATCATGTCATAGGTGCCTGTTTTAATCCATACAATGCCTTTCTTAATTTAAACACATATTAGAAAATTGAGAATTTTTAAAGCCTAGAGGTTGCTCAACATAAAAATCTTCTTTAATCAATCCATTAAGAAAGGCACTTTTAACATCCATTTGAAATAATTTAAATCCTTTAAAATTGGCAAAAGCTTGATGCACCCTTATTATTTCAAGTCTTGCTGCAGGGACAAAAGTCTTCTCAAAATTAATTCCTTCTATTTGATTGTAACCCTTGGCCACCAATCTTATCTTATTTTTAACCACTACTCTTGAATCATTAATCTTATTTTTTGAATACCCATTTAGTTTAATAAAAGTTTGATTTTTTGGTCATTCTGCCAACTCCCAAACATTATTTATAATAAATTGATTCAATTTTTTATGCATAGATAGTATTCTAAATTCATCAGAAAGTGCTTGATTTTAATTAGTGGGTTCAATTATTGAAATAAATGTTGAGTTGTTCAGATTTTTGTTAAACCCATGCTTAGTCCTAACACCTTCACTCGGGTCTCCTAAGATTAGTTCTTTAGGATTAATTTTAGAATATTTCCATTTTCTAGGAAATTAAATTTTTATTTCAACATTTTCTTAAAGATTTACATTTTAAATTTCTTAGATATTTTCTTCAATGTCTTCTTCTTCTAATCTAGACCTACTAGTAATATCAGATTCATCAAAAACTACATATGAGTGATATCCCTTACAACCAAAGTTTTTTTGTTAAAAATCCTATAGGTTTTACTAATGCTTGATTATCCAAGAAAAATTCTCATATCAGATTTAGGATCAAATTTTCTTGAAAGATTTTTCCCATTGTTATGAATGAATATTTTACATCCAAATACATGTAGATGTGAGAGGTTGGGGGTACTACCTTTTAGGAGCTTATAGGGTGTCATATTCAACTTAGATCTAATGTCCATCCTATTCAGAACATAACAAGCTATATTAATGACTTCAGCAAAAAAATATTTAGAAAGTGAATATTCAGCTAACATGGCTCTAATGGCTTCTACTAAAGTTATATTCTTTCTTTCAAAAACCCCATTCTACAGAGTGATTCTGGGACCTTAATGATTATGATCTATTCCTTGCTCTTTACATAACACTTTAAATTTTTCATTTTTAAATTCTCTTTCGTAGTCACTATGAATTGCAAGGATTTCACAACCAAACTTACTATGAATCCAAGTTAAAATTTTCTACTAAATTCATCAAATGATTCACTCTTATGTGATAAGAATCTAATCTAAGGAAATCTTGAATAATCATCAATAATTACATACCCTAAAAACTTCCCTCTTAAACTTACAGTGCTAATAGTGAAAGTTCGATGGGGATGTTAAGCCCTATGAACTTAGTCCCAAACTAACCAAGAGGGGGGGTGAATTGGTATTTTAAAAACTTCTTTTTAAAACAAGGAAATAAAATCACATAAACCAAATCACACCACGAAAATAATGCGGAATTTAAACGTGCGGAAGCAAGAAAAAGAACACAGAAATTTATAGTGGTTCGGTCGACTCGACCTACGTCCACTCCTTGGAGGCACCCTCCAAGTATTGCACTACACAAAAAGTGACTCTCCTTTAGCCCCCTCGGCTAGGTGGAGAAACCCTCACAAGAACCTCCTTTTTGCCACCCCGGCAAGGCAGAGAACCTATCTCCTTTTGCTTCCTCCTGAAGCTGGCAGAGAACCAGAACTAAAAGCAAAGCTCCTTACCTCTACCGACCCTTCCACGGACGAGAAACTCTAGACGAAGACGACGCAGAGAGATCCTTGAAGCAACCCTTGTGAAACCCCTCACAAGCTCCCCCTCACAAGATCCTCTCTCTCTCTTCTCTCTCTCTTTCTCTCCTCAAGGCCTTCTTAGGTCAAGGCAGCAGCTCAAAAAAGATCTTGAAAAACGTTGAACAAGAGCTCTTTAAATAGAAGAGCTTCAAAAGAGCTCATTAATTGCAAGTTGCCGACTTTATCGTCCAGGCCGATATGGACAACGGCCTGGCCGATCAGTACAAAACAATGAAGATCGGCCAGAGTATAGCCCTGAATGGAAAACAGGACGATTGAAAAATAGCTTGATCGTCCAGGCCGATCTTACGATCGTCCTGGCCGATCTGTTCAAATCAGAGAAAATCGTCCTGACAATAGCCCTGAATACGAGCTGGCCGATATTGATCGTCCTGAAGTAACTTAAGGTTTTTGACTATATCGGCCTGGCCGATCCTGCGATCGTCCAAAACGATATGATCGTATCAATCATCCTTAATTACTTCCTTGATTTCCTGAACAATTATGGCATAATTTGTGAATATCGTCCAGGCCGATCCGAGGATCGTCCTGGCCGATAATTTAAAGATATGGTATACCATACTTGTCTATGGCGGCTACTTCTTTCTGTTTTGAGCTTATCGTCCTGGCCGATACACGTATCGTCCAGGACGATCTGTTAACGTAGGCTGCCTTAATTAAGAATCCTTAATTAGACTTTCTGTTTTAAGCTGATCGGCCAGGCCGATAAAAGAAATCGTCCTGGCCGATATGAGTAAAAACCAGAATTTCTAAGTCTCTCAAGTGTGTGTGTGAAGGGTTACAAAGCATCAGTCTTTTTGACTATTACAAGAGGACTCAAAAGGTAAAAAACAAAAGTACAGACTGACTCAACCCTAAACCTACGCTTTTCTGAACTTGGCTCCTTTTTGATTATCCGATCGTCGATTCCTGAAAAGTTAGAAGCAACAAACTGTCCAAGAAAAAGCAGTGTTTGTCAATCATCAAAACATAAGACATGAAAAATAGATTTGCAACAATCTCCCCCTTTTTGATGATGACAAAACACAAGTAGGAAAAACAAAATAAAAAAGATTCATTAGAAAAACAAAGTTACAACATCAACTTTTTCTTAATATATCCTATCCTACTCCCCCTTTTTGTCATCACAAAAAGAGAGTCCAGAAACAGTAAAAAAAGAACAACAAACATCACGAAAGACTACTACAAAGAGACAAGAAACAATAACTAAAAGAACGAGGGATCCTGATCATCAGATGGAGGAGGTGGAGGTGGAGGTGGCTGCTGAAAGTAACTGGCAAGGGTAGTAAACTGAGCATTGAACCAGGCGATGTCCTGGTCATGCTGCTGCTGCTGGTGAGTGAGAAAACTGTCGAATCGAGCTAAATCCTCAGCGCGGTGATGCTCGTAGCGGGCGATGTCCTCAGAGTGTTGTTGCTCCTGGGCAGCAACATATGCATCAAATCGGGTCTCCCAACGATCAAATCTCTCAATCAACTGATCAACCGGTGAGTGTTGGTGGAGAGGGACAGGGTCAGGAAAGGGAGCTGGAGCGGGAGCCTCCTCCTCTCTAGCCCCCCGTGGTTCATCAGGGTGGAGACGAGTACTGTGAAGGGTGCTGAAGGAATTGTTTGAGTAGAAGAGAGTTGGGAAATCTGGTGGATTGGGATATTGAATTTGGTATTTGGTTTCAAGAACATAGGCTATGATGTGTCCTAAGGCTAGATTTGGCTTTCTTCTGTGGCCTGGATCACGAATTGTTGTTAGGTGATCAATGTAACGAAAAAATAGGTCAGCAGTGTTGAATTCCCTATGAGCCATGATATAGAAGGTAGTGAGGGAAAGTAGAGGGGTAATATGGACACGGTCACCGGCTTTTGGAATGACGGAGGTGCGAAGGACATGTTGGATTGTCCTAGCATCTCTGACTAAAGAGCTAGTCTCTCCAACATGGTAACGGACATTGGTCTGGCGAAGAAAGTGATTTGCCGTGGACCAGTCAAGATCAGGGTCAAGGGAAATTAAGTGCAGCTTATCTCTGGTGGTGGACAGCTGTAAGAGATCAACACAGTCCTGATATGTGATTTCGACAGGGCGTCGATTCACATAGGAGAACAGGGCTGTGAAGGTGGAGTTGATGCGCAGGTTTGCAAAAAATTCTAGAAGGAACTCAGAATTGAAGGGGAAAACAAGAGACAGAATGAAGCAAAGGGAAGTGTGAGCGAAGAGATCCATTACCGGGTAAGAGATGTGGACTGGATTGATAATCCTGGAAACAGTGATTCCACATTCTTTATAGCGGTGATATGCAGCTTCATCTTCTGCTTCACGGAAATGAGGGTCAACCCTTGCCCTCGAGGAACTTCCAGAGGTCTGACGGACGCGCTTCCCACCAGCCATTTAAGAGATCTTAAGCAAAAACACAAAGGAGAAGGGATGAGGAGTGAAAAACATGGCTGGATCGGCCTGAATTTAAAGAAACGTCCATATCGTCCTGGCCGATCGTGGAATCATCCAGGCCGATATGCGTCAATAATTACATACAGGCCGATTGGTCAAAAAGGCGGTCCAATCGTCCGGGCCGATCAGATATCGGCCAGGCCGATTAGACACAGGCTATCGGCCTGAGGAGTCAGTCCGGACGACCGTTGAAAAAGCAGATCATCCGGGCCGATTAGGTGTATCGTCCAGGACGATGCACAATAATAGATCGTACCGGCCGAAGTTAAAACGTTTTAAATGCTTGCCACGTGTATCGTCCAGGACGAACAGTGGATCGGCCCGGCCGATGGTCCAATAATGGATCGTCCGGGGCCGAATTTAAAGATAAAAACGTACTAACACGTGGATCGTCCGGGACGGTCCAGTGTATCGGCCAGGACGATGCATATAGAATGCATCGGCCAGACAAATATACTATCGGCCAGGACTATCATCATGAGTTTTGATCAAATCGTCCAGGACGATAATGTATCGTCCAGGACGATGATTTTCAGTAAGCACAGAAAAAGATCAATAGATGGATTTTGGAAAGATTTTGTCCTATCGGCCAGGACGATATAAATATCGGCCAGGCCGATGTGACTTGAAATTGAAATCAAGAAAGGAATGGTGATGATCAAGATCCTCAAAAATAAAACAAAAGAAAAGACAGTCTAAGACACAAAATAAAAAAAAAAGAAAAAAAATAAAACAAACACCGAATATTTTTGGATTTTAATTTTTCAATTTTTTTTTTGTTTTATGGAGACATCATATGAGGATTCTTTTCATGAATTTAAACTTTTAAAGTTTTAGGAGATCAAGAGGTTTAACAAAATCCAATTAGAAGAAGGTAGAAAAACTGATTTCATTTACCCTAGATCGGACATCCTTCAGGGTACAAAATTCTCTTAAAAACAACAGAGTCCTGACTCGGAATAACAAAAAGGATAAGAAGATCCAATCAAGACATGTTAACAATTAAAATATCTTATAAATAATAAACCAAACTAGTTTTTCTCAATCATGCAATTTGGAATCAAACCTTTGAACGTATCACATAATCAATGAGTTTTCTAAGTTTTAAGAGTTTTACCAAAGAGATGACAGCTTGCATTTAGTGGGCTAATTTTATGCCTCTTTTCTCTTTTATTGGCTCTTTGAGCATCTTTTGATTTTTGATACACTTTTGTGTATATAGTTTTCTTTTCAATTTGGCTTCATTGGCCTCTTTCCTTTTTAACTCTTGCAAGCTAATAACTCTTTAATATACCCTTAAGGAAAAATACTTAGTTGTGAGTATATCCTCCAAATATTAGAGAATAGGAGCTCTCTCTCTAACATAGGGAAGAACAATCCACAACACAAAATCAAAATCACGTGATGACTGCAATGGTAAGATTTCAAAAGCTTGAATGATATCAAAGAATTTTAACTATTATGCATAAGATGATTTAATGTAACAAGATTAGAAAGAGATCTTAAAAAGCCATTGGTTAAACAGAGTTTAGATTTTTTTTGTTTTATAAAAGAAAATCATGCCACTAAACAAAGTCAGAAGAAGGGAAAAACATCAACAGTTTACTTCCTTTATCCAATTTTAAAAAGCTAAACCCTATCTCCAAAAACTCCAATATTTAAAAGCTTGAGAAGTTTCATCATATGGAATGCCAAAAAATAAAGTCCAAAGTGAACAAAGCAAAAGCAAAAATAAGCAAACTTAAAGACAACAAAAAGTGAGCACAAAAACTAAAAAATAAAAGTCATACAAAAAAAAAATAAAGATTTCAAGCAAGTGATAAAACAACGGATTTTAGCAATTGAGCTGCAAGCCTCCTTATGTCCAGTCATCCTATGCTCCCACGAGGTCTTTGGTGAGAGCACATCTACAAAACTCAACAACAGTTAGTTTTAGGAACCCAAACAGATTTGGGCTCATTCTTAGGAAATGTAGAGTGCAATGCAGATGTGGTATGTATTGAATCATGCATCTTAGGTCTCCACACCCAATGTGTACTGCGGTGAACTGTGCAAGTGTGTGAGATGTGTCCTAGCATGCCACATGAAAAACATTGAATTCTAGGAAAAGGTTTTCTTAATTGGTTTGGGTAAAAATGCCTCTTCCTAGGTTCTGGCCTTTGATTAAAAGTCGGTGTCATCCTAGCTTTCTTACATAAATCATTTTGAATTCTCAAGTCAGTTCTTTTTAATGCATCATTCTCAATCCTCAAATCTTTTTCAATCTCTTTAGATTTCTTAAGATCATCATTAAGTGAGGTGTGTGAAGCTTTTAATGCATTACTTTTCTCAACTAATTCCAAATGCTTCTTGTTTAATTCATCAAATTCATCAAGGAGAGCCATGTGATTTGAATCAATCGTTGCATGATCTTTGAGAAAAACTTCATGCTCTTTTTGTAGATTTGAATGTTCTAATTTTAGGCTAGCATGAGTTTTCTTAAGTTTTTTGTATGATGTATGGATTTTTTCACAAATTTAAAACAATTCATCATAGGTTGGTTTACATACCTCTTCCTCATCACTTTGATTTTCTCCCATGAAACACAAGTTTGTAGTCTCTTCTTCTGGTTCAGTCTCAGAGGAATCAGTACCAGATTCTGCCCAGAAGCCTCTTTGGATTTTCTTATTCTCCTTCCTAGACTTAGCTTTCTCCTCACCTTTTTCCTTTTCTTTGCTTGAATGATCTTGAAGTGTAGGACAATCGGCTCTTACATGTCCCGGTTTCCTGCATTCAAAACAAACAACATCAGAAGATCCTTTAGTATGTTTATGATCCTTACCTTTTCTCCAATTTTGATGATGCTTTTGTTTCTTCCTTAGAAAGCTTTTGAATTGCCTTGTGATGAAGGCAACTCCATCGCTTTCAGACCCGGAAGATTCAGAATCCGATTTGTGTGCCTTCAATGCAATGGTTTTCTCCTTTTTCTTCTCACTTGCATCAAGATTTCTTTGATTCACCCCTTGCTCGTAAGCAATGAGTGAGCCAAGCAAGTTATCAATAGAATAGGTGTTTAAATCTTTAGATTCAGTGATTGCAGTAATTTTTGCATCATAAGAAGAAGGCAAGCATCTCAAAATCTTGTTAACTTTTTCATAGTTCGAAAGTTCTTTTCCTAGTGCATGCAATGAAGTAGCAATCTGAGTAAACCTAGTGTACATGTTAGAAATCGATTCATGAGGTTTCATACGAAAAAGTTCGTAGTCATGCAAGAGAATGTTTAAACGGGATTGTTTAACTTCATTAGTGCCTTCATAAGTAATGCACAATTTATCCCAAATTTCTTTACCAGTCTTGCAAGTTGAAACACGCATGTAATCCTCATATTTTAAAGCATAGAAAAAACAATTCAAACATTTCGCATTTAGTTGAGCTAAATCTCGTTCATCAAAAGTCCATTCGGTAAAAGCAACTTCAGTTTTAAAACCGTTAATTTCACGAGAAGGTGGAGAATAACCTTCTTGAATAAGCATCCACATGCGATAATCAGTAGATTGTAGAAAAGTTGACATGCGAGTTTTCCAAAAATCAAAAGGTAGGTTATCGAACAGAGGAGGTCGGGTAATAGAATACCCTTCCGTAGTGTTGCGATTCCCAAAGTTAGACATGGATCAGATTCAAAAAGTTTTCAAACATTAATTTTCGAATCAAGCTCTGATACCACTTGAAAGTTCGATGGGGATGTTAAGCCCTATGAACTTAGTCCCAAACTAACCAAGAGGGGGGGGTGAATTGGTATTTTAAAAACTTCTTTTTAAAAAAAGGAAATAAAATCACATAAACCAAATCACACCACGAAAATAATGCGGAATTTAAACGTGCGGAAGCAAGAAAAAGAACACAGAAATTTATAGTGGTTCGGTCGACTCGACCTACGTCCACTCCTTGGAGGCACCCTCCAAGTATTGCACTACACAAAAAGTGACTCTCCTTTAGCCCCCTCGGCTAGGTGGAGAAACCCTCACAAGAACCTCCTTTTTGCCACCCCGGCAAGGCAGAGAACCTATCTCCTTTTGCTTCCTCCTGAAGCTGGCAGAGAACCAGAACTAAAAGCAAAGCTCCTTACCTCTACCGACCCTTCCACGGACGAGAAACTCTAGACGAAGACGACGCAGAGAGATCCTTGAAGCAACCCTTGTGAAACCCCTCACAAGCTCCCCCTCACAAGATCCTCTCTCTCTCTTCTCTCTCTCTTTCTCTCCTCAAGGCCTTCTTAGGTCAAGGCAGCAGCTCAAAAAAGATCTTGAAAAACGTTGAACAAGAGCTCTTTAAATAGAAGAGCTTCAAAAGAGCTCATTAATTGCAAGTTGCCGACTTTATCGTCCAGGCCGATATGGACATCGGCCTGGCCGATCAGTACAAAACAATGAAGATCGGCCAGAGTATAGCCCTGAATGGAAAACAGGACGATTGAAAAATAGCTTGATCGTCCAGGCCGATCTTACGATCGTCCTGGCCGATCTGTTCAAATCAGAGAAAATCGTCCTGACAATAGCCCTGAATACGAGCTGGCCGATATTGATCGTCCTGAAGTAACTTAAGGTTTTTGACTATATCGGCCTGGCCGAGCCTGCGATCGTCCAGGACGATATGATCGTATCAATCATCCTTAATTACTTCCTTGATTTCCTGAACAATTATGGCATAATTTGTGAATATCGTCCAGGCCGATCCGAGGATCGTCCTGGCCGATAATTTAAAGATATGGTATACCATACTTGTCTATGGCGGCTACTTCTTTCTGTTTTGAGCTTATCGTCCTGGCCGATACACGTATCGTCCAGGACGATCTGTTAACGTAGGCTGCCTTAATTAAGAATCCTTAATTAGACTTTCTGTTTTAAGCTGATCGGCCAGGCCGATAAAAGAAATCGTCCTGGCCGATATGAGTAAAAACCAGAATTTCTAAGTCTCTCAAGTGTGTGTGTGAAGGGTTACAAAGCATCAGTCTTTTTGACTATTACAAGAGGACTCAAAAGGTAAAAAACAAAAGTACAGACTGACTCAACCCTAAACCTACGCTTTTCTGAACTTGGCTCCTTTTTGATTATCCGATCGTCGATTCCTGAAAAGTTAGAAGCAACAAACTGTCCAAGAAAAAGCAGTGTTTGTCAATCATCAAAACATAAGACATGAAAAATAGATTTGCAACAAATAGGTCCAAAAAGATCCATATCAAGGACTTCTAATGAATTGCAAGTTTTATTATCTTTAAATGCATGAAACAAGGACTTTTCCTATTTTCTTAATTGACATGAATCACACAAGAAATCCTTACTAAAGTCTAGTTTACTTATTATTCTAACCAATTCCTTTTAGGTAATCTTTCTAAGATTTTTCATGCTTACATAAAAATGTCTTTTATGCCACAATCAAGATTCATCAATAATAAATTTTAAATAAAAAGCATTCAAAGATTTAACATAATTTAAAACAAGAAGATAAATATTATTTACCATATCTTCATGCAATACATCAACTTCATTTTGTCTAATAATACATCTTGTAGGCAAAAAGTTTATATTATAAACCTTATTATAAAGCTAACTTGTACTTAGCAAATTATTGTTTAAGCCTTCAACCAATAAAACATTTTTAATCATAAAATTTTTCAAGTTACCAATCATACCTAAACCTAACACTCTCCTAGTGGTATTATCTCCAACTATCACTTTGCCTCCAGTCCTGGCCTCTAGCGATAAAAATTTATTTGCATCTCCAGTCTTATATTTTGAACATCAGTTATTTAGGTACCAAAAGCTCTCACTAGAGCTTGTATGAGAATGATTGTATAAAATTATCAAATAGTATACATGGGAATCCAAATAAATTTAGGTTCCCCTCTTGATAATGATCATCTAAATGCACGTTTTATATGTTCTGATTGATCATCTTAGGTCTCCACACTAAATGTGTTCTACTATAAATAGTGCAAGTGTGGGAAATATTACCCAACATGCCACATGAATGTCATTTAACACAAGGAAAAGGATTTACTATTCTATATGAGTTATAATATCTTTTCCAATGTTTTGAATTTTTAAAGTTTTGATTAGGATTTTAAATTTGTTTAATGGTGGGTGGTACCTTATTTTCTTCAAAAGCTTTCAATTTTTATTGAAGATATGAATTTATAATTTTCAAAATTAAATTTTGATCCTTCAATTCATGTTCTCTTTGATCTGATTCAACCATAAACACCTTAAAATCATTTTCAAGTTTATTATAAGATGTTTTAAATCAATCATGCTCCTTATTCAAATTATCAAATTCATTTAGCAAAGCCATGTGATTGTTATCTATGTTTGCATGATCATTCCTCATATTTTCAATTTTTTTTCTAAATTCAGATGCTCGGTATTAAGGTTAGCATGCAATTTTTTTGAGTTTTCTATATGCATTATGAATTTTCTCAGAAACTTCAAATAATTCATTATAAGATAGGTCACATACCTCCTTATCTGAATGATCAAGATTAATTGTCATTAAGCACAAATTTGTAACCTTCTCTTCATTTTCAATTTTTTGAAGAATATGAAGTTGAGTCAGCCTAGAAAGCTCTTTGCATTCTTTTTTTATCCTTCCTATTATTAATTTTCTCCTCAACTTTATCCTTGTTAGGATTAGCTTTGAGATTTGGGCAATCAGTCATTATATATCCAGGCTTCCTATATTTATAACAAATGATCTCATTAAAAAATTTAGCATTCTTTTGAACTTACCTTTGTTCCAATGCTAACATATTTGTTGCTTTTTCTTAAGAAAACTTTTGAATTACCTAGTCTGAAGTGTAATATCTTCTTCATCCTGAGGCATGGATTGATCACTCTCTGAATCATCAACTTTTAAAGCTATATCCTTTTCTTTTCACTTGTCATCTGTATCAATATGTGTTTAATTCAATCCTTGCTCGTAAGTAATCAATGATCAAAGTAGATTGTTAATAGAATATACATTTATATCTTTAAACTCATTTATGGCTGTTATCTTTACATCATAAGCAGTAGGTAAATAATGTAAAAGTTTTTTAACTTTCTCTAAAATTTTAAGTTCTCTACCTA
Source organism: Dendrobium huoshanense (assembly GCA_016618105.1). Taxonomy (NCBI): domain Eukaryota; kingdom Viridiplantae; phylum Streptophyta; class Magnoliopsida; order Asparagales; family Orchidaceae; genus Dendrobium; species Dendrobium huoshanense. The sequence goes on from CM028357.1 coordinate 19,140,224, forward strand.
AAGCTTGCAATGATGTAACAATTTGAGTAAACCTTATAAACATATCAAAAATTGATTCATGTGAAATAATTCATAGTCATGTAATAAAATGTTCAACCTAGATGTCTTAACCTCATTTGTCCCTTCAAAAGTTATGCAAAGTCTATCCCAAAAATTAAAGAGAATATTATCAAATAAAGATGGTCTAGTGATTATATATCCTTCAAGAGTATTCCAATTTCTAAACTTAGCCATGATCATTTTTGAAAAAGTAGTCTAAACTTTAAATTTTGAAAATGGCTCTGATACTACTTGAATGTTCTTGTAGGTTGTTAAACCTAATAAAACTATCTCAAGGCTAACCAAGAGGGGGGGGGGGGGGGGGGGGGGGGGGGTGTGTTAATTTGTTATCTTAAAAAATAATTCTTAGATTTTGGAAAACCTTTTTGAGCATTATTAAAAGTAAAATCACTAATTCTAAAATATATAGTTATCTATAAAAAATATTTTCATAGGTACATTTTCATCCATAAAAATTAAAAGCAGCAAAATAAAAATTTATACAATCATTAATTTTTTGAACTATTATTGTACAAGTCTATTAAACAAAACATTAGAGAAATGATTGGATCAGTCGTTTATATAATTTATACAAGTCTCCACACTAACTTAGTTTCAGATATTATCAGTCGTTTATATAATTTAGATCGTATTGTACAAATATTTTAAAAATAGATTTATTTTATGGTACGATCCAGAATAAAATGAATGTCATACTCTATTAATTTTCTATACGATCTAACATCATATTGTAGAAGTAGTTGAAAGATGAATGAGTTAGTATGGTATGATCTAATACAAAATAAATTTCATACTCCATCAGTCATCTATTTGACCTGACATCATACTTCAGGAATAGCTCAAAAATGAATGCGTTTGTATGATATTATCTAGTACAAAAGGAATTTCTTACTACGTTAGTCATTTCTATGACCTAATATTATATTGTACTAATAATTAAAAAATGTACGAGTTTGTATGGTACAATCTAGTAAAAAATAATTTTTTACTCTATTAATCATTTGTATAATTGGACATTATACAGTACAAACAATTTTGAAAAATCAACCCTTATTGGAATAATTGGATTTTGGAGGAAATCGTATAATACGATTAGAGATTGTACAGTACAATTAGAGATCATAAAAAATTATCACTCTCCCCCTGTGTGTGTGTGCATGGTTATCCAATTACAATTAAACTTGCTCATACTCATGAATAAAAATAGAAAAATATAAACTCTATTATTTGAAATCTTATTCTATCTTATCTTAAAGTCATCACTAACTTGGAGTAGTATATAATTTTTCTGAAATGTTAGTATTCCCTAAAATAAACAAAAATTTCCAATATATATTACAAGAAATAATAAAATCATAACAATAACATGTTGTTATCATAAAAAAATTAGAATCTCAATCTTGATTCCTAATTTGCAACCCATTTTCCTTAAGGATTCTGGTATAAAATCAATATAAATTTGGTTGGCATGATTCATTATTACTTATCATCTTGGACAATCCACTTAATCATCTTGGATGATACTTTTCATTAATGGTCGTCCAGCTTGATTCATCGGGATGATCGCATGAGTCTAATCATCCTGATTATCCTAGATGATAGGACTACTTTTAACTAATCATCTAAGACGTCATAAATTCTCCTGATCGTCCTGGATGATCCTTCAACCATCCTGGATGATGTTCTTGATTCTTTATAAACAACTAATTTCAAACATTTTTCTCACCCTCAAATCCTCCAATTCTTATTTCCTTCTCACTAATACTCTCAATCCATATCAAAGACTTTTGGGAAAAGATCCAGGATGGTGACCAGAAGTTCTCTGAGGGAGAATATTGACCCTCAATTAACTGAGGCGGCTGACTAAGCTGCCTATCTTCGATACAAAATCATTGGGATCATACCTTCGAGGATTGTCAATCCTCGACCGCTCACTTACCAGTACTTAATCTATTCACTCACACTTCTCTCACTTTCATTCTGACATTGGCTTGCCCATTCAATTCTAAACTCCTCCATGAGTTATTCGCCAGTCTTAGGATCAATGCCATAGGGAGAGAGAGAGAGAGAGAGAGAGAGAGAGAGAGAGAGAGAGAGAGAGAGAGAGAGAGAGAGAGAGAGAGAGAGAGAGAGAGAGAGAGAGAGAGAGAGAGAGAGAGAGAGAGAGAGAGAGAAGGCCTAAAACAGTCCCTCAACTCTTTATAAGGAACTAAAATGGTTCTCAACTCTTTTGAGGGACAAATTTGGTCCCTCAACTCCTTAAAAGAGGCATTTTTGGTTAATAATAATTTTTTTATTAAAAACATTTTTAATAATGTTTTTTTTTTTAAAAATCACTATTACTTGAAAATTACATTTAATAAATAATTTAATTAAAAAAAGACTAAAATACCCCTTGATTTAACACTATTAACATCAAAATTTGATGTTAGAATCAAAAAGATCCATTTTAATGGAATTGAGGGACCAAATTGATCCCTAAAAAGAATTTGGGACTGTTTTAGTCCTCTCTCTCACTCACTCTCTCTCTCTCTCTCTCTCTCTCTCTCTCTCTCTTTCTCTCTCTCTCTCTTTATATATATATATATATATATATATATATATATATATATATATATATATATATATATATATATTGCTATGTGTTATTTATATCTCTCTTATACTCATATCTATTCTAGAGAGATGGTTCTTTGACCTAAATGAACAAAAAGAATATTTAGGTTGATCTCGAGTTTGTGAAAAGGATCGCTTATAAGGTTAGACTAGAAGGAGTATTATGCAAATTGACTTCTGATGAAGCTTAATTTCCTAAACTTGACCTACCTACAGTCCTATGTTTACAGACTCCCAGTAGAGATCACCTATTAGGATTTCCATGAACTCCTCTAACTTTCTACTACTGAAGATAAGCATCATACCTTATATTCAGATCTTAATTATAACTAGGGTCCTATCAACCAACTACTAAGGAACACTAATGTCACCTACCATGATGGTGCCTCAAGCACCTTAGTAAAAGATGCTAGGGCAATTTAGCATGTCCTTAGAACCTCAATGATCCCTAAGGCTGGTGATCGTATTCACATCACTCCCCTACTCTCAATAACAACCTATTACATTATGACACATAGGGAGTTTAATGCCATTGATATATTCTTTTGCTACATTGAGCATATGACTAGTATTAGGAATTTAGGGCATAGAAAAAAACTCAATCTTGCCTTAGGATACATCATAGATTTTGTGTTTGAAACCAAATACAATCTTCAATATCCCGCCCCACTGAACTACCAACCTGCCTACTACACCAACAGCTCCTTCCATATTCTTTATTGTACTCATCTCCATCCGAGGCATGAGGAGTCTGATGGAGCTGAAAGAAGCTATTCCTACACCTGTTCCTATTTACCAGTAGTCACAGCTGGATCAATTGGTGTAGCGATTTGACTAGTGGGAGGTTAAGTTTGATCCCACATTATTGCACAAGAGCATCAGCACGAGGTAGATGCTGCTCGATTTGATGCATATATGGCCCACCAATAATAGCACCATGACCAGGATATGGTATGGTTTGGGGAGCAATTTGCTTCCATCTCCAGTTTCTTTAAGCCACCACCATCGCCACCTTCACCTGATTAGGGCCATTCGTACTTGTAGACTAATTTTTTGTGATGTTTTTTATGTGTTATTTTATACCTAGTTTTGTACTTTGTTTTGTTTTTTTTATTTCTTTTCAATTTCCTCCTTTTTGAGATATCAAAAGGGGGAGTAGTGTTAGTGTAGTATTAGTGTCTTTTTTATTTTATTATATTGTATTGTATTGTTGTATCATTTAGTGTTTGTACTATTTCTGCTCTATCACCTATTTATTTTAATAATATTTGCACTGCTTGGTTCATACTATTCTCCTTTACTTTATATTTTAGTTTTATTAATTGCTTTGAGTTGAATTTCCTAATAAGTATTTTCCATCATAAAAAAGGGGGAGATTGTTGCAAACATGAATTCAAGGATTATAATTTTGATGATTGCAAATATTTTTGACATTCCTAGTTTCTCACTACTGTTACTATTACACATCTATTTTGGTTATTCTGCATACTAATATTTATGGTCCGTAAGATCAATTAATATTTAAGCTATTTCAAGTTTTGGTAGATTAGGACTGAGTTAGTATGTAAGTATAATTTCAGTGAATGTTTTCTTTCTTGGGTCAATTGTAATAAGGTGGATTCTTATACTAAGTAATCTTTCACACACACACACACACACTTAGGAGGAGAAATTCAATAAGTTAAAGAGTTTTCTATTTTTTATCACATTACACAGGACAATCCCAAATCATCTTGGATGATCATTTAAAAATAAAAAACCAAATTAGGGCTCCTGTATTAAGATTGTCAAATTAAGCAAATCGTCTTGGATGATATTTACATCATATTGGATGGTATACTCAAATTAGAAATAATCAACTACTAAACACTTTTAGGTATGATATTATTTTTAGAAATCATACAGGACGATCCCATATTATCCGGGATGATCCCATATCATCCTGGACGATTCATTATGATCATGCCTAAATTAGTCAAATAATTAAGGAAAATAATTAAGATTTGATTAATTGATCATATCAACCTTGATAATTGTAGGATCATCTTGAATGATCAGTTAGAAAAACCTTAGTTTTCTTTTGAATCACCTGGATTACTAGAAAAATTTGCTGGATGATCAGTTGCAATTCTTCATCATCCAGGTGTATTTCCTAGATAACCAGACAATTTATTGGATGATAATCCTTTATTTTTAACTAATCATATAAGATGATCCAAGAATCGTCCTAGATGATAAGTTATATTTCTTCATAGTCCAACATGTGTCTTCTAGATGACCAGAATGATGTGTTGGACGATATATATGATTTTGAACTAATCAAATAAGATGATATTCATACATCATCCTGGATGATTAGAATAAATAGTGAGTTCAAATCGCTAGCCCTCCTAGATCATCTTTGTTGAAATGACTAAAATACACTTACATACTGTATGATCTTTAATGGCAAGTTATAAATTAGGGTAAATTTTAAGCTCTTCTTTATGAGATCTCTTGATTATTGATGGAGAGATCATTTGCTTCTTTCCGAACCTGAGAGAACTTAGAGAAGGAGAAGGAGAGCTTAGGAGAGAGAGAGAGAGAAAAAATCTTGTGTGGAGGAGTTTGTGAGGTGCTCATAATGGTTACATCAAGAAAGGATTCAAGTCATTTTCTCCATTCATCATACTTAGCTCCTTGGTGGTTCTAGGAAGGTCTTCCTCATCAATCGATTATGGTTCTCTGCCTGCTTCAGGAAGAAGGAAAAGGAGGTTAGGTTCTCTGCTTAATCGGGGTCATTGAAAAGGAGTTTCTAAAGGCTTCTTCGCCTTGCTGTGGGAGCAAAAGCAGAGTCGCTTTGGTTTAGTGCAATACCCGGAGGAGAGGCTACGGGAGTGGATGTTGGTCAAGTTGACGGAACCACTATAAAATTTGGTGTGTTTTATTTTTGATGTTAATTATGCACTTTACTTTTCTGTACGTTAATTTTTGTGGTTGATTGTGTTTGTTTTAAAATATTTGAATAGTCATCAAAAAGTTTTTACTTGCATTTAAGAATTTTTTAAAACTACAAATTCACCAGCCCCCCCCCCCCCCCCCCCCCCCCCCCCCCCCGCTCTTGGTTAGCCTCTGGCTAGTTCATAAGTGCTTAGCAACCCTAATGAAGTTTGACCAACTAACTTAAATTCAGCACTATTTGATGAATCCTAGCTATGCAAGAAAAATTAAATCAATTTGTGAGAAATGATGTTTAGAGCTAGTTGAAAGACCAAAGGACTAGAGTATTATTGGAACTTAATAGATTTTTCAAAAATAAAATAAATGATTCTAGTGTATTGGTGAGAAATAAAGAAAGATTAGTGGCTAAGGGGTACAACCAGATAGAAGGAATTAATTTTAAATAGACATTTTCCCTTGTATAGACTGGAAGTTATAAGAGTGCTACTAGTTTTTGACAACTTTAAGGGATTCAAACTATACCAAATAGATATCAAAAGTGCCTTTTTGAATCGGATAATAAAAAAAAGATTTGCATGCTTACTAACCCCCAGGCTTTAAAAATTCATAATTTCTTAATCATGTGTTCAAATAAAAAGGCATTGTGTGGACTAAAATATGCACCTAGAGCTTGGTAAGAAAAGCTAAGCATATTCTTACTGGATAGAACCTTTGTTAAGGGGGGGCGTAGATGAATGTTTGTTAGGGATGTTAAGCCCTTAAGAACTATCCCGAGGCTAACCAAGAGGGGGGGGGGGGGGGGTGAGTTGGTATTTTAAAAACTCTTTCTTAGATGAAATCACAATAAGCACAAACCAAAATCACTATAAAAAAATAATTGTAGAAAATTAAAATGTGGAAGCAGTTAAAAGAACACAAGGGTTTATAGTGGTTCGGTCAACTTGACCTACGTCCACTCCTATGAGGCGCCCTCTAGGTATTGCACTAAGTAAGTGTCTCTCCTTTAGCTCCCATAGCTAGGAGGATAAGCCTTTACAACCGACTCCTTTCACCAACCCTGGTGTGGCAGAGAACCGACTCTTTTTGTATCCTCCTGAAGTGCGCTGAGAACCAACTCCTTTTGCTTCCTCCTAAAGCGGGCAGTGAAGTGACTCCTTTTGCTTCCTCCAGAAGCGGGCAGAGAACTCAGACCTTTTGCTTAAGTAGACCTCCCTATAACCTCCCAAGAATAAATTACGACGACCGGAGATGACGACTTGGAACCTTGCCTGGAGTAACCCTTGTGAACCCTCTCACAAACTCCCCCTCACAAGTTCCTCTCTCTCTCTCTCTCTCTCTCTCTCTCTCTCTCTCTCTCTCTCTCTCTCTCTCTCTCTCTCTCTCTCTCTCTCTCTCTCTCTCTCTCTCTCTCTCTCTCTCTCTCTCTCTCTCTCTCTCTCTCCCTCCCTCCCTCCCTCCATCTCCCAAGGCTCTCTTAGGTCAAGACAGCAGCACTCAAGGTCTCTTACATGAGAAAAATTGGATCCTTTAAATACAATTTTAAGAACCGACATTATCGTCCAGGACGATATGAATATCGTCCTGGCCGATCAGTATAAATCATGGACTATTGTACTGAACATAAGCCTGAATAGAGGTCTGGACGATTCAAAATTAGCTTGATTGTCCTGGATGATCTCACGATTGTTTCGGGCGATTAGTTCAAATCAAAGGTAAATCGTCCAGAACATCACCTTGTATATGATCTGGCTGATGTTAATCATCCAGAAGCAACAAAGGTTTTTGAACTGATCATCCCGGAAGATATTGAGATCATCCTGGATGATGTGATCATATCAATCATCCTTAATTATTTTCCTTAATTGTCTGATCAATTTAGGCATAATTGTATAAAATCATCCAGGATGATACAATATCGACCTGGCCGATATCCAAAAATAAAGAATGCCTAAATAGATCATGTCAGAAAATTCTTTCTATTTTTAGCATATCGTTCTGGCCGATACATGTATCATCCAGGCTGATATCCTAATGACGGCTGCCTTGACGAGGAGTCCTGATTAGGGTTTATGTTTTAAACCCGATCATCCAAGATGATATAAATATCATCCGGGATGATGTGAGTAAAAGTAGAAATTCTAAATCAATTAAGAAAAGAACACTCAAGTGTGTGTGTATAGGCTTACTTAGCATCAGACACTTCTAAGATTATAATTGACTTAAGAGAGGGAAAAGAAAAGTTACAGACTGACTCAATCCTAATCTACCCAATCTTGAGCTGGTTCCATTTGTCGTCTGATCTCTTGGCCCTGAAATGTTAGTAGAAAAAGGCAGTCATATTGTTTTTTATTGTCAAAATCATAATTCATGAAACCAAATCTGCAATAATCTCCCCTTTTTTGATGATGACAAACACTGTGATAATTATTTCAAAAATAGCAGTGTAAAAATAGAAAGGCTTTCAAGATTCAGAATAAAAGTTTAATCATACAAACCTACTACTCCCCCTTTTGACATCTCAAAAAGGAGGAGAAAACTAAGAAACAAAGTAAACAAATACTTTTTTTTTTAATAAGCCAAGCCATGAGCATGATGTAGTATTCCATGTGATTGATTTTAATAATATGTAATTTAATGAGTTAACACTATCAAAAATCCAAAAAATGGTAGAATATTCGATCATGGTTACCCTAACTCGGACTTTCTTTTAGGGTGGAATCATCTTTTGAAATTAATGACCTAACTCAAAAATTCAATTGGATATGAAAAAGAGGATTCGTTCACCACTTGGTTTTAGAAAAAATATCTTTATAGAATAATGTATCAAAGTAAATTTTTCACAATCGCAAAATAATCGAAACCAAGCCTTTGATTTTATCAAGTGATACATAAAAACTTCTAAGTTTTAAAAGATTTGAAAAGAGAGGAGAGCTTGCTTTTGGTGGGCTCATTTTATGTCTCTTGTCAATTTGAATGGCGCTTTGCGCATCTTTTGATTGTTAATACACTTTGTGTATTTTTTTTTAATTTGGCATTCATTGCGCATCTTTTATTTTTGGCATCATTGGCCAATTTTTTTTTTATTTTTGCAAGCTACATTCTCTTTTAGAATCTCTTAAATAATCTTAGTTGTGAATATATATTCTAGATATTAGTGAAGAAAAACTCACTCTCTAATATAGGGAAGAACAATCCACAAAATAGAATTAATAATAGTATGAAGAAATGCAATGACAACGGTAACGAGGAATATTGATGTGACATAAAGACTTTGATCATTATAAATACAAGATAGATTTGCTGTAGTAAGGTTAGAAATATCATAATTGCATATTCCAATAATTAATTTGAGATAGACTTTTGATTAGAAAAGAAAACTGTGCCACTAAAATAGGTTAGAGAAATAGATACAATCAATGGTATATTTTTACCCTTAAATAGATTAAGATATGTAAAACATTGACTACAAATTTTCAAAAGCAAAGACAAGGCATACGATAACATTTCAGCGATGATTTTGAAAACCAAATCTAAAATAAAAATGAAAATACAATAATCTAAACAAAAACTAAAAGTAAAGAAGAAGAAAAAATAACAAAACAAGGAGTAAAAAGAAAAGCAAAAAGAAAAAAAGGAAAAGAACAAAGACAAAAGAAATGCAAGTTAAAAGATCAAGTTCATGCATTTATGTGAATCACACCCAATATGGTCTTTAAAGAGCTGAAAGTGTCGAAGGCCAGTGGTTTAGTAAAGATGTCAGCCAGTTGATTTTCAGTTGTCACATGGTGTAACTCAATGTCTCCCTTATTTACATGATCTCTAATAAAGTGATGCCTAATATCAATGTGATTAGTCCTTGAATATTGGATAAGATTCTTAGAAATGCATATGGCACTAGTATTATCACAAAAGATTGAGATGGTGCCTATAGGTAATCCTAAATCCAATACCTGTTATTTCAACCAAAGGACTTGGGCCACACAACTTCCAAGAGCAATGTTCTCAGCTTCAACAGTGGAAAGTGCAATAGAATTTTGCTTTCTACTAGACCATGATACGAAAAATTGTCCTATGAATTGAGAAGTTCCAGAAGTACTTTTTCTATCCACCTTACATCCTACAAAATTAGAGTCAGAAAATCCAATTATCTCAAAAGAAGTGCTGTGCCTAGGGTACCAAATTCCTAAGCCTTGGGTCCCCAAAAGGTATCTAAAAGATCTCTTAACTACAGTCAGGTGGGATTTCTTAGGGTCAGCTTGAAATCTAGCACAAAGATAAACACTAAACATTATGTCAGGTCGGCTCGCAGTTAAGTAAAGTAAAGATCCAATCATGCCTATATATTTCTTCTGATCAACAGACTTACCACTTGGTTCCTTATCCAACAGAACACTAGAAGTCATGGGAGTATTAATTGGCTTGGCTTTATCCATCTCATACTTCTTTAAAATGTCCTTTATGTATTTTGATTGATTTAGAAAGGTTCCATCATCTAATTATTTTATGCTAAACTCCAAAAAGTAAGACAACTCTCCCATCATACTCATCTCAAACTCTCTACTCATTATTTTAGAGAATTCATCACAAAGTTTCTTATCAGAAGATCCAAAAAGTATGTCATCCACATAAATCTGAACAATGAGCAAATCATCTCCAACTTTTCTAATAAAGGGTGGTGTCTATGCTCCCCTTAACAAACTCCCTTTCTAGTAAGAATGTGCTAAGCTTCTCATACCAAGCTCTGGGTGCCTGCTTTAAACCATATAAGGCCTTTTTTAATTTAAAAACATGATTTTGAAATTGGGAACTCTCAAAACCTAGGGGTTGTTCTACAAACACATCTTCTTTTATTTCCCCATTTAAAAGGGCACTCTTAACATCTATTTGAAAAGTTTAAATCATTTATAACAGGCAAAGGCTAATAGCACTCTAATGGCTTCCAATCTAGCTACAGAGGCAAAAGTCTCCTCAAAATCTATCCTTTCTATTTGGTTATACCCCTTAGCCACTAATCTTTCTTTATTCCTAACCATCACTCTAGAATCATTCACCTTGTTCTTAAAGACCCACTTGGTTCCAACTACACTTTGTTCCTTAGGTTTTTCTATAAGCTCCCACATATCATTCCTAATAAATTGGTTCAATTCCTTCTGCATGGCTAAAATCCAAAACTCATCAGAAAGGGCTTGGTTTATGTTGGTGGGTTCAGTCATTGAGATAAAAGCAGAGTGGTTCACCTCCTTCCTAAGTCCATGTCTAGTCCTAACTCCAATAGAAGGGTTCTAAACTCCTCAAAAGACTCATTTTTATGTGAAATAAAACTAGTCCTGGTGGTGTTGTCTCCAAGAGTAATCTTACCTCCTATCTTGGTCTCCAGCAAAATGAATTGATTGGCATCACCAGTCATATGTCGAGAGCATCTGCTATTTAGATACCACATACTCTCATGAGGCCTTTTGTGAGAGCTCACCTACAAAATCATCAAAATGTCAGATTTAGGAACCCAAGTAGGTTTGGGTTCCTTATTATGAAAAGTAGAAGGAAATACATGTGAGCTATGCTGTGAATCATGCAATTTGGGTTTCCACACCTAATGTGTACTATGGTGGACAATGTGTTAGATGTGTCCTAGCATGCCACATGAAAAGCATCTAACTCTGAGAAAAGGATTTCTTAAATGGTTTGGGTAGTAATGCCATTTCCAAGGTTTTGGCTTTTGATCAAGTGTGGGTGATATCCGAGTTTTCTTAAGTGTATCCAATTCATTTTGAATCCTCAAGTTAGTACTTTTTAAGGCATCATTATAAATCCTCAAATTTTTTTATCTCTTTAGATTTCTTAAAATTAGCTTTAAGTGAGGTGTGTGAAACTTTTAATGAATCATGTTCTTCAATTAATTCAAAATGCTTTTTATTTAACTTATCAAATTCATCAAGTAGAGCCATATTATTTGAATCAGTTGTTGAGTGATCTTTAGTCAAAATTCCATGCTCTTTATATAAATTCAAAAATTCCAATTTCAAGCTTGCATGTGTTTTCTTAAGTTTCATATAAGATGAATGAATTTTTTCAGAAACTTCAAGGAGTTGGTCGTAGGATAGTTCACATACATCTTCTTAATCAAGATGATCGTCTGCCATTAAGCACAAGTTTGTTGTTTCATCTTCTGTTCAGTCTCCGATGAATCAGATGCAGAATCCGCCCAAAATGTTTTTTGAAGTCTCTTTTTGTCCTTCCTAAACTTGGGTTTCTCCTCACCCTTTTCTTTGCTTGAGTGAGCCTTGAGGGTAGGGAAATCAGCTTTCACATGTCATGATTTTCTGCTTTCAAAACAAACCATGTCATTAGAACTCTTAAAATTTTTATTTCCCTTACCTTTACTCCACTTTTGAAGATACTTTTGCTTCTTCCTTAGAAAGCTTTTGAATTGCCTTGTGATTAAGGAAAAGTCATCGCTTTCAGACCTGGAAGAGTCAGAGTCCGTGTTGTTGGCCTTTTAAATTACTAGATGCACCAAGAGGGGGGTGAATTGGACGATTAAGAACATCTTTAATGAAAAGAAAAAACTTTTTATGACTTTATGCAGAAGCGAATTTCATTCACAATAAAAAGATAAATAATCAATTTCATCCACATAATTAATCACAATAAAAATAAATGCAGAAATAAAGTGAAGAAAAAATAAAGGAAAGAACACACCAATTTATAGTGGTTCAGTCAAACCATGACCTACGTCCACTCCCCGGAGGCACCCTTCGAGTATTACAATAAATCTTTAGTGATTCTCCTTTAACCCCCACAGCTAGGTGGATAAGCCCTTTCACAATCACTTCCACCTTCCCAGGTGCAGCGGAGGAGCCGGGTCCTTTGACACCAATGAGATCTTCTTCTTCCCAAAACTTCCTTCAAGACAAACCTTGAATCCGATGGTATTGAGGTGCAAGCTAGCCGGAGCAACCGTGTGAAATCTCCTTCACACTCTCTTGAAACCCCCTCCAAGGTTCTTCTCCCTCTCTCAAACTCCACCCTTTCCTCTCTCCCTTTCAAGTCCTCTCTTCAAGTTTTCTCTAGAAAAATGAAGCCATAATGGATGCCAAAAGACTCTTAAAAAGTCTTATGAGAGTGCTTAAATAGAGGGCTAAAAAACCCTAAAAAAATTCAATTCGGTTGTCAAATAACGTACCGTATGATCGCAAAATTGTCTAGTACAATGTGCAGAAATTGACCTGTTAGTACATTACGATGTCCAGTTAGTACTGTATGAACAGTTCAGTTGAAGTTCATACTGTACAATTTTCTGTACGATGTGTTGTACGAACAGTTCAACAAAAGTGCAGTTTGTCCAGGACGAAGCATGGGACAGCCAGAATTATCTTTGTTGATCGTATAGTACGATCTAATTCGTACAGTACGACCAAAATATCAAAATTAAGCCATTTTAATTAAACAATCAGCCAACTAAATTAGGCAATATTTTAAACATCGTATAGTACGATAATGATTGTACAGGACAATTAGAACAACATTTTAAATTCAAATCTTTGCCTAATTTAATGGACGATGAGCTTTTTAATTATAACAGATCGTACGGTATGATGTGGTGATTTTACATTATGATTAGTTATATTCAAAAATAATTTTTCCAAGAAAAAATAAAATATTTTAATTTATTTCTGTTACACCAGATTATACAGTACGATATATATCATGTAGTATGATGAATAGAAAAGTTAAAATATTTATAATCATTTTTTTGCTTCTCTAAGTGTGTGCATGATCAACAAACTAACATACATCATTACACGACTTGACTCAATAAATAAAAATTACATACTCATTTAATACGACCAATTCTACGCAATCTTGAGCCTTGAATTTTCAAAGAACGGTGCATGATGTACCTGAAATATTAGTCAATATAGAAAGAAATATGCACTACAAATACCAGGATAACTAAAAGATTAATAAATATTATTTGTTATCATTAAAATCATAAACTCGGAAGCCCGAGTTGCAATAATCTCCCCCTTTTTTATGATTTCAAATAATATTGGTTGACTTTATAAATTACAAAAATTTCTCCTAAACTCCCCCTCAATAAAAGAATTACATTAAAATAAGGGGAAAGCTTTCTATTTTTTTTTTTTAAAAAAAAAAACTAAATAACAACAAAAATTATAACAAAATGCAATAAACAATAATACTTTCTCCCCTTTGACATTATCAAAAAGAAGAGATAAAATAAAATATAAAATAACAACATAATAACGAAACAAAAACATTCAATTATAAAAAATTAAACATACAAAACAGATAAAAAAATACAAAACACATAAACAAAACCCACAAATAAACATTAACATACTTATACCTCATCATCCTGCTCATGTTCTAATGATTCAAAAACTAGGTCTGCACATGAGACTTTTTGCTTTTTATCTTTTCCCCATATTACAAACGGTTTGTTTTTACTCTTTTTCTTTGCAATAAGAGTTTTTAAGTTGGGGTATTCACGCTTCAAATGTCCGGGTTTCCTACACCCAAAGCAAATTATGTTAGAAGAAAACTTAACATTTTTACAATTTTTACCTTTACTCTGCTTTTGTGGATGTTCATGCTTGTGCTTCAATAGACATTCAAATTTATTTGTTATCAATGATATCTCCTTGCTTTCATCATCTACTAAGCCATATTTATCTGTGTTTGGCTTTTAGCACAATAGTCTTCTCATCACCTGCATCCAACAATCTTTGTCTCACATTTTGCTCGTAAGTAATGAGACAGCCTATTAGATTATCTATAGAATAAGCATTCAAATCTTTTGATTCACATATAGCCATGACTTTGGCATCAAATTTATCAAGTAAAGAACATAGAATTTTATTAACCTTTTCAAAGTTTGAAAGTTTTTTACCTAAATAATGCAATGACATCACAATTTGATTAAATCTAGTAAACATGTCTAAGATAGTCATATGGTTTCATGCTGAAAAGTTCATAATCACGCATTAAAATATTCATTTTAGAATATTTGACTTCACTAGTACCTTCATATGAATTGCATAATCTATCCCAAATTTCTTTTCCACTAGTACATGTAGAGATTCTTATGCAATCGTTAGAATTTAATGAGCAGAAAAAATAATTCAAACATTTAGCATTTAGTTCTGCATTGACTAGTTCTATTCTACTCCATTCAGTAAAAGGAATATTAATTTTGACTCAATCTATCATACATGAAGGTATATAATAGCCAGTTTGAATCATATGCACATTCAATAATCAATTGATTTCAAAAATGTTGACATGCGAATTTTCAAAAAATTAAAAGAAATATTTTCAAATAAAGGTGGTCATGTAATACAATAGACTTCAACAATGTTACGATTTCCAAAATATGCCATGGTTGATTTTTTCAAGGTTTTCTAAAATACTATTTTTGAAACCCTCTCTAATACCAATTGAAATTACTAGATGTGCCAAGAGGGGGGTGAATTGGATGATTAAGAACTTCTTTAATGAAAAGAAATATCTTTTTAAGAATTTATGCGGAAGCAAATTTCATTCACAATAAAAAGATAGATAATCAATTTCATCCACACAATTAATCACAATAAAAATAAATGCAAAAAAAATAAAGGAAAGAACACACCAATTTATAGTGGTTCGGTCAAACCAAGACCTACGTCCACTCCCCGGAGGCACCCTCTGAGTATTACACTAAACCTTTAGTGATTCTCCTTTAGACCCAACAGCTAGGCGGAGAAGCCCTTACACAATCACTCCCACCTTCCCCGGTGCGGCGGAGGAGCCAGGTCCTTTGACACCAATAAGATTTTCTTCTTCCCAAAACTTCCTTCAAGATGAACCTTGAATCCGATGGTACTGAGGTGCAAGCTCGCCGGAGAAACCGTGTGAAATATCCTTCACACTCCCTTGAAACTCCCTCCAAGTTTTTTCTCCCTCTCTCAAACTCCACCCTTCCCTCTCTCCCTTTAAAGTCCTCTCTTCAAGTTTTCTCTAAAAAAATGAAGCCACAATGGTTGCCAAAAGACTCTTACCAAGTCTTATGATAGTGCTTAAATAGAGGGCTTAAAAACCCTAAAAAAACTTAATTCGGTCATCAAATATTGTACCGTACGATCGCAAGATCGTCTAATACAATGTGCAGAAATTGACCTGTTAGTATTGTACGATGTCCAGTTAGTACTGTACGAACAGTTCAGTTGAAGTTCGTCCTGTACGATGTGCTGTATGAACAGTTGAATAAAAGTGCAGTTCAACCAGGATAAAGCATGGGACGACCAGAATTGTCTCTGTTGATCGTATAGTACAATCCAGTTTGTACAGTACGACCAAAATATCAAAATTAAGCTATTTTTATTGAACAATCAGCGGATTAAATTAGGCAATATTTTAAACATCGTACAGTACGATCATGACCATACAGGATGATTAGAACAACTTTTTAAATTCAAATATTTGCCTAATTTAATGGACGGCGAGCTTTATAATTATAACAGATCATACGGTACGATGTGGTGATCGTACAGTATGATTATTTATATTCAAAAATAATTTTTCCAGGAAAAATAAAATATTTTAATTTATTTATGTTACACCAGATCGTACAGTATGATATATATCGTACAGTACGGTGAACAGAAAAGTTAAAATACTTATAATCATTTTTTGGTCCCTCTATGTGTGTGCATGATCAACAAACTTACATACATCATTACAAGACTTGACTCAATAAATGAAAATTACAGACTCATTTAATACGATCAATTCTATGTAATCTTAAGCCTTGAATCTTCAAAGAACGGTGTATGATGTACCTGAAATATTAGTCAACATAAAAAGAAATATGCACTACAAATACCAGGAGAAATAAAAGATTAATAAATATTATTTGTTATTAACAAAATCATAAACTCGGAAGCCCGAGTTGCAACATTCTTCTGTGCCACTGTTTTCTCCTTTCTTTTCTCACCTGCATCAAGATTCTTTTGATTCACCCATTGCTCGTAAGCAATGAGTGAGCCAAGTAAGTTATTAATCGAATAAGTGTTCAAATCCTTAGATTCAATGATTGCAGTGATTTTAGCATCAAAAGAGGAAGGCAAGCATCTTAAAATTTTGTTCACTTTTTCATAGTTTGAAAGTTCTCTTCCTAAGGCATGCAAAGAAGTTACAATTGGAGTAAACCTTGTATACATATCAGAAATTGATTCAGAAGGTTTCATACGAAGAAGTTCATAATCATGTAAGAGAATATTTAAACGTGATTGCTTAACTTCATTTGCTTCTTCATAAGTAATGCACAACCTATCCCAAATCTCTTTTCCAGTAGAGAAAGTAGAAACACGCATGTAGTCTTCAAATTTTAAAGCACAAAAAAAAAATATTCAAACACTTTGCATTAAGTTGAGCTAAATCTCTTTCATCAAAGTCCATACAGTAAAAGGCACTTCAGTTTTAATTCTATTAAGTTCACGATAAAGTGGAGAATATCCTTCTTTAATAAGCATCCACATACGATAATCAGTTTATTGTAAAAAAGTAGACATGCAAGTTTTTCAAAAATCAAAAGGTAGATTGTCAAACAAAGGAGGTCATGTAATAGAATATCCTTCAGTTGTATTATGATTCCCAAAGTTAGCCATAGATCAAAATTTAAAAAGTTTTCAAACTCAGTTTTTATGAATCCCGCTCTGATACCACTTGAAAGTTCGTTAGGGATATTAAGCCCTTAAGAACTAGCCCGAGGCTAACCAAGAGGGAGGGTGAACTGGTATTTTAAAAACTCTTTCTTAGATCAAATCACAATAAGCACAAACCAAAATCACTACAGAAAAAAAATTGCGGAAAATTAAAATGTGGAACCAGTAAAAAGAACACAAGGGTTTATAGTGGTTTGGTCAACTTGACCTACGTCCACTCCCTGGAGGCGCCTCCAGGTATTGCACTAAGTAAGTGTCTCTCTTTTAGCTCCCTCAGCTAGGGGGAGAAGCCTTTACAACCGACTCCTTTTCACCAACCCTGGTGCGGCAGAGAAGCGACTCCTTTTACTTCCTCCTGAATCCGGCAGAGAACTGACTCCTTTTGCTTCCTCTTGAAGCGGGCAGAGAACTGACTCCTTTTGCTTCCTCCTGAAGCGGGCAAAGAACCCAGACCTTCTGCTGAAGTTTACCTCCCAAGAACCTCCCAAGAATGAAGGACGAAGATCAGAGAAGACGACTTGGAACCTTGCTTGGAGTAACCCTTGTGAACCTTCTCATAAACTCCCGCTCACAAGTTCATCTCTATCTCTCTCTCTCTCCCTCTCCCAAGGCTCTCTTAGGTCAAGATAGCAGCACTCAAGGTCTCTTACATGAGAAAAATTGGATCCTTTAAATAGAATTTTAAGAACTAACATTATTGTCCAGGACGATATGGATATCATCCTGGCAGATCAGTACAAATCGTGGACTATCATACTGAACATCGCCCTTAATGGGGGTCTGGACGATTCAAAATTAGCTTGATCATCCTGGATGATCTCACAATCATCCTGGATGATTAGTTCAAATTAGAGGTAAATCATCCAAAACATCGCCCTGAATATGATCTGGCCAATGTTGATCGTCCAGAAGCAACTAAGGTTTTTGAATTGATCATCCTGGGTGATGTGATCGTATCAATCATCCTTAATTGCTTTCCTTAATTGTCTGATCAATTTAGGCATAATTGTATCAAATTTTCCAAGACGATACAATATCGTCCTGGCCAATATCCAAAAATAAAGAATGCCTAAATAGATCATGTCGACGAATTCTTTCTATTTTGAGTATATCGTCCTGGACGATACATATATCATCCAGGTTGATATCCTCATGACGGCAGCCTTGACTAGGAGTCCTGATTAGGGTTTCTGTTTTAAACTCGATCGTCCAGAAAGATATGAATATCGTCCGGGATGATGTGAGTAAAAAAAGAAGTTCTAAATCAGTTAAGAAAAGAATCACTTAAGTGTGTGTGTGTGTAGGGTAGCTTAGCATCAGACACTTCCAAGATTACAATTGACTCAAGAAAGGGAAAAGAAAAGTTACATACTGACTCAACCCTAATCTACCCAATCTTGAGGTGGTTTCGTTTGTCATCTGATCTCTTGGCCCTGAAATGTCAGAAGAAAAAGGCAGTTGTATTGTTTGCTATCATCAAAACCATAATTCATGAAACCAAATCTGCAAGAGTAGACACCACCCTTTTTCTTAAAAAAAATAGGAGAAGAACTACTCATTATCCATATCTATATTGATGATTTTTTTTTGATCTTTTGATAAAAAGCTATGTGATGAATTTTCTAAAATAATGAGTAAAGAGTTTGAGATGAGTATAATGGGAGAATTGAACTACTTTCTTGGATTTTGTATAAGGCAGAAGGATGATGGGTTTTTTCTTATAATTAAAATTTAATTAAAAAAATATTTACTTAATAATGAATTAAAATACTATTAAATTACTAATCATGATAAAAAATAAAATCAAATTAAAAAAATAATAATTTAAATATAAATCTTTTACTTAAATTAAGGAAATAGTTAATTTTATTTTTAATCATTTTTATTAAATTATTTAAATAGTTAAAATTTTAATCATTTTAATTAAATTATTTAAAATATGCTAGAAAACTGGAAAAATAGCTAAAAATTTGTCGGAAAGAAACCTCCAAAAAATTCCATCGAAAAAGTTGTCTCATTGTATTCCATCAAAAAACTGCCGAAAAGCTGCATGAAAATTAACTGCCAGAAATCCATCAAAAAATTTCATCAGTAATGGATAATTTTTTTCTAGTGTACTATGCTATTTCAATTTATTACATATATGTTTTTCTCTAATTAGTAACATTTTAGGTCCACCGTTTCCTTGTAACTTCAATCAGCTCAAGATTGGATAGACTAGGATTGAGTCTATTTGTAGTTCTAACTTTAATATATTTTTAACTTTCTTGAGTTGAGTCATATATATGGTAGATACTAAGCTAAGTAACATTGCACACACACACACTCAAGGGAGTTAGTTACTGAGTTAAAAAAAAAATTTAAACTAATCATACAGTACGATTTTTATTGTACTTGATGATCCATTAAAATAGAAATCCTAATTAAGGCACCTCAATTAATTAAGATTGATTAAACTCATCGTACTGTATGATATAGATCATAAAGGATGATTTATTATAATTATTAAAATAGCTGCCAATCATAATTAAGGTAAAATTTTAATATTTAAAATATATGTCTAACTATACCATACGATCTTCATCATACTGTATGATCGACGGAAACCATGTATAAATTGATCGTTTGATTGGGTGTTTAATTAAGATTTAATTATTTAGTTGGATCATATAGGATAATCAGAGACAATCATACTATACGAACTGATTCCTACATGGGATGATAATTAAATGATGCCCATCATCCAAGATGAAAAACCATAATTTTTCATTGATCGTACAGGAAGATCCTTAAACTTTATGCTGTACAAATTGATCATTGCATGGGATGATATTTAATTGCCAGCTATAGTACTTAATAAATTGTTCAATTTCTTGAACTAATCGTATAGAACGATCGCAGGATCATATAGTTCGATCAAAATAATTTATTGAACTGATCATTTAGACTAGTACATTTCATATTAGCTGAAAGTGATATTTTAAACTAATCGTACAGGACGATCTTAGATCATACTGGCCATCAAAAGCGCTAGATTGATGGAGTATGATCTAAGATTCGTGAGGGAGTAAAAGGATTAGTGATTTCTCTACCAACTTCAAGAGGGAGTAAAAGGATTCTTAGTTCTCTATAATCTCCATGAGGGAGAAAAAGAATTTTAGTTTTGCTACCATCACTTGGAGGATGAAAGATATTTAAGGTACTCTACTAAACTAGGTTAATGGATCAGATTTTGTAAGGGCTTCTCCGCCTAGCTGTGGTGGCTAAAGTAGAGATATTAAAATGTTTAGTGCAATACCTGGGGCAGAGGCCTCTGTGAAGTGGACATATGTAAGATTTGATTTAACCACTGTAAAATTTAGTGTGTTTGTTCTTTTACTTTTTCACATTTTAATTTCCATACTTTTCTGTGATTTACTGTGATGTTGAAAACTCTAATTTATTTTGTTACTATGAATTTATTCGCTTCCGCATTCATTTTTATATTGTTCTAATTTTAATGTTTAAAAAAGTATAAAAAGATTTTATTTTTGCTTAAAGAAAATTTTTAATTACTAATTCTCCCTCACCCCCCCCCCCCCCCCCCCCCCCCCCCCCCCCCCCCCCCTCCCTTCCTCTTAGTTAGCCTTAGGCTAATTCTTAGACTTTTAAGAACTTTCATGAACTTATAATACAGTTATTATACATATTATTTCATACTCGAGATTTTGTAGTAAAATGTAAATATTGACTGTAAAAATTGGAATGATGATTATCATTTCTTATTTATTTCTTGTAATATAGCTAGCTAGCCCTAGATTATAAATTGATCTAGTTGTTAAATGAAAGTTTAAAAAAATGGAATGAGAAGAAAAGATAATAAATAGAAAAATAAAAGAAATTCAATCACTTTAGATCCTCGATCGGGTGTGACAAAAACTTTGTGAGAGAATTATTGAGCCTTGGTTATGACTTGATACTAATGTTTCTCAAAATGAATTTTGATACATGCTGAGTAGGTTTACTATGGAAGTTATACATTGGTTGATAGGTTTAATGGAGAAATATAAAGAAAATATGGAGGATTTACATATATTTTTATTGATTTAGAGAAAGCATGTGATAAAGTTTCAAGATAAGTGCTCTAGATAGTTTCAGAAAATAAAAGAGTTTATAATACTTATATTTAAGTCATTAAGGATTTCTATGCATAAGCTATAACATGTGTTCAAATAAAAGGTGGGTTGATCAAATATTTTCCTATTTCAGTTGGATTACATCAAGGATGAGCTTTAAGCTCATATCATTTTGTTTTTGTCATTGATTTTCTTACTAGGCATTTGTAAGAGGAAGAACCCTGGTGTATGTTTTTTTGCTGATGATATTCCTTGTGTTGATATGAATATGAATGGAGTTGAAGGAAAACTTGAATTATAGTAGTCAACCTTAGAGTTTAAAGTTTTTTATTTGAGTATATCAAAATTCAAATACATTGAGTGCTATTTTAGTAGCAATAGATCTAGTATGAGGATCATGACTTTGGTCGATCAAGTTATTAAAAAGAGTACACGTTTTAAATATCTTGGGTCTATTGTTCAAAGTGATGGTGAAATGGATGCAAGTGTTATTAGTAGGATTGAAGTTGGATTGTTGAAGTGGATGAATACATCAGGCCAGTTGTGTGACAGAAAAGTACTCCTCAAACTTAAGAGAAAGTCCTATAAGATGGTGGTGAGACCTGCAATGTTTTAAAGGAAAGAATGCTGGTTATTAATAGAGAAGCATAAAATTAAGTGTTGAAGAGATGAGAATGCTGAGGTGGAAAAGTGGCTTTACCATTAAAGGAAGAATGCGAAATGAGTATCCACATGACAATATTAAAGTAGCTCCAGGCGTAGATAAGACTAGAGAGAGACGCTTTGGTTTAATCACATAGAACATCGACCATCGAATGATTTTTTCGTATTTTTTGTCATCCTTTGAATGATCCAATTGTGAAAGTAGATTATTTATGTTTTGTTTGGGGTGGCTTTCTTAATGTTTTCTATTGCAGTTTTTAATACAAAAATTTCTTGTTTAAAAAGAATTTAAACTAAAAAGTTGCTTTAGAAAGCAGTGAAAAATCCTCTCAAAGGAAGCCTTAAATTTAGCATATGTTAATAAAGATTAGATGTAGACTTAAAAAGACTTGATTAACAAATTAAAAATAACATTTCTTTATTTGATTTAAAAGAAAATTTGACTTTCAATAAGAAAAAATGCAAAAAAAAAAAAAAGGATTCATTTTTTCGACCAGTAAGATAAAACTTGATAATATTGTTGTTGTTATACTTAAATAATTTAATGGTCACATAGCATCATTTTAATTTATTTATACTGTGCTCTATTTTCATATCACTTTTTCAAATATATATTTTTTTATAAAATAATAAAAAACTTGAACCTTAAATTAATAATTTATAGTATCATTTGACTATTTCTTATTAAAATACAGTTAATGTATTTACCTAAATTTAACTAAATTTTATTTAATAAGAAATTAAAAATTAAAATAAATATTTTATTATTTTAATTTATTTTAAATTTATTTAATTTGTATAATTAATTTTCAAAAAAATTATTGCAAATTGGTATGTTTAGAGCATCATCTTCATAAAGTCAAGTAATATTATATTGTTCTACTATTTTAAAATATAATATTATACTGTTATGTCCAATTAATGCACATCCTTATTTTATATTATCAATAATATACTTATATCCAACAAATATATTCTCGTCTTTCCATATTTGGGTGCATCACAGATCACGGGAAAGAGCAAGATGAATTGATTCAAACTCGAGTTTAACATTTTGAGTTTGAATTAGCTTATTAATAATTAACTAGATCATTAATTATTATATAATTTTTTTAATTTAAATTACCCTTATAATAAAATAATAAAAAAAAACTATTTTAAGAAAAACTTGAGTAGCTGTTTCGATTAATTTGACCATTAATATAATTAGACAAAAAAAAAAAGTCTGATGAGGAATTCATTAAGATCATCAAGATTTTTTTTTTTTTTGGGAAAATTTGGGGCTTAGCCCTTTCATAAATAAAAAAAAACTTACAAGTAAAGTAACATCAAAACTATAACTCCAAAACTCAAGACAAAAAGGAGTAGAGGAGTTCTAAAAAACTGGAAAATACATGATAGAAAAGAGAAAACAAAAGTGGCTTAAAAGCCAAAAGGACTCAGGTTGTTCTGCCAATACACGAAAAGGGTCCGTTCACGATAGGGTCTGGTTAGAACAAGAACCCCTGGTTGCCAAAAGACCGTCCAAGGGGTTAGCTGAAATTCAGCATTCATCATTGTCCACTCAAAAAACACCTTCCAGCCAACCAGAAATAGGGACAAAATTTCCGAGCACCACCAAAAGAAAGCAGGAAGAACTGGGGTAGTAGCAAAACAGGGAACCATCCTCCAATCGAACAACCCAGGCAACAAATAGAGGAAGTAAAAATCGCGGAGTGAAGCTGGAAGGGTACAGCAGATCATCCAATTAGCAAAGCAGATCAAAACGTCTTTTAAGTTCATCAAAATGCTTCCAGAATTTGACTTTGGCAATGATAGAAAATTGGATAACAGAGATAATCTTAGAAGGACTTCTCCAAACCATTTCAAACCTCCTTGAATTTCTTTCTCGCCATAAGAAATAAATAGAACAGCAAATAGTAAAATAACAGAAATTTTTCTCCCAAATGCATAAATCCAATGACTCATCAAATTTTTCAAAGACCTGCATCATGTTCGTTCTTAGAAGAAAAGATCTCAGTTTTGGTAGAAGAGAGGAGATGACTGTGAATGAAAAATCACATGTGAAAAAGAGGTGTGAATGACTGTCATAACCATCATCACAAAAGGAGCAATGTGAGAAAGCATCAATTCCTCTCAATATAAGTTGATCTGCAGTTTTTAATTTACCAAGTATCGCCAACCAGGCATAGGAAGAGAAACAGATGGACTTCCTCTTATGCCAAATATATTTGTGCCAAAAAACTTCCTCAACCAGATTAAAGTAACTATTGTAAAAGGTGGAGAAAGTGGGAGACGAAGAGCCAAGCCAGAAGACCATTGGATCCTCAAAAATAGTCAGACTCGAAATCTCGGCCACCAGCAAGTTTGGGGTGGCGGGAGGTAACAACCAGCCAGAGCCATTAGTATAGCAGTTCACAAAAGAATCCTCAAAGTTAACGGATTGCATGATATCTTTAAGGGATTTTCCATTACACCAATGATCCCATTCCATAGAAAACTTGCAGTTATAGGATAAAGAGAAAGAGAAATTCCTTTTAATACTTAAAGCAGTGTGGTAAATTTTCTTCCAGAATTTTAAAGAAGTAGCCTTTATGGGTCTCCACGGAGAAATATATTTGTTCCTGAACCATGCCATAACCACATTGTCCCGAGTAAAGAACCTCCAAATGAAGGAACAGAGATTGTCATGAATAAGAGCATCAATTGAGGGAATACCAAGCCCCCCCAAAGAAGTAGGCATAGCAATTTTACCCTAGGAAATTAATTGAAGTTTCCTCTCATTTAACCTACCATGATATAAAAATCTGGAGCACAGCTTAGAGATAATTTTACAACATGACTTTGGTAAAATGGAACCTCTTATCCAATAAGCTAGAGAGTTTGCAATGGAGAATTTGATGAATTGAACCCTACCTGCAAAAGAAAGAAATTTTACTTTCCAACCATCCAGTAGAGTAAAAATTTTACTCGCGAGTGGTTGGAAGTGAGTAGAGTTGAGGCGCCCAGTAGAAATAGGAATCCCAAGATAATTGAGAAATGTGCTTTGATTGAAGATTCACAGATAATCACATATTGAAGAAATGTTAGAGGCATCTTTAGAGAAGATGATGGAGCTCTTTGCATGATTTATATGAAGACTAGATGCATCAGAAAAGGTGGTAATAGCTTTGGAAAGAGAAACCGCATTAGAAGAGGTAGCCTTGCCAAAAACTAAAACGTCGTCAGCATACAGAAGATGCGTAATAAAAATTCCATTAATCTGGGGGCAAAGAAATTGAGGGGAACCATTATCCAAAGTGCAAGAAAAGCCATCCATAACGATGCAGAAAAGAAGAGGTGATAATGGGCAACCTTGCCTTAAACCAGAAGTGGGGCCGAAAAATCCATTCAAGGAACCATTGATGCAAATGGAGAAATAAACATTTTAGATGCAGCCTTTGACCCATTTGATAAACTTATCAGGGAATCCTTTCTGCCTCAGCCTTTGAAGAAGAAAGTCATGGGAGACGGTGTCAAAGGCTTTCAGAATGTCCAACTTAGCACAAAAGGAATTTTTAAAGCCTCTTAAGATCTCAGAAGCTAACATGATATTATCAGTGGAGCAGCGATCTTTGATGAACCCTGATTGGCTTTCATGATTAATGATAGGTAGAACAACCTTTAGTCTATTAACCACCAGTTTAGACATGATTTTGTATAAAACATTACATAATGAGATAGGTCTGAAATCAGATATAGATGAAACATGGGCCCCTTTAGGGATTAAAGCCAAAGCCGTGGCTTTAACGCTCATAGGTAAGTAGCTAGTCGCAAAGAATTCCATGACAGCATTACAAATAATAGGCCCGGTGATGTGCCAAGTTCTCTTATAGAAAGCAAAGGAAAAACCGTCGGGGCCGGGTGCAGAAGAGTCACACCCGCTAAAAACAGATTTTTTAATCTCTTCATAAGTAAAGGGGGCAATCAAAAAACTGTTTATATCCTGAGAAATGCATTTGCCCGGATTAATGGAGAAGTTCACAGCATTTATGGGTTTGGGGGAGTTGAAGAGATTTTTAAAATGCTGGATGAAGGCAGAGGAAATGCCTTAAGGTGTTGTATGAGTCCCATGAGCATTCGAGATTTGAAATAAGTTATTGTGATTCCTCCTTGCACGAAATTTGGCATATAAGAAGCCCAAATTATCTTCTCCTTGGGACAACCACTTTGCTTTTGCATGTTGGGAAACCCATGAGGCCCAAGAGGCTTGAAAGTTAGCAAGATTGCAGTTTATATCTTTCAGAGAATTGTTTAAAGTGGGGTCCAATGGCATACTCTGAAGATGTTCTAAACAAATATGCTGCTTGTTCTTGAGATCCATAATTTGATTGGAGAGGTAATTAGAGGAAGCCCAAACCCTCTTCCTTAAAGCTCCTTTGAGACTTTGTAAGCAATGTTGAAGATGACAAATGGGTCCCAAATGGGACGGTTGAGAGAAGGCAGTGAGGACATCATCCCAAAAGCCAGTCATGAAGGTCCAATAATTTTTAAAGAGGAAACGATTGGGTAACTTGCTGTTGGTAGAGATGGTGGTAATAAGAGGGGAATGATCAGAACATAGCGGCGAATCAACCTTGTAGTGTGCTTGGGGGAAGTGATCCAGGAAGGAAGAGTTGACCATCACTCTGTCTAATTTTATATGAATGGGATTCTCTGATCTTTGATTGTGCCATGTGTAAAACAATCCAACAGATGCAAGATCGTGCAGACCACAATCAAAAATGGTCCCATTAAGCTCTTGAAGCTTACTAGTAGGGACAGGATTTTCCCCGGACTTCTCGTTATGAAATCTGTAGCAATTGAGGTCCCCCATAATCAACCAAGGAAGAAGGGAGGAAGGAACCAAGTCCCTAAGCTTGTTCCAGAGAGAGGCCCTTTCATCAAAACTGTTAGCAGCATAAATAACAGAGATCTGAAAAGGAGGAAGAGATCCCATAGAAATATTACCATGGATAAGTTGAGAAGGAAGGAAGGTTGGAGAAAATGAGATAAAAGAAGGGTCCCATTTAATCCAAATCCTTCTTAACGGAGAGCATCCAAAATTGTGGCAATGAACTTCATTATCAAAAACTCTATGAGAGTTTAAGAACCAATCATCATCAACTGAGGTGGAGTGCACCTTAGCTTCCAAAAGACATAAAAACTTCAGATTTTGGGCACGGACCAAATCCCTGCACATCATCACTTTGTCGGGTCTATTGAACCACCTTATGTTCCAACAAGCTATATTGGGATAGGACATTAGGATTTGGACTTAGAAGTTTTGGCTTTTTTTGTGGATTTCCCTCTAGTATTCTTAGAGAGAGGAGGAGATTGAGTATTTGGTTTTGGTGGAGGAGGCTTTGAAGCGTTGGTGGAGGAGGTAGAAGGTGATGGGATGTTCAAGATAGGATCCTCAATTCCAGGAGCAATAATGTCAACATCGGAAGGAGGGTCATCTACAAGAAGGGCTTTAAATTTATTAGATGTAGTGAGATTCAAAGAGGTTGAGCCAATGAGGATGTTAGGAATGAAGGGTGGGTTAGAGGAAGAAGTCACCTCAATGGAGGGTTCTTCATTCAGGGAATTCAAATTGGGAATGTTAAAGAATTTTTTGGGTTCAAGTGTGGTGGTGCAAGGAGTGGGAACAGCAGCGACTTGGATGGGAGCACAAGGCTGGGCAGAATCCATCGGCACTGGAGTCTTAGCATTGGCTTGGGGTTGGAGATCTGAGATGGAATTGTTTTGAGTGGGGATTTGAGGAGTCTCAAGGATTGCAGGTTGGTGAGGCTTGGACTTGTTTCTTGAACTAGGGCGCGGAGGGCGGCTAGAACTCCTCCCACGGGGCCGTGGAGGGGGAATGGCTGAAGAAGAGGGGTTAGGTTTATTGGGGCAAAGGGAGTAAGGGTGAACAATCGAACGACAGCCTTCACAAGGGGTGGGCTTCCAATCATAAACTACCTTAATGGTAAAGTCTTCACCATCGATTTCAAGAGGGATCTCATCCGATAGGGTAGTGTCTTTTGAGATTAAAACACAAACACGCGCAAAGGTCAAGCGCGATCTCTTGGCAGTTAAGGAATCAACAGACAATGGAATCCCAACATAGCTAGCTATCGTTGAAATACCAGTAGGTGTCCACAGCGCCAAAGGAAAATCAACCAGCTTAATCCATATAGGAATGGAAGCATTCTCATCCCGTTTAGGTTTAAACTTAGGAGACCATTTTTGCAAAATAAATGGTCTCCCAAGAAGAAACCAAGGTCCCCCATTCCAAACATCATCGAAATCTTCTTGGGATGAGAATTTGATGAGAAGAAAACCTTCAGCGAGCGATAAAAGAGAGATCGCACCTTTTAACTGCCAAACCTTTCGCATGGCGGCGAGGAGCCGCTCATAGTAGGGGCGCTGTCCAAGCGAATAACCGACCAGCGAAAGAGTCCAAAGCGAGGAACCTTCGGACAGGTTGCCAAGCCCAAAAGAGAACTTAGGTTTTGGAGGGTAGAAGGTTACCGGGAATGGCTCAGGGGCAGCGGAAAGAGAAGCCGCAGTTTCAGCGTAGGATAGTCCCCGAGCAGGACCGACCGGGGAGCTTGGGAGGGCGGGAAAATCCTTCGGATCGAAAGCCATCCGAAGGGGGGAGAGGAAGGACCTCTCCCGACAGGAGGTGAGCGCCGGCAAGGATTTAGGGTTTTCGCAGAGCCGCTTCACTCTGCGAAAAAAATGAAAAATACAAACAGCGTTATCAGATCATCAAGATTAGTTGCATATAATTGAAAATTTGATTTTAAAAATTTATTATTTCCTAATTTACACATTTTGAGTATCGAATAAAAAAACCTATTTTTTAATAATTTTTTAAATTGTTTATAGTTTTAAATAAATATTAATGTCACATTCCAACTAAGGCTTCATTTGGGATAGCTTTATACCACTAATTTTTTTTCTTGCTTTCAATAGATTTTTGTACTTAAAAGCAGCTTTACAAGAGGATTTATTATTTTTTAGGTAATTATAGTATTTGTGCAACATTATGCAAAAAAAAATGATGATGCAGCACAAGGTCTATTAGTTGAGAGATTTGGCTACAAATCAAGATGTCTTGAGCTCCGAGTCTTGCGTATGTAATGTGTGTGTGAGTTTTTTTTTAATTGATCTAAATTTTTCCAAAAAAAATGACAACTCAATTAAGCTCATTCATTCTTGTCCATGAGGTCTGAGTTGATGAATACAATAAAAAAAGAGATCAGAAAATTTTCTAAATATTAAAGGGAAGTGAAAGCATCCAAAGCACAAGCAGATTGCGAATCCAAAAAAGTCCCAAAAGCAACAAAGACAAAGGGACAATAGCTCATGAGTTATAATTTTGTGAAGCTATATATCAAAGAAGGCATCCACCTCTTTAGCCCAGAATTCAAAAGTTCTCCATTTATGATTGAAAGCTTGATTCTTGCAAGAAGTAGATTCATTTCCGGGAATTTCTTCCACGTGACTATAGGCTATGGTATGATCCAAAGACATAGAGAAAGTCCTATGATTTCTCCTCTAATGCTTGGTTCAACTTCTACCATGGAAAATAGTGAGATTAAAATTTTATTAAAGGAGCTTTCTTCACCTTGTAAAAGATAATTGTGTTATTCATGAGCAAAAGTTTTATAGAAATTGCAATTTGTTGGCTTCCAATCATACACTACATATAATGATTTGACACTATTGATATGCATTAAGTGAATTTAAATGGGGAGATAGAGGGATAACCAGCACAAATGCACACGTGCACACATATACAAATATATCCACACACAAATGAGTAATGGTTAATATTGCATTAGTAGCCACAATATTATCAACTTTAAGTGAAAATTATTATTATTATTGAATCCTTAGAAATTCACTCATGATTTTAGTGACAAGGTGTAAAATTAGCAAAATTTATCATATAGAGTAATTATTTAGATTCATCTCTGACATGATTGAAGTTCTTAGTCAATTTTTTTGAGGATTAAGGGCATTTTATTTATGATCCTATTCCACTCATACAATGCACTTTCAGAATTCTCCCAATAAGACAATTGAAAAAAGAAAAAAGCCATTAATGAAATAAGGTGTTCAACATTGCCTTTTGATGACCTTGTGCTCTTTCTATAATAATGAGTGATATGTAGAAGAGCTTTTCCTAATCATATAATCATCCAGTGTTAGATTCTAACTTTTAGCATCAATAGAGACTTCATTTGCAAAGAAACAACTTTTTCTCAAAAATTTTCACATAAGATAAGTTGAATTCTCTAGATCTTAGATAATGTGTTGTTATATAAAAAATATATAATTAGGTCTATTATTGATTTGGTGGAGGGGGAGACATGCAAGTCATTTCTAGCACAGGAAGTGAGAATATATTGCCAAGTAGTAAAAATAGATAAGGATGAACTTTGTGTGATGGTTAGTGGAGGATAAGTAGACGGATAAATAAGAAGCGGAGCCATGGTTTTAGGTGAAAGCTTTGGAATGATTTAACTATTTGCTAGGCAAATTTTATTGAGATTTGAAAGTGATTAAGCTCAACCAACAAGACGGGGGTATGGGAGAGGGCATAGTAGCCAATAACAAAGGTTCATATCTAATAGGCCAAAAGTTTAGGCCAAGAGAAGGAAATAATAAGGCTTTATGAAGGGAAGAAGAAAATACCAAGAGCTGTGGTGAATAAGGGATGGCATATAGTAGAATCTCTAGCAAAGAACCTCTGTAGTGGTCTTTCAATTTACTCTAACATTATTTCATTTATTAAATTCTTTTTTTATAAATATTTTTATAATACAAAATAATCAAATTAAAAGTTAAAAAGTGAATCCTAAAATCAATAAAAACTAATTTTTGATACTTTTTTAAACATATGTAAGAGGCTAAGGTAAAATTATTACAACTTATGATTACATAGACACAAATTACGGGTCACATCACTTGGTGTTAAGATTTTAAAATTCAATTTCGAGTTTTTTTTTAATATATTCATAAACTTTAATATTAAAATGGAAAATAAATAATAAATTAGTATTAATAGAAAATTTTCATATTGTTCTTCATAAATTAAGATGATGGAAATAATATTAATTTCTTTTAAGTGCCAGTCTCCATTTCTTTAGCTTGCAAACTTTAAAATTAATTATTTAAATTAAGATGTCTGAGTGGTTTTATTTTAAATTGAATTATTTTAATAAAGTTAAGTAATTATAGTACATTACTATTTATATTCTTTTAAATAGATTTATTAAAAAGGATTGAAACAAATTGCGTAAGAAGAAAAAGAGGACTTGAATGCTAAACTGGGATGTTATGCTCATTCTTTATAATATGTAGATTGAACAATTTAGACTTTGCCCCGCTAGAATCAGCTATTGCCTTTCTACACCCTAAATAAAATAAAATAAGATATAGTACTGCTACTAATAATAATAATTTAGGATATCATAACGAAAATTTATTTCCAAAGTTGTGGGCCTGTCTTATGGACCGAAATAAGCCCACCTTAATTATGCTGTGGATTTGATTTCGGTTAATTTTTAAGCTTATGAATGTAAAAATAGAATGCGGTTTGTCGGACTGCATACTTTCTGCGAAGTGTTGATTGAAGAGTTCTCTAATAAAAGTCTTTCATATTATTTCTAGAGATTTTTTTAAAATAGGTTGAGTTAGAAAGATTTTTTTGATCTTTTCATTTTTTGTATTAAATATTGTATTGAGAATATTTTCTTTTTTGTTATTTTTAATGGTTCTTTAGACAGCTTTTTTAGTTCTTCCTTTTGATCTTCGTCAAGATTGTCCTTTATCACCTTATTTATTTTGCATTATTATAAGTGTTTTATGGAATTTGTTAGCTGAAAAGTCCTCTGCTGATCATTTTGAAGGTATGGAGGCTGGTGAGAATTATTTTTCTAATCTCTTTTATGCAGATGATGACTTGATATTTTGATATGCTTCTATTAGTAATGCTAAGAAATTAAATGATATCTTAAATTATTTTCTAAGTGTTCTAATCTTTTTGTAAATCATAATAAAAGTTTAGGTATTTTTTCTAAAGATTTAATGGTTGCTAATATTTGTCAAATTTGAATATTTCTATTGCTAATAACAATATCAAATATCTTGGTTTATTCTTGGTTTACCTATTTCTCCTATAAGGCTTTCCTCTTTTGACTTTCAACCTCTGCTGAATATGATCACTGACTTACTTGTTGGTCGTAAAGCTATGACGTCGGAGCTGAGCCGCATATTCATGATAACTTCAGGCTAGTTTTATTTCATTTGATAGTGTATATGACTACATAAGATTAGTGCTCTCTTGTTTTGAGTGTGCCTATTATGGACTACATTTGTCTATAAATAGCTAGCCTTTACTTGTAATAGAGATTAGATTTGAAAGATGAATAATATTTGAATTGTTTTACTCCTTTTGGTTTTATGTATCCTGAAGGATTTCAGGTGGTGATCCTTCTCTCAAGGAGTTCTTGGAGTTGTCCTCAGCCACGATCACCGGAACTTCAACGAGGAGTTGTCGACCCATTCCTTCCGGTGTCATTTGGTATCAGAGCAAAAGACCTTGGCGAAGAAGCTTTGGAGGGGCGAATCAGCAAGCTGTCATTAATGCGAGGGCTTATTCACTTGTGGGAAGTTTGTCAGATTCGTGAGCCATTGTAAGAGCGATCGGAGCAGCTGGCGGAGCCTATTTCTAAGAAACGTGTTTATTTTTCTCTACTTGAGTTTCTGTTTTGTATCTGAGACTGACCTTAGTGGTGACAGAGTGGAAGCTAGAAAAACCCTCGGTGTTCTGTATCTTGAGCCTAGCTCAGGTGGTGACGAGGGGTCCTCGAGGCAATGCAGCAAAAAAAAAGACGCTGGCAAGTTGGTCTCATCCATTTCTTTATTTTTGAAAAATAATAAAGAAATAGTTCTTCTTGTGTCAGAGATCAGAGTTTTGGCAAAGAATAAAGAAATAATTATTCTTGTGCCGGAGAGAGTTTTGGTAAAGAATAAATAAATAATTCTTCTTGTTCAGTGTTGAGTCTAGTAAATAGGTTGTTAGACCTAAGTTAATGTCCCAAGGCTACCAAGAGGGGGGGTGAATTGGTATTTTAAAAATTTAAACCCTCTTTGAAAATGTGTTGAACCGAAATGAAATTTTTTATTAAGTTTTTATAGAAAACGTTTTTCAACCACAGAGTTTTTTAAACCAAAAATAAAAATGCGGAAAAGTAAAAACAGTAAGTAAATGACACCAGATTTATAGTGGTTCGGTCTAAACCAGACCTACATCCACTCCCCAGAGGCACCCTCTGAGTATTGCACTAATACCAATAGTGACTCTCCTTTTGCACCCACAGCAAGGCGGAGAAGCCTTTACAAAACACTCTTTTCACCACTACCCGGTGCGGCAGAGAACCGTCGTCCTTTTACACAATCCCTAGTGTTTGCAGAGAACCGTTCGTCCTTTCACACTCTCCTAGTGTGGGCAGAGAACCTTCCGTCCTTTCACACTTTCCTAGTGTGGGCAGAGAACCTTCCGTCCTTTCACACTCTCCTAGTGTGGGCAGAGAACCCTTTGGCTGTTCACACTCTCCAAGTGTCGGCAGCGAACCCTTCGGCTGTTCACACTCTCCAAGTGTCGGCAGCGAACCGGATCTCCTTGACAGATCTTCTCACAAGAAATCTAGAAGGAAGAAGGAAAAGAGTGAAGTAATCCCAATTCACAAGTAGAGATTCTTACCTTTAAACTCCAAGTGAATCCTTCACGCTCCAATGGTAGGAATCCTCCTTTGAATGCACTCTTACACTCTCTCCTTGACTATTCTCTCAAGAGGCATGAAGATCAAATGACAAAAAGATTGAGTGACAGTCTAATTTGGACTATATATACAAAAGACAAGAAAAACCACCAAAAAACTACAAGATTTCAATTCTGTACGCAGTTGATCGTCCCGTACGATCGTGGATCATTCTGGATGATATTACTTAAAAGCCTTGAAACGAACATGTTTGTATATGTGTACGAAATGTTTTCATACATTCTGATTGTCCCGTATGAACAAAGTTCGTCCGGTACGAACGGTTATTACAAGGTCGGTTCCAAAAACTACAGAAAAACCATTCTAAGTCAGTTGTATCGTCTGGACAAAAATTGATTCATCCGGACAAAATTTTTACAGAGTCTAGATCGTCCTGGATGATATTTAATTTCGTCTGGATGAAATTCTTACAGAGAGCAGATTGTCCTGGACGATATTTAATTTCGTCTAGACGAAAATTTTACAGAGAGCAGATCGTCCTGGACGATATTTAATTTCGTCTGGACGAAAATTTTACAGAGAGCAGATCGTCCTGGACGATATTTAATTTCGTCTGGACAAAATTTTTTACAGAGAGCAGATCTTCCTTGACGATATTTAATTTCGTCATGACAAAAATTTTACAGAGAGCAGATCGTCCTGGACGATATTTAATTTCGTCCTGACAAAAATCTTACAGAGAGCAGATCATCCTGGACGATATTTAATTTCATCCTGGATGAATAGAACTTAGAAAATTTTTCTGCCCAGTTCCTATTCATTCCATGTGATCTTAATAGGAGATAATTGTCTGATCGTCCCGTACGAACTGATATCATCCCGTACGATCAGTATAAATTTTATATGATCTCCTTATGTGTGTGTGCATGTTTTTATTCACTCAATTACAATCACTCCCTTTCAAGTTTATTTCAATGAAAAATACAAGCTTCAAATTCACAAAGTATCTCATGATGAATTTTGATTTGAAGTCTTCGTAGTCTGGAGTTAGATTTTCCTGAAATATTAGTACACATAAGAGCTGTTGAGTCTAGTAATTAGGTTGTTAAGCCTAAGTGAATGTCCCAAGGCTACCAAGAGGGGGGTGAATTGATAGTTTAAAAATTTTAAACCCTTTTTGAAGATTAAGTTGAACCGAAATAAAAATTTCTTTTAAAGTTTGTAGAAAAATATTTTTCAACCACAGAGTTGTTAAAACTAAAATTTAAAGTGCGGAAACGTAAAAAAGAATAAAGTAAATGACACCAGATTTATAGTGGTTCGGTCTATAACCAGACCTACATCCACACCTCAGAGGCACCCTCTGAGTATTGCACTAAAACTAATAGTGACTCTCCTTTAGCACCCACAGCAAGGCGGAGAAGCCTTTACAACACACTCTTTTCACCACTACCCGGTGCGGCAGAGAACCGTCGTCCTTTTACACAATCCCCAGTGCTGGCAGAGAACCGTCGTCCTTTTACACAATCTCCAGTGTTGGCAGAGAATCATCGTCCTTTTACACAATCTCCAATGTTGGCAGAGAACCGTCGTCCTTTTACACAATCTCCAGTGTTGGCAGAGAATCGTCGTCCTTTTACACTCTTCTAGTGTGGGCAGAGAACCCTACGGCTGTTCACACTCTACAAGTGTAGGCAGAGAACCTTTCGGCTGTTCACACTCTCCAAGTGTAGGTAGAGAACCTTTCGGCTATTCACACTCTCCAAGTGTTGGCAGAGAACCGAATCTCCTTGACTGATCTTCTCACAAGAATCTAGAAGGAAGAAGGAAAAGAGTGAAGTAATCCAAATTCACAAGTAGAGACTCTTACCTTTGAAATCTAAGTGAAGCCTTCTCGCTCCAGTGGTAGGAATCCTCCCTTGAATGCTCTCTTTCACTCTCTCCTTGGCTATTCTCTCAAGAGGCACGAAGATCAAATGACAAAAAGATTGGGTGGCAGTCAAATTTGGACTATTTATATAAAAGACAAGAAAAACCGCCCAAAAACTGCAAGTTTTCAATTCTGTACGCAATGGATCGTCCTGTACGATCATGGATCGTCCTGGACGATTTTACTTAAACGATCTGAAACGACCCTATTTGAATATGTGTACGAAATTTCTTCGTACAGCTAATCATCCTGTACGAACTAGGTTCGTTCAGTACGAACAGTTATTACTAGGTCGGTTCTAGAAACTGCTGAAAACTATTCTAAGTCGGTTAATCGTTTGGACGAGAATATGTTCGTCTGGACGAAAATTTTCCAGAGACCCAATCGTCCTGGACGATATTTAATTTTGTCTGGACAAAAATTTTCCAGAGGACCAATTGCCACAGACGATAATTTGTTTTTGTTTGGACGAAAATTTTCCAGAGACCCGATCGTCCTGGACGATATTTAATTTCGTCTGGACGAAAATTTTCCAGAGGACCAGTCGCCACGGACGATAATAAAATTCGTCTGGACGAAAATTTTACAGAGAATCAATCGTCCGGTACGATAATTAATTTCGTCCTGGACGAATAGGACTTAGAAAAAAAATTTCGAGCAAGTTCCTATTCGTTCCATGTGCCCTATAGGAGATAACTTTCTGATCATCCCGTACGAACGGATATCGTCCTGTACGATCAATATAAAATTTTATGATCTCCTTATGTGTGTGTGTATATTTTTATTCACTCAATTACAATCACTCTCTTTCAAAATTAATTCAAAGAAAAAATGCAAACTTCAAATTAACAAAGTATCTCATGTTGAATTTGATTTGAAGTTATCGTAGTCTGGAGTCTGATTTTCCTAAAATGTTAGTACACACAAGAGCAAATACAAATCTTCTAAAATTGGTAGGAGATAACTACACATTTGAACAATAATGTTTGGAATCATCAAAACTACATAAGTTGCAAAAATGTAAAGCATTCAAATAGCAACTATTCTAACAATCTCCCTCTTTTTTATGATGACAAAACAATTATTGTTTGTATGATTTCAATTTAAACAAATCTCCTAAACTCCCCCTGAATTTATGAATACATGAAAATAAGGAGGCATTTTGAAGCAAAGAACAATATTTTTTATTTTTCAAAAATTTTAACACAAACAACCACAAAGTCAAATACTTGCAAACAGAATAATCAAAACACAAAACACAATAATTTCAATAATTTCTTCCCCTTTTTGACAGCAACAAAAAGTGAAGAAGAAATAGACGAGAAATGTAAGTAATTATATGAAATTCATTTGAAAATTTAATCTAAATGGTGATTGACATAAGGTATGCAATTTTAAACTAAAAACATTAGGTCAATCATAAAAATTCATAAAATTTAAGAAGTGATATAACATTGTAAGTAA
Source organism: Dendrobium huoshanense (assembly GCA_016618105.1). Lineage (NCBI taxonomy): Eukaryota > Viridiplantae > Streptophyta > Magnoliopsida > Asparagales > Orchidaceae > Dendrobium > Dendrobium huoshanense. The sequence goes on from CM028357.1 coordinate 19,177,539, forward strand.
GAAGATTTTTTTAAAGACATGATTCAATTTAGACATTCGAGTATAGAAAATCATTACAAGAGAGATGTAAAAAAAATTTATATTTCAAAGTTCAATGGAATATAAATAAACATAAGATCAATTTAAATTAAGAGATTGAAAGAATTTGGAAAGAAGAGAATTACGACATGTGGCGCTTTGCGCATCTTTTTCAAAATTTTTGGGGCACTTTTTGTGCAATTTTTTCTTTGTTAGGCTTATTTTGTGCCTCTTTTTCACATTGCAAATCTTTGTGAATTCCTTTTGATTTTTGTACTTTTTGTACAATTTTCAAGAGTAATTGAGACCAATTCTTTCTAGAATCAATAATCTAAAATTTCAAATATTTCTAAGTGCATAAATATCACTTGATCATAGAAATACAAAATAAGAAAACATCTAAATTGCAATAGTAATATTAACTTTTATGTAGTCTAAATGAATAGACATGAATTTAAAAGTTCTAATTACAACAAGTTATAAACAACTTTTAAATTTAGAAAGACTAGATTTTCTAATATAGATAATCTCAAATTATAATCTAATTTAAGCACTATGAAGATTAAATAATATTAATGAAATTCATAAAAATTAACCACATTCCAAAAACAAATCAAATTTGAAACAAGTACAACATCCATTGATATTAATGAAAGGATTACACATTTCATAATATCTAAAACAAATAAGAAAAATACACTGAACTTAAAAGGAAAAACAAACATGAAAATAAACACTTAACATAAAAACTGACAGATCAAAACATATAACACGAATACAACAAACACACAGAAATTCATCTCTACTATTCTGGAGGAGGAGGAGGAGGAATGCCGCCAAAAAGGTTGAAGTAGGAGGCCATCAACATTATATTGGTATTAATTTCATGTACTTCATTTCTAATATTACCAATATCTTGTTGCTGCTGCGTAAGTTGAGCATCAAATTGATCAAACCTTTGATCAATGTGAGTCTCTAATCTATCAAATCTTTCAATCAGATTTTGATAATCTGACTGAGGAGCAGAAGTTTGCTCTTCTTCCTCTTCTGAAGCACTGGCATGTGCTTTTCCTTTTTCCTCCTTGAAAATTAATCTGAAGGAAGCATCATTATAGTATACTGGCTCTTCGTATTCTTCATCAGGATACACTAAGTTATATTTCTTTTCCAAAATGTAAGTGACTAAGTGTCCTAATGAGATGTTCTTTTTTCTTTTCTAATCTACATGTCCTATTTTTGAAAGCCTATAGATATGATCTATGATAAGTTGGGCTTTGTCAATAGGATGACCTTCCATAATTAAAAAGGTTAGAGCAGAAAGGAGAGGGGTAATATTAATCCTATCACCAGCTTTAGGAATGATTGAAAATCGAAGGATATGCTGGATGATTCTGGCATCTTTGGTCATACCGGAGACTCTAGCAACATGATAGGTTAGGCCAATTTCTCTAATCACCCTTTTGACTTCATACCATTCAAATTTGTTTTCACTCATTAGGGTGTGAGTTCTATATCCCTCAGTTCTTAAGTTCAAAAAGGCACCAAGGTCGTGCTTTGTGATTTCAACTTTTTGCTTGAAGACATAAGAACTAATGGAGGAGTGGTCGGAATTAAAACTCATGTTCGCTAGGAAATAGTGGTAGGTTTGCTTGTTGTAGAAGTGGACGAGAGAAAGTATGAAATGAAATTGGGTTGAGGCAAAGAGGTGCATTACCCTAAATTTTAACTCACTTTGGATTAAAATGCGAGAGGGAGTTATTTTGGCGGATACAAAACGAGGAAAGGATTCCTCATTCGCCTTAAACAGGAAGTTCTCTGAGGCATTCCTATTGGGTTTCTTCACCAACACCTTTGTCTCTTACTTGAGGAGGCCATTGTCGATTTGAAGTAGAAAGGGATTGAAAGAGAAGTTTGGAAGTGTGATTGTTAAGTTAGAAAGCCTTCATATTTAAAAAAAAATGATACGTTCGTCCTGGACAAAAATATTCATCCTGGATGAAAATCATCGTTCGTCTAGATGAAATTATTTCGTACAGACGATCCAATTCGTCCAAAATGTAACGGCTTTTCATAATCAACATAACTTACGATGCATCTCTTCGTACAGGCTTTTTGACTTGACAGATCGTACAGACGAAAAGTTTTCATACAGACGATCAAAAAATAACTCGTTTTAATGTCTCTTGAAAATCGTCCCCTATAATGAACCGACATCTGTTCGTCTGGACGAACCAAAAATTCGTATAGACAAAATTCATATTAAAAACTATCTTATCCACTCAACCGCTCCATTCAATCATCCCGACGTTTGAGAAAAAACATTTTCGTACTGGACGATCGTAAGATCGTACAGACGATCTAATTAAAAAACTGCTCTCAAAACCGTTAAATTCGCTCGAACTGTTCTTCCACATATCGTCTCGTACAAAACTAGATTCGTCCCGGACGATTTCCTCCAATTTTTGAATTTTGATTTTTAAGAAAATCAAACTAAACATTCAAAAAACACAGAAAACATAAAACAAAACCATAGACCCAAAAAAAAAATCATTCAAAACACACAAAATTTCACAAAATTAAAAACAAAACAAAACAAATATCAATGTTGTAAAGACATTTTGTTTAGGCATTCAAATCAATAACACCAAGTCTTGTTCTTAAAGTACTGAAGGTATCAAAGGCTAAAGGTTTTGTAAAAATGTCTGCAAGTTGATTTTCAGTTGAAACATGTATGAGTTCAATTTCTCCCTTGGATACATGATCCCTTATGAAATGATGCCTTATATTAATGTGTTTGGTTCTAGAATGTTGAATAGAATTTTTAGAAATGCAAATAGCACTAGTATTGTCACAATAAATTGGAATAGTTCCTATAGTTAATCCTAAATCAATCAACTATTGTTTTAATCAAAGTACTTGTGCCACACAACTTCCTAATGCAATGTATTCTACTTCTGCAGTAGATAGTGCCACTGAATTTTATTTTCTACTAGACCATGAAACTAATGAATTTTCAATGAATTGACATGTTCCAGAAGTGCTTTTCCTATCCACTCTACAGCCTGCAAAGTCAGAATCTGAGTAACCAATAATTTCAAATGAAGAGCTAAACTTAGGATACCAAATCCCTAAGTTTTGAGTTCCTAGTAGATATCTTAAAATCCTTTTCACTGTTGTCAAATGTGATTTTTTTGGATCTGATTGAAATCTAGCACATAAGCAAACACTGAACATAATATCTGGTCGGCTAGCAGTCAAGTAAAGTAAAGATCCAATTATCCCTCTAAATTTCTTTTGATCAACAGATTTTCCCATAAGGTCTTTATCCAACTGAACTGAGGAACTCATTGGTGTACTAACAGGTTTAATATGTCCATTTCATATTTTTTGAGGAAGTCCTTAATATATTTAGTTTGACTAAGAAAAGTACCTTCCTCAAGTTGCTTAATGTTAAATCCTAGAAAGTAATTTAAATCTCCCATTAGACTCATTTCAAATTCACTACTCATTATTTTAGAAAAATCATCACAAAGATTTTTATTTGATGATCCAAAGATGATGTCATCCACATAAATTTGAACAATAAGTATATCCTTTATAATTTTTCTTAAAAAGAGAGTTGTATCCACACTTCCTTTTTCAAAAGATCTTTCAAGTAGGAAGGTGCTCAACCTCTCATACCAAGCCCTAGGTGCCTGTTTCAATCCATATAATGCCTTTTTTAACTTGAAAACATGATTTGGAAATTTAGAATTTTTAAAACTTGGAGGTTGTTCTACAAAAACATCTTCCTCAATTACCCCATTTAAAAAGGCACTTTTGACATCCATTTGAAATAATTTAAAACCTTTAAAACAGGCAAAGGCTAGTAAAACCATAATTGCTTCAAGTCTAGCTATAGGGGCAAAAGTTTCCTCAAAATCAATTCCTTCAATTTGATTATACCCCTTAGCTACTAATCTAGCCTTATTTCTAATGACTACTCCTGAGTCATTCATTTTATTTTTGAACACCCACTTGGTTCCAACAACACTTTGATCTTTTGGCCTTGTAGTTAATTCCCAAACTTTATTTCTTACAAATTGATTTAACTCTTCTTGCATGGCCAATATCCAAAATTCATCAGAAAGTGCTTGATCAATGTCAGTGGGTTTAATAGTTGAAATAAAGGTTGAATGATTGACTTTCTTGTTTAATCCACGCCTAGTTCTAACACCCTCACTTGGTTCACCTATAACCAATTCCTTTGGGTGGTTTTTAGAAAATCTCAAATCTCTAGGCAAAGGGTTTTCTCTTTCCAAATTTCTTCCACATTTTCTTCCAAATTTAATCTATCAATCTTTTGGGAGTTTTCTTCAATTTCTTCTTCAACAACATTTGGCTCTTCCAAGTTTCCACTTTCATCAAATACAACATGTGTAGTTTCTTCAATGACTAAAGTTCTTTTGTTGAATATCCTATAAGATTTTCCAACACTTGAATATCCAACAAAAATTTCTTCATCTGATTTTGGATCAAATTTTCCTAAGGCCGATTTTCCATTATTATGTATGAACACCTTGCAACCAAATACATGCAAATGAGATAAATTTGGTGTTATACCTTTTAGCAACTCATAGGGTGTTTTATTCAAATTTGATCTCACATTCACCCTATTCAGAACATAGCATGACGTGCTAACCGCCTCAGCCCAAAAATATCTAGGAAGCGAGTATTCTGCCAACACTGCTCGGGCGGCTTCTATTAATGTTCTGTTTTTTCTTTCAACTACCCCATTTTGTTGAGGGGTTCTAGGTGCAGAAAAATTGTGATCAATCCCTTTTTTTTTACAGAAATTTTCAAATCTTTCATTTTCAAATTCTCCTCCATGATCACTTTGTATATAAATTATTTCACTCCCTAGTTTCCTTTGTATCCAAGTTGAAAAATTTCTGAATTCCTCAAATGATTCACTCTTATAAAAAAGAAATTTAACCCAGGTGAATCTTGAGAAATCATCCACTATAACAAATATGTATACCTTTCCTCCTAGACTTACAGTGTCTAGATGTCCAAAAAGATCCATGTGTAGAATTTATAAAGGTTTACTGGTTCTAAGATCTTTATTGGACTTAAAAGAGGACCTCACTTATTTTCCTAATTGACATGCATCACATAGATGGTCCTTAGTAAAGTCTAGTTTAAGCATATCTCTCACCAAATTCTTTTGGGTAATTCTCCTAAGATTTTTTATACTAGAATGACAAAGTCTCCTATGCCAAAGACATGATTCATCAGAAACAGTTTTCAAACAAAAAGCAGTAGGAGATTGAATACAATTTAAATCTAGCATGTAGATATTGTTTACCCTTTTTCCATTTAAAACAATTTTCCCATTTAGGCTTATTATGCAGCTAGTAGGTAAAAATTTTACATTATAGCCCTTATCACATAGCTGACTTATGCTAAGCAAATTATGTTTTAAGCCTTCAACTAATAACACATTGTCTATGAAAAAGTTTTTCAAATTTCCAATCATACCTGATCCAACCACTTTCTTTGTGGTATTATCTCCAAGTGTAACCTTGCCTCCACTCCTGGTATCCAGCGTTATGAATTGAGCAGTATCTCCAGTCATGTGCTTTGAATATCCGCTGTCCAGGTACCATATACTCTCACGAGGTCTTGTGTGAGAGTATTTCTGCAAAATTCTCAAATGTTAGACCTGGGAACCCAAACAAGTTTGGGTTCACCTTTATGAAATTTATAATCTGATGCATGTATGATATGTCTATGTTTATGCATCTTAGTTCTCCACACCAAATTAGTTTTCATCTTTAAAGTGCATGTGTGAGATATATGTCCCAAAAATTCACAATTATTACATTTAACATTAGAAAAAATATTCCTATTTTTTCTTTCATATGATTGTCTTCTAAGTGATTTCATGAATTTAGGATAATATTTAGGATTTGTAAAATCTTCAAGTTTAGGGGGGTTCCTATTATCCTCGAGAGCTCTTATTGTGAGTTTGTAAAATGAATTCATATCTTCCAAGATTCGATTGGTATAATTGATTCTATATGTCTTGCTCTCAGATTCATCCTTAAAATTCTTAAATTCTTTTTCAAGTTCAGCATAGGATGATTTTAAATTCTCAAAATTTTTATTCAAGTCATCATATTTATCAAGTAATTTATTGTGGTTGTTATCTATTAAAGCATGATCTTTCCTAACGATTTCATGTTCCTTATTAAGCTCTTCCAATTCTAAAACTAAACTAGCATGCATCTTTTTCATTTTCCTATATGCATCATGCATGTGTTCAGAAACTTCAAACAGTTCATCATAGGTTAAATCACATACCTCTTCTTGATCTGATTGTTCAACATTATCTGCCATCAAGCAAAGGTTGGTGACTTCTTCTTCTTTTTCAGTCTCAAATGAGTCTGAAGCTGAGTCCGCCCAGAAAGCTCTTTGACATTTCTTCTTGTCCTTCTTTACCATTGGTTTCTCCTCTACCCTCTCCTTGCTAGGAGTGGCTTTGAGTTTTGGACAATCAGTCTTTATATGACCTGGTTTCCTGCATTCATAATAAATAACTTCATTAGAAACCTTACCATTTCTGTTATACTTACCTTTATTCCATTGCTGGCGTCTCTTCTGCTTCCTCTTTAAAAAGCTTCTGAATTGTCTAGTCATCAATGCAATATCGTCTTCATCCTCTGGTTGTGAGTGTTCATTCTCTGACTCTTCCACATTTAGTGTAATATTTTTGTCCTTTCTAGGTTCACCTACATCAATCTTTCTTTGACTTACTCCTTGCTCATAAGCAATGAGTGAACCAAGAAGATTGTCAATGGAATAAATGTTCAGATCTTTAGACTCTGTAATTGCAGTAATTTTAGCATCGTAAGCAGTAGGTAAACAACGAAGAATCTTATTGACCATTTCAGCATTAGTTAATTCCCTACCAAGTGCATGCAAAGAAGTGACAATTTGAGTGAATCTTGTGTACATGTCTGAAATAGATTCATTAGGTTTCATGCAAAATAATTTATAGTCATGTAACAAGATATTGAGTCTTGATTGCTTAACCTCATTTGTCCCTTCATAAGTTATACAAAGTCTATCCCATATGTCCTTTCCGCTTTTGCAAGTGAAAACTCGCATGTAGTCTTCAGATTTTAAAGCACAAAAGAAACTATTTAAACATTTGGCATTTAATTGTACTAAGTCATGTTCTTCTATAGTCCAATCTGCATAAGGTGTTTCTACCCTAATTCCATCAACTAATCTAGTTGGTTTTGTGTACCCTTTCTGGACTAGCATCCACATGCGATAATCAAGTGATTGTAAGAAAGTAGACATGCGTGTTTTCCAAAAATCAAAAGTAATATTGTCAAACAGTAGAGGTCTAGTGATAGAGTAACCCTCAGGTGTGTTTCAATTTCCAAATGTAGCCATCTATGTTAATCAAAAAATAGTTCAAACTTATGATTTTGAAATGATGCTCTGATACCACTTGTTGAGTCTAGTAATTAGGTTGTTAAGCCTAAGTGAATGTCCCAAGGCTACTAAGAGGCGGGTGAATTGGTAGTTTAAAAATTTTAAACCCTCTTTGAAGATTAAGTTGAACTGAAATAAAAATTTCTTTTAAAGTTTGTAAAAAAATATTTTTCAACCACAGAGTTGTTAAAACTAAAATTTAAAGTGCGGAAATGTAAAAAACAATAAAGTAAATGACACCAAATTTATAGTGGTTTGGTCTATAACCAGACCTACATCCACTCCTCAGAGGCACCCTCTGAGTATTGCACTAAAACCAATAGTGACTCTCCTTTAGCACCCACAGCAAGGCGGAGAAGCCTTTACAACACACTCTTTTCACCACTACCCGGTGCGACAGAGAACCGTCATCCTTTTACACAATACCCATTGCTGGGAGAGAACCGTCATCCTTTTACACAATCTCCAGTGTTGGCAGAGAACCGTCATCCTTTTACACAATCTCCAGTGTTGGCAGAGAACCGTCGTCCTTTTACACTCTCCTAGTGTGGGCAGAGAACCCTACGGCTGTTCACACTCTCCAAGTGTAGGCAGAGAACCTTTCGGCTATTCACACTCTCCAAGTGTAGGTAGAGAACCTTTCGGCTGTTCACACTCTCCAAGTGTCGGCAGAGAACCGGATCTCCTTGACTAATCTTCTCACAAGAATCTAGAAGGAAGAAGGAAAAGAGTGAAATAATCTAAATTCACAAGTAGAGACTCTTACCTTTGAAATCTAAGTGAAGCCTTCTCGCTCCAATGGTAGGAATCCTCCCTTGAATGCTCTCTTCCACTCTCTCCTTGGCTATTCTCTCAAGAGGCATGAAGATCAAATGATAAAAAGATTGCGTGGCAGTCTAATTTGGACTATTTATATAAAAGATAAGAAAAACTGCCCAAAAACTATAAGTTTTCAATTCTGTACGCAATGGATCATCCTGTACAATCATGGATCGTCCTGGATGATTTTACTTAAACGATCTGAAACGACCCTATTTGAATATGTATATGAAATGTCTTCATACAGCTGATCGTCCTGTACGAACTAGGTTCGTCCAGTACGAACGGTTATTACTAGGTCGGTTCTAGAAACTGCTAAAAACTGTTCTAAGTCGGTTAATCGTTTGGACGAGAATATGTTCGTCTGGACGAAAATTTTCCAGAGACCCGATCGTCCTGGACGATATTTAATTTCGTCTGGACGAAAATTTTCCAGAGGACCAATCGCCACGGACGATAATTTATTTTCGTCTGGATGAAAATTTTCCAGAGACCCGATCGTCCTGGACGATATTTAATTTCGTCTGGATGAAAATTTTCCAGAGGACCAGTCGCTACGGACGATAATAAAATTTGTCTGGACAAAAATTTTACAGAGAACCAATCATCCGGTATGATAATTAATTTCGTCCTGGACGAATAGGACTTAGAAAAAAAATTTCAAGCAAGTTCCTATTCGTTCCATGTGCCCTATAGGAGATAACTGTCTGATCGTCCCGTACGATCAGTATAAAATTTTATGATCTCCTTATGTGTGTGTATGTTTTTATTCATTCAATTACAATCACTCCCTTTCAAAATTAATTCAAAGAAAAAATGCAAACTTCAAATTAACAAAGTATCTCATGTTGAATTTGATTTGAAGTTATCATAGTATGGAGTCTGATTTTCCTGAAATGTTAGTACATACAAGAGCAAATACAAATCTTCTAAAATTGTTAGGAGATAACTACACATTTGAACAATAATGTTTGGAATCATCAAAACTACATAAGTTGCAAAAATATAAAGCATTCAAATAGCAACTATTCTAATAAGAGCAAATACAAATCTTCTAAAATTGTTAGGATATAACTACACATTTGAACAATAATGTTTGGAATCATCAAAACTATACAAGTTACAAAAATGTAAAGCATGCAAATAGCAACTATCTTAACATTCAGCTTTTTTTTTTATGTATCCTATTTTTCCCAATTATAGGTGGTGAAGCGAGAAAGAACAAAGAGAAGTAGATGATCTTAAGATCCATGGGAGGTGTTCACTATTGAAACTTGTTCACTATGAATTAGGTTGTTAAATCTAACCTTATGTCCCAGCGGCTAACCAAGAAGGGGGTGAATTGGTAATTAAAAATTAATCCACCTTTTTTAAAATTTTTTTAAACCAAAAAATAAACTTTAATTAGTTTTGTATAAATAGATTTTTCAACCACAAATTTGAAAAAAAATTAACAAAATAAAAAGGCAACGAAAAAATAAAAGACACAAGATTTATAGTGGTTCGGTCAAACTTGACCTGCATCCACTCCCCGGAGGCACCCTCTGAGTATTGCACTAATACCACTACTGACTCTCTTTTAGCACCCACAGCAAGGCGGAGAAGCCTTTATAAAAACTCTTTCCACCACTACTCGGTGCGGTAGAGAACCGTCATCCTTTTACTATCCCTAGTGTTGGCAGAGAACCATCGTCCTTTTACACTATCCCCAGTGTTGGTAGAGAACCATCCGTCCTTTTACACTATCCCCAGTGTTGGCAGAGAACCTTCCATCCTTTCACACTCTCTTAGTGTAGGAAGAGAACCCTTCGGCTGTTCACACTCTCCATGTGTGGGCAGAGAACCCTTCGGCTGTTCACACTCTTCAAGTGTCAGTAGAGAATCGGATCTCCTTGACAGATCTTCTCACAAGAAATCAAGAAGGAAGAAAGAAAAGAGTGAAGTAATCCCAAATCACAAGTAGAGATTCTTACCTTTGAAAACAAAGTGAAGCCTTCACGCTTCAGTAGTAGGAATCCTCCTTCGAACACTCTCTTACACTCTCTCATTGACTCTTCTTTCAATAGGCATGAAGATCAGTGGTTAAAAAAAGATTTGGTGGCAGTTTAAATTGGACTATATATAAGAGAGACATGAAAAATTGTCTAAAAACTACAAAAATTCAAGTTATCACGAGTGGATCGTCCCTTACGATTCTGGATCGTCTCGGCAGATTTTACTTAAATGCGTTGGAAACGAACCCAATGTATATGGGTACGAAATGACTTCGTACTCACACTTCGTCCCGTACAAACTAGGTTTGTCTGGTACGAACGGTTATTTTATAGGTCGGTTCCCAAAAACTGCAGGATGTAACTAAACATTGAAGAGTCGGTTCACTTCATCCTGGGACGAACAGGATTTCGTCCGGACGAAATTTTTACATATGGCAATTCATCCTGGGACGAATATGAATTTCGTCTAAACGAAAAATTTCCAAAGAACATTTCGTCCAGGGATGAATAAAAAATTCGTCCTGGACGATCAGGACTTAGAAAAATTTTCTTCAACTCCTGTTCGTTCCATTGCTCTTCCGAGGAGATAACTGATATGATCGTCCCGTACGATCAGTATAGATTTGTAAAGATTTCTTTATGTGTGTGTGTGTGTTTATTCACTCAATTACAATCACTCCCTCTTTAAAAAAAAATACAAGCTTTAATTCACAAAGTATTTCATGTTGAATTTGATTTGAAGTCTTCGTAGTATGGAATTCGACTTACATGAAATGTTAGTACACACAAGAGCAAAAATAAATATACATAAAATAATAATATTTGAAATCATCAAAGTTATACAAGTTGTAAGAATGTAAAACATGCAAATAGCAACTCTCTTAACAATCTCCCCCTTTTTTATGAGGGCAAAATAATTATTATTTGTATAATTTTAAATTATAAGAATCTCCTAAACACCCCTGAAATGATGAACATGTGAAAATAAGGAGGTATTTTAATTTTCTAAAAAAAAATTAAAGATAAAACAAACACACAAAAACACACAAATCAATAGAACAAAAAATTTCTCCCAAAAATTTTTAGAGATACAAAACAAAACAAAACACAAACACATACACAAAAACATATACTGCGACATACAAATACAAACAAATAAATAATTTCTCCCTCTTTTTGACAACAGCAAAAGTGAAGAAGAAAAGAAAGATCTGAAATGTAAGTAGTCATATGAAAATCATTATATAATTGAACCTTGAAAGTGATTGAAGTAAATTGCTAATAAAATAAAAAACATTAGACAAATCATAGTATTTCAAGGAATTTAAGAAGAGATATAACATTGATGATAAAAAAAATTATAAAAAATAAGAGTCAATTTAGACACTAAGATAGAAAAAATTATTGCAAAAAGGATGTATAGAAAATTTGTATATTTCAAATTTCAATATAGAATACAAATGTACAGAAGATCAATTTGAAGTAAGAGATTAAAAGATTATGGAAAGAAGTAATTACCACATGTGGTGCTTTGCGCATCTTTTTCAAATTTCTGGCACAATTTTGTGCATTTATTAATTTTTTTTACTTGTGGGCTTATTTTGTGCCTCTTTTTCAATTTACGAACTATTGCGCATTCCTTTTGATTTTTTTTATTTTTGTACATTTTTCAAGAATAATTTTCATCTTTCCAAAATCAATAATCAAAATTTTCAAATATCTCTAAGTGCATAAATATTTATTGAAAGGAGAAATACAAAATAAGAAAAACATCACAGATATAACAATAGTTTTAAACAATAATGTAGTCTAAATCAGAGACAAGTAATTGACAATATTAATTACATCAAGTTATAATCAAAACTCAAATTTAGAAAAATTAGATTTTTCTAATGATTTTAATTTTAACTTGAATTTCAAAGTATAGCACTTTTAAGATTAAAATCTAATGATTGTAATAAAGGCTATCACACATTTCAATATCCTTAAAGCCAACACCCAAGAACATATATTGATATCAATATGAAGATATTACAATCTAAGCTCAGGATATTAATACAAAAACAATAACATCGAAATAATAGAAAAATACATTAAACTTCTTAAAATAACAACTAACACACAAACTACATAAAACACATAAAATCAAATGCAACTATCATTGAGATGGACCCTGATCTGGAGGAGGAGGAGGTGCAGCACCAAAGATGTTAAAGTATGTACTCATCATAATCACATTGGTACTGATGTCATTAATTTGATCTCACATAAAACTCATGTCATGCTGATATTGTGCGGCTTGCTGCTGAAGATGAGCCTCAATTGGATAAAAATATTGATCAAAATGAGTCTCTAGGCGATCAAATCTCTGAACCAAATCCTGATTATTTGGTTCATTGGCGGGTGCAGGTGCAGCTTTTGGTTCTTCCTCTATATCACTTATGACATGTGCTTTGCTTGATTCATCATTTTTCAAGATTGCTCTAAATGATCCGTCGTTGTAGTAGAACGGTTCTTCAAATTTTTGATTAGGATGAATTCTCAAGAATATATGTGACTAAATGTCCTAAGGCAATGTTCCTTTTTCTTTTATGCTCTACATGACCAATTTCAGAAAGCTCATAAAGATAATCAAGGATAAGTTGAGCTTCATCTATAGACTCTTTATACATTATTAAAAAGGTCACCATAGAAAGAAGAGGGGTAATATTGATTCTATCACTAGCTTTAAGAATAATTGAAGTTCTAAGAACATGCTGGATGATATGTGCATTACGGACAAGACCGAATACTTTAGCCACATGCTCATCAACACTTGTTTCCTCTAATGACTCTATTGATTTCATACCATTTATATTCAATAGAGGTGATCAAGTGATGAGCCCTAGCCCCCTCTGTCCTTAAATTCATAAAGGCTCCTAAGTCAACCTTGGTGATTTCAACTTTTTGTTTAAAGACAAATGAACGGATTATAGAATGGTCAGAATTAAAGGTCATGTTGGCGAGAAAGTAGTGAAATGTTTCTTTATTGTAGAGATAGACGAGGGTAAGGATAAAAACAAACTATGTTGAAGCAAATAAGTTTATCACTTGAAAGGTAAGTTCTTCTTGGATTAGGATTCTAGAGGGGGTGATTTTGGCTGAGACAAATCTAGGAAAGGAATCCTCATTTGCTTTGTAAAGAAAGTTCTCAAAAAAATTCCTATGAGGTTTCTTGGCCAGAACCTTTTGGCTCTTGCTTGAACTTGCCATTTGAAAAAGATCTAAAGTACAAAAGAGATTGAAAGTGAAGTTTAGAGAGCGACTGTTGAGTACAAAAGCTCTTCTATTTATTGAAAATGACATGTTCGTACCAAGCAAAAAATGTTTGTCCCATACGAATTTTTTTTATTCATCCTGTATGAAAAAAAATTTCGTATGGACGAATCAATGCTTCAAAATAAAACAGTTTTTCATAATCAACACAACTTATAAAGTGTCCTTTCGTATAAAATTTTGACCAGACTGATCGTACAGAAGAACACATGTTCGTCCTGGGATGATCAGTACTTACAATTATTTTAAAGGAAGTTAAAATCGTCCCCTACATAGAACCGACATGTGTTCGTCCGGATAAACCAAAGGTTTATATGTACGAAGTTAGTATTAAAAACTACCTTATCCATTCAATTGCTTTATTCATTCGTCCCGTCATTTTAATTCATCCCGAACGATTGTGGAGATCATACAGACGAAGTGACATTTAAAAAACAAAAAACTACATGCAAACGGTTCAAAATTCGACAGTTTAACACATTACACAAATCGTCCCGTACGAAAAAATTTTGTCCCGGACGATTGACACTCAAAATTTTCAAATTTTGCATTCAATCTAAACTAAAACATAAAACACACTAAAAACACTGAATAATGAAAAAACACAAACTCTAAATAAAGAAAAATCACACATACAATATCAAGAACTCATGAAAATACAAAAATAAAAATTAACTAGAAAATAAACATCAATGTTGTAAAAACATTTTTAATTTAGCATTCAAATCAATCACACATAGCCTTGTTCTTAATGCACTAAAAGTGTCAAAGGCTAAAGATTTTGTAAAAATGTCTGCAAGTTGATTTTCAGTAAAAACATGAGTGAGTTCAATTTCTCCTTTGGATACATGATCCCTTATGAAATGATGACTTATGTCTATATATTTAGTTCTTAAATGTTGAATAGGATTTTTAGAAATATAAATCGTACTGGTGTTATCACAATAAATTGAAGTAGTGTTTATAGTTAATCCTAAATCAATCAACTGTTGTTTCAACCAAAGTACTTGTGCCACACAACTTTCTAATGCAATGTATTCATCTTCTGCAGTCGATAGGGCTACTGAATTTTGTTTTCTACTAGACCAAGAGACTAGAGAATTTCCAATAAACTGAGATGTTCCAGAAGTGCTCTTTTTATCCACCATACAACCTGCAAAGTCAAAATCTGAATAATCAATTATTTCAAATGATAAGCTAAACTTAGGATACCAAATTCCTAAGTTATGAGTTCTTCACTGCTGTCAAATGTGATTCTTTTGGATCTGATTGAAATCTAGCACACAAGAAAATACTAAACATGATATCGGGTTGGCTAGCAGTCAAGTAAAGTAAAGATCTAATTATTCTTCTAAATTTCTTTTGATCAACAAATTTTTTCTTAGGGTCCTTATCCAACTAAACTGAGGAACTCATTGGTGTACTAATAGGTTTAGCATTGTCCATTTCATACTTTTTGAGGGTGTCCTTAATATATTTAGACAGACTAAGAAATGTACCCTCCTCAATTTGCTTAATACTAAAGCCTAGAAAGTAACTTAAATCTCCCATTAGACTCATCTCAAATTTACTACTCATTATTTTAGAAAAATCTTCACAAAGATTTTTATTTGAAGATCCAAAAATGATATCATCCACATAGATTTGTACAATGAGTATATCCTTTCCACATTTCCTTAAAAAGAGAGTTGTATTCACACTTCCTTTTTCAAAAGATCTTTCAAGTAGGAAGGTGCTCAACCTCTCATACCAAATCCTAGGTGTCTGTTTCAATCCATATAATGTCTTTCAACTTGAAAATATGATTTGGGTATTTAGAATTTTCAAAATCTGGAGGTTGTTCTACAAAAATATCCTCTTCAATTACCCCATTTAAAAATGCACTTTTCACATCCATTTGGTATAATTTAAATAATCTAAAACAGGCAAAGGCTAGCAAAACCCTAATTGCTTTAAGTCTAGCTACAGGGGCAAAAGTCTCCTCAAAATCAACCCCTTCAATCTGATTTTATCCCATTAGCAACTAATCTAGCCTTATTTCTAATGACTACTCATGAGTCATTCATTTTATTTTTAAATACCCACATAGTTCCAACTACACTTTGATCCTTTAGCCTTATAGTTAATTCCCAAACTTTATTTCTTACAAATTGATTCAACTCTTCTTGCATGGCCAAAATCCAAAATTCATCCGAAAGTGCTTGATCAATATTTATGGGTTCTATAGTTGAAATGAAGGCTAAATGATTGACTTCTTTATTTAATCCACACCTAGTCCTTACACCCTCACTAGGTTCATCTATAATCAATTTCTTTGAGTGGTTTTTAGAAAATCTCAAATCTTTAGGCAAAGGATTTTCTATCTCCAAATTTTCTTTCACATTTTCTTCCAAAATTATTTTATCAATCTTTTGGGAGTTAATCTCAATCTCATCTTCTAAAACATTTGGCTCTTCCAAAATTCTGGATTCATAAAATACAACATGTGTGGTCTCCTCAATTACCAAAGTTTTTTTATTGAATACTCTATAAGATTTTCCAACACTTGAGTATCCAACAAAAATTCCTTCATCTGATTTTGGATCAAATTTTCCTAAGGCAGATTTTTCATTGTTATGAATAAACACCTTGCACCCAAAAACATGCAAATAAGACAAATTAGGTGTTCTTCCTTTTAGCAACTCATAGGGTGTTTTATTTAATTTAGATCTCACATTCACCCTATTCAGAACATAACATACAGTGCTAACCACCTCAGCCCAAAGATATTTAGGAAGTGAGTATTCTGCTAACATTGCTCGGGTGGCTTCTATTAATATTCTATTTTTCCTTTCGACTATCCTATTCTGCTGAGGTGTTCTTGGTGTAGAAAAGTTGTGATCAAATCCTTTAAAATTTCTTAAATATCTCATTTTCAAATTCTCCTCCATGATCACTTTGTATAGAAATAATTTCACACCCAAGTTTTCTTTGAATCCAAGTCAAAAAGTTTCTAAATTCCTCAAATGATTCACTCTTATGTAATAAAAATCTAACTCATTTGAATCTTGAGTAATCATCCACAATCACATATATGTATACCTTCCCTCCTAGACTCACAATTCCAACGTGTCCAAAAAGATCCATATGCAAAATCTCTAATGGTTTACTAGTTCTAAGATCCTTATTGGACTGAAAAGAGGACTTCACTTGCTTTCCTAATTGACATGCATCACAAAGGTGGTCCTTAGTAAAGTCTAGTTTAGGTTTACCTCTCACTAAGTTCTTTTGGATAATCCTCCTAAGGTTTTTCATGCTAGAATGACAAAATCTCCTATGCCAAAGCCATGACTCATCAGATACAGTTTTCAAACAAAAAAGTAGTAGGAGTTTGAATGCAATTCAAATCTAGCATATAAACATTATTTACCCTTCTACCATTCAAAACATCATTACCATTTAGGCTTAAAATGCAGCTAGTAGGAAAAAATTTCACATAATATCCTTTATCATATAGTTGGCTTATACTTAATATGTTATGCTTTAAGCCTTCTACTAATAACACATTCTCAATATAAAATTTATTAAGATTTCCAATCATACATGATCCAACCACCTTCCTTGTGGTGTTATCTCCAAGTGTAACCTTGCCTCCACTCCTGGCTTCTAGCATTATGAATTGAGAAGTATCTCCAATCATATGCTTTGAACATCCACTGTCCAGGTACCATATACTCTCACGAGATCTTGTGTGAGAGCGACTCTGCAAAATTATCAAACGTTAGACCTGGAAACCCAAATAAGTTTGGGTTCATCTTTTGGCAATTTAAATTAGATGCATGTATGATATATCTAGGTTTATGCATCTTAGGTCTCCACACCAAATAAGTTTTCATCTTCAAAGTATAGGTGTAAGCTATATGTCCAAACAATCCAAAATTATTATATTTTACTTTTGAAAATAGTTTCATAAGTCTTCTACCATTCATCTGTCTATTCAGGGATTGCATAAATTTAGGATACATAATAGGATTAGTAAAATCTTCAAGTTTAGGGGGTATCATATTATAATCGAGAGCTTTTATCGTTAATTTATAAAATAAATTCATATCTTCCAAAATTCGATTTGTATAATTTGATCTATAAATCCTGCTCTCTGATTCATCCTTAAAATTTTTAAAATCTTTTTCAAGTTCAGCATGGGATGATTTTAAATTTTCATATTTTTTATTCAAGTCATCAAACTCATCAAGTAATTTCATGTGATTTTTATCAATTAAAGCATGATCTTTCCTAAGAATTTTATGTTCCTTTTGAAATTTTTCAAACTCTAAACTTAGACTAGCATGCATTTTCTTCATTTTCCTATATGCATCATGCATGTGTTTAGAAACTTCAAAAAGTTCATCATAGGTTAAGTCACATACCTCTTCTTGATCTGATTGATCAAGACTATCGGTCATTAAGCACATATTAGTGACTTCTGCTTCCTTCTCAGTCTATGATGAATCAGAAGCTGAGTCCGCCCAGAAGGCTCTTTGAAACTTCTTCTTGCCCTTTTTTATAATTGGTTTCTCCTCTAACTTCTCCTTGCTAGGAGTAGCTTTGAGTTTTGGGCATTCAATCTTGATATGACCAGGTTTCCTGTACTCATAACAAATCACATCATTTGAAACCTTGACATTTCTATTAAATTTACCTCTATTCCAATGCTGGCGTCTCTTGTGCTTCCTCTTCAGAAAGCTTCTTAATTATCTAGTCATTAATGCGATATCATCTTCATCTTCAGGTTGTGAGTGTTCACTCTCAGACTCTTCCATATTTAGTGCTATGTTATTCTTTCTTCGTGGTTCACCTACATCAATCTTTCTTTGGCTAACTCTTTGCTCGTAAATAATTAGCGAACCAAGAAGATTTTCAATAGAGTAAATATTTAGATCTTTACTCTATATTTGCAGTAATTTTAGCATCATAAGCAGTAGGCAAACAATAAAGAATCTTATTAACCATTTCAGCATTCGTTAGCTCCCTACTCAGTGCATACAAAGAGGTGACTATTTGTGTGAATCTTGTGTACATATCAGAAATGGATTCATTTGGTTTCATGCGAAATAATTCATAATCATGCAATAAGATATTAAGTCTAGATTTCTTAACCTCATTAGTCCCCTCATAAGTTATACAAAGTCTATCCCATATATCCTTTCCACTTTTGCAAGTGAAAACCCGCATGTAGTCTTCTGATTTTAAAGCACAAAAGAAACTATTCAAGCATTTGGCATTTAGTTGTGCTAAGTCGCATTCTTCTACTATCCAGTCTGTAAAAGGTGTTTTAATTCTAACTCCGTCAACTAGTCTAGTTGATTTTGTATACCCTTCTTGAACTAAGATTCACATACGATAATCAAGTGACTGTAAAAATATAGACATGCATGTTTTCCAAAAATTAAAAGGTATACTATCGAATATTGGAGGTCTAGATATAGAGTAACCCTCGGGTGTATTTCAGTTTCCAAATATAGTCATCTACGTTAATCAAAAAGTAGTATAAACTTATAATTTTGAAATAAAGCTCTGATACCACTTGTTGAAACTTGTTCACTATGAATTAAGTTATTAAACCTAACCTTACGTCCCAGCGGCTAGCCAAGAGGGGGGTGAATTGATAATTAAAAATTAATCCCCCATTTAAAAAAAAATTAATCAAAAAATAAACTTTAATGAGTTTTGTAGAAATAGATTTTTAACCACAAATTTGAAACAAAAATTAACAAAATAAAAAGGCAACAGAAAAATAAAAAGACACAAGATTTATAGTGGTTCGGCCAAACTTGACCTACATCCACTCCCCGAAGGCATCCTCCGAGTATTGCACTAATACCACTAGTGACTCTCCTTTAGCACCCACAGCAAGGCAGAGAAACCTTTACAAAAACTCTTTCCACCACTACCCGGTGCGGTAGAGAACCGTCGTCCTTTTACATTATCCCCAGTATTGGCACAAAACTGTCATCCTTTTACACTATCCCCAGTGTTGGCAGAGAACCGTCCACCCTTTTACACTATCCCTAGTGTTTGCAGAGAACCTTCCATCCTTTCACACTCTTCCGGTATAGGCAGAGAACCCTTCGGCTGTTCACACTCTCCAAGTGTGGGTAGAGAACCCTTCGGCCGTTCACACTCTCCAAGTGTCAGCAGAGAATCGAATCTTCTTGACAGATCTTCTCATAAGAAATCTAGAAGAAAGAAAAAAAAAGTGAAGTAATCCCAAATCACAAGTAGAGATTCTTACTTTTGAAAACAAAGTGAAGCCTTCACACTCCAGTAGTAGGAATCCTCCTTCGAACACTCTCTTACACTCTCTCCTTGACTCTACTTTCAATAGGCACGAAAATCAGTGGACAAAAAAAGATTTGGTGGCAGTCTAAATTGGGCTATATATAGGAGAGACAAGAAAAATCGTCCAAAAATTGCAAAAATTCAATTTATCATGAATGGATCATCCCGTACGATTCTGGATCATCCTAAACGATTTTACTTAAATGCGTTGGAAACGAACCCAACGTATTTGGGTACGAAATGTCTTCGTACTCACATTTCGTCCCGTACAGGTTCATCCGATACGAATAGTTATTCCATAAGTCCATTCCCAAAATCTGTAGGACGCAACAAAACGTTGAAGAGTCGGTTCACTTTGTTTTGGGATAAACAGGATTTCGTCTGGACAAAAATTTTTACAGAGGGAAACTCATCCTGGCAATATTTTGAATTTTGTCTAAACAAAAATTTTAAATAAGGCAATTTATCCTGGGACGATTTTGATTTTGTCTGGATGAAATTTTTACATAGTGAAATTCGTCCCGGGATGATTACAAATTTCGTCTGAACAAAAATTTTCCAGAGAACATTTCGTTCTGGGACGAATAAAAAATTCGTCCTGGACGATCAGGACTTTGAAAAATTTTCTTCAACTCCTATTCGTTCCATTGCTCTTTCAAGGAGATAACTGATCTGATCGTCCCGTACGATCAATATAGATTTTTAAAGATTTCCTTAAGTGTGTGTGTGTGTGTGTTTATTCACTCAATTACAATGACTCCCTCTTAAAAGAAAAAATACAAGCTTTAATTCACAAAGTATTTCATACTGAATTTGATTTGAAGTCTTCGTAGTCTGGAATTTGATTTACCTTAAATGCTAATACATACAAGAGCAAAAACAAAAATATATAAAACAATAATATTTGAAATCATCAAAACTATACAAGTTGCAAGAATGTAAAACATGCAAATAGCAACTCTCTTAACATTCGCTGAGGCTTCCAAAATTGGGTGTCATTAGTTCAGCAGTCACTCTTGTTGGCCGAGATGTGTTCCTGCATGTCTGGTGTCAGGTGCTGCCTGATTCTTATGCACACAAGAAATCTGAATTCATCTTTGTCCCATCCAAAGTCTTTAGGCTGACCCTCCCAAGCGAAGCATCTTCAAACACAACAAGATTTCATTGAGGTGGTTTTTTCTACCTCGGCTCAATCAGACTTGATGCAGCTCAAAAGACAAGAAGTGATAGGAATTCATCCACCGGATCCTTCCTATATCACCACCGAACTCACAACTTTAGGCACCAGTTTCTCCAGCCTAACGAATGTCTCCAACCGTAGGAGTTCTGCATCTTTTCTTGACTGTCTTGAATAGATTCTTAAAAATTAGAAGTAATATGCCTGCTCGACGAACGTTGCAGCAAGCAAAAATTGAAGATCTTCAATGAGAAATTATTCAACTCCAACAACGACTATTAAGGCTCAAACGGAGGAAAGGCACCTAATGCGTACGAACCGACGATGATGAGGGCAATTCAAATAATCAAATCTCTTTTACCCACAAAGACGC
The DNA here is from genome assembly GCA_016618105.1 of Dendrobium huoshanense. Taxonomy (NCBI): domain Eukaryota; kingdom Viridiplantae; phylum Streptophyta; class Magnoliopsida; order Asparagales; family Orchidaceae; genus Dendrobium; species Dendrobium huoshanense. The sequence goes on from CM028357.1 coordinate 19,199,041, forward strand.
TTTTGAAGGATAACCTCATCAGTCTTCCACCGCACCCTCGATCGAGTTCAGCTTCAAAGGATTTGAAGATCCTTTGCCAAAATCATCGTCTGCAGCTCTCTACGATGAGCCCGTGTATGGCATGTACGATGATGACATGTTTGATGGAGTTCTTGATCCTGAGCAAATTGCATATGATGTTAATGATAATAGTAAGAGGGAAGGCCAGCATAACATCAATGATGGTTCTTTTTTATCCTTTGAACTTGTCAACTCCACACCATGGAGGACATCAAATGAATATGTTAAGTTTCCTCAACTAAAGAATAAATCACTCATGCTTTTAAACTTATAATAGAAATCACCATCTATTGTTCAGCCACTCCTAAAGTCAAACATAGAGATTCTAAACTTGTCGTTTCATGATATGGAGTTCCTAGACTTGTCATTTCATGATCTTCCAGTGGGCTGCTCAAAGATTAGAATTTCATACTCAGACACAGCTTCGGCAAGTAGCAGTTCTGCATATAGCATGTTGGGGAATGCTTACAAATGGAGGAGATCAAGAACATTCTAGTAAAGGAAGCTCAGAAGATTGATAATGACAGGACTAGTGACCAAGAAATAAAAATAATGACTTCACCCATGCCCTTGCATGCTATTCTTACTTGGGAATTTAGCCATGGTAGCTCATCTTATGAATTCTCTGTCAAAGATCCTGAAGATGTTCTGAGTGCAAAGACATGTGAATATCCAAACTAGTTTAGCCTACCAAACCCACCTCCTTATGGAGGCCAACCAGACAACTTCCTATGAGCATGAAGTTCCTCCTACCCCGGTAATATGATGCAAGAGCTGAGCCACTTATTCATGATAAGTTTAAGCTAGTTTTATTTCATTTGGTAGCGTATATGGCAACATAAGATTAGTGCTCTCGTGTTTTGATTATAGCCTATTATGGGCAACATTTGTCTATAAATAGGTAGCTTTTACTTGTAATAGATATTAGATTTGGAACATAAATATTATTTGAGTAGTTTTACTCTATTTGGGTTTCTGTATCCTGAAAATTTTAAAGTGGTGACTCCTCTCCCAAGAAGGTGTTCTTGGAGTTGTCCTCGACCACGATCACCAGAATGTCAACGAAGAGTTGTCAACCCATTCCGTCTGGTGTCAAGCTAAGGTTTTCTCTTTTGCTGGTAGGCTTCGGTTTCTCAAGTTTTTTATTTATAATGCTAATACTTATATGATTAGGGGTCTTATTCTTCCTTAATATAGTTGTAAGTTTATTAGGAAGGTTTGTTCAAATTTTTTATTCCATGGGGATGTTAATGCTAGGAAAATTCATATTATTTCTTGGAAGAATATTTGCAAGCCTAAACAGTTAGGGGGTTTGCCTATTTCGAATCTTAATTCATTATAGTTTGCTTACATTTGTGCTTTTATTTGGCATATTTTAATTAATAATTTTCTATTAGCTGGTTGGGTTAAATTTAAGCTTATTTCATTTTTGGAAGCCTCATTTTTCTTTTTTGGAAATATATTTGTTCAATTGCTAGGGAGATTAAGGCTTCGTTTGGGACAGCTTTTTTATTGCTTCTTAAAATAGCTTTCTAGTTTAAAGATTAAAATTTGTATACTAAAAAGCTGCTTTAAGAAGCAAAAAAAGGTCATCCCAAACGAGGTCTAAGAGTAAGATTTATTTTATTATTCATCAAGATGTTCACGATCTGGTGGATACTAAATGCTCTTCTTTATAGTCAACTTTAGTTAGTAATTTTACTTTCTCATGCTGTTAAAATTTAGTTGTTCAATTAGCTTGTTTTGTTACTGAGATTATCTCTTCTATTCCTATTTTTAATTAGTTTAATTATTGTATTTCTTGGGATGGTGTGCTTTTTTCTCCTTTAAATTATTTCATTCTCCTTTTTATGATGGGTTAACACAAATTGAATGGTGCTCGTTTATTTGAAATAAAAAGTATAATTTGCATTTTTCATGCTATGTTTGGATGGCTTTGTTGAGAGGATTAAAAAATGTTGATATCCTTTCTTGAAGGAATTTAAATATTCCTCTTATTGGCATTTTCTGTGCAAAGGCTAAAGAAAGTCATAACCATTCATTTTTTTAGTTTGATTTTTTTCTTTCTTAATCATTTCTTATTTGGTGTCAGACTTATAATTATTTATTATATGGCAAACTCTTCATCAAGTTCTAGATTTTATCTTTGTTCTGAATTTGAAAAAGGATTTAAAAATGATGTATTTTATTGTTATTTGTTTTTCTTTATACTTTATTTGAAGAAAAAGGAATTATAAAAAATTTGTTGGAAATATAAAATGTCTAGTTATTGTTGGTAGGCTTATTAAGAAGGCTATTTTGGCCAAAGTTTCCTCATGGAAATCTTATCATGTTATGAAGCATAAGGTTTGGTGAGGTTTTGGTTAGTTTTTTGTGCTAGTTTTTCAGGTTAAAGTGTTCATGTTTTCTGGAGTGTTGGTTTGGATTTTTTCTGACCTGGTTGTATTCTATGTGGTCTTTCTTATAGATTGGTTATTATTCTTTGGTTGTATTTGTTACAAACCTATTTTTTTATTATGATTTTGATGATAGAAAACAAATCTTGTTTCATTATGACTACCTTTTTCTACTGACTTTTCAGGACTCAAAGATTGGACGATAGTAGGAACCAGCTCAAGATTGGATAAACTAGGTCTGAGTTAATCTGCAATTTTCTTTTTCCACTTCTTGAGTCAATTGTAATCATTGTAGTGACTAATGATAAGTAACCCTACACACACACACACTTTAGAGATTTAGAATCTCTGTTTTTACTCACATCGGCCAAGACGATATTATTATCAGCCTGGACGATCAAGTTCAAAATAGAAACTCTAATCAGGATTTCTTGTTAAGGCAGCCGTCATTAGCTGATCGGCCTGGATGATACATGTATCGGTCAGGATGATAGGATCAAAACAAAAAGAGATAGCCGTCATAATCTATTTAGGTATTATGTATTTTTGGAAATCGGCCAGGACGATCTTTTGATCGGCCTGGACGATATTGTATAATTATGCCTAAATTGATCCGGCAATCATGAGAGTAATTAAGGATGATTGATATGATCATATCGTCTTGGACAGTCTCAAGATCGGTCTGGACGATCCATTCAAAAACTCTTGGTTGCTCCTATATGATAAATATCGTCAAGTACAAATTTAGAGCAATGCTCTGGCCGATTTGGATCAGACAACTCAAATTCAGGGCAATGCCCTAGAAGATCAAGCCAATTTTCAATCGTCCAGTTTGCATTTAGGGCGATGCTCTGGCCGATCTTCTGAGATTTGTACTGATCGGACAAGACGATTTCTATATCATCCAGGATGATAAAGTCGGCAACTTACAAAAAATGAGCTCTCTTGAAGCACTTCTATTTAAGAGCTATTGTTCAACATTTTTGAACATCCTTGGCTGCTGTCTTGACCTGAGAAAATCTAAAGGAGAGAGAGAGAGAGGGAGAGAGTGAGAGAGGATCTTGTGAGGGGGAGCTTGTGAGGGGGTTCACAAGTGTTGCTCCAAGCATTGTTCCACTTCTTTTCCCCTAGAGTCTCTTATCCTTGGAAGGGTTGGGAGAGGTAAGTTTCAGTAAGTGATCGTGGTTCTGTGCCTGCTTTAGGAGGAAGCAAAAGGAGTGGGGTTCTCTACCTTGTCGGGGTGGCAAAAAGGAGGTGTCTTTATAAGGGCTTCTCCGCCTAGCTCTGGGGGCTAAAAGAGAGTCACGTTGATAATACAATACTCGGAGGGCGCCTCCGGGGAGTGGACGTAGGTCAAGTTGACCGAACCATAATAAATCCTTGTGTTCTTTTTACTGCTTCCGCACTTTAATTTTTCACACTTGTTTTTCTGTGGTGACTTTGGTTTATGATAATTGTTCTTTTTGTTTAAAGATTTTTAAAATACCGATTCACCCCCCCCCCCCCTCTTAGTTAGCAACGAGACTAGTTCATAGGGCCTAACATCCCTAATGAACTTTCAAGTGGTATCAGAGCTTTATTCATAAAAATTGAGTTTGAACTTTTTGAATTTTGATCCATGGCTAACTTTGGAAATCATAATACAACTGGAGGATATTCTATTACACGACCTCCGTTGTTTGACAACCTTCCTTTTGATTTTTGGAAAACTCGCATGTCTACTTTTTTGCAATCAACTAACTATCGCATGTGGATGTTTATTAAAGAACGATATTCTCCACCTTCTCGTGAAATTAACAGAATTAAAACTGAAGTTGTTTTTACTGAATGGACTTTTGATGAAAGGGATTTAGCTCAACATAATGTGAATTGTTTGAATTATTTTTTCTATGCTTTAAAATCTGGGGATTACATGCATATCTCTACTTGCTATACTGTAAAGAGATATGGGATAGTTTGTGTATTACTTATGAAGGAATCAATGAAGTGAAATAATCTCATTTGAATATTATCTTGCATGACTTCTAAAAAAGTAAATAAAATTTTAAGATTCTTGCATTCCTCTTTTGATGCTAAAATCACCGCAATCACTGAATCTAAGGATTTGAACACTTATTCGATTAATAACTTACTTGGCTCACTCAGCAAGGAGTGAATCAAAGAAATCTTGATGTAGGTAAGAAAAAGAAGAAGAAGACAGTGGCACTGAAGGCCAACCACAAGAATTTTGATTCTTCCGGGTCTGAGAGCGATGACATTGCCTTGATCACAAGGCAATTCAAAAGCTTTCTAAGGAAAAGACACAAGCATCATCAAAATTGGAGAAAATGTAAGGATAATAAATATTCTAAAGGATCTTCTGATGTAGTTTGTTATGAATGCAGGAAGCTCGAACACGTGAAAGCTGATTGTCCTACACTTCAAGATCACTCAAGGAAAGAAAATGGTGAGGAGAAACCCAAGTTTAGAAAGGACAAAAAGAGGCTTCAAAAGGCATTTTGGGCAGATTTTGTATCTAATTCATCGGAGATCCTTACCCTTGAGTAACCTTGTGAACCCTTCACGCTCCACTTTTAAGAAATCTCTCTCAAACACTCTTCCACACTCTCTCCTTCAATTGCCCTTTACCAATTATGAAGACCAAATGACAAAAAGATTAAGTGATAATTTTTAGTGGACCTTTTATACAAAAGACATGAAAAACCTTTTAGAAAACTAAATTATTCAAGTTTGATCGTCCACGATCGTACCGTACGATCATATTTCATACGTACGAACAGTTCAAAAACTGTTGCATATGAATTCATTGTCAATCGGTATGAAATCTATTCATACCTGATCATCTTTCAGTATGATCGAAGTTCATTCAGTACGAATATAAACATTTCAAAGTTTATCTGTACGAATGGTATGGACGAACTGAATAAAAACTGAACAGAGAAGTTTATCCTGCAATGAAATTAATTATCATTCGTACGATCTTCATTCGTGAAATAAATAGTGGACATCATCCTAAGACAAAATTAATTATCGTCCGTACGATCTTCGTATTTTCCAAAAATAAAGGACATCATCCCGGTATGATAAAAAAATATCGTATGTACGAACTTCGTATTTGGAAAAAATAGAGTCGTTCATCCCATTACGATTGAAAAATATCGTCCGTACGAACTTCATATTTGGAAAAAATAGAGTCGTTCGTCTCGGTACGATCGAAAAATATCGTCCATATGAACTTCATATTTAGCAAAAATAGAGCCATTTATCTAGGTACAATCAAAAATATCATACGTACGAACTATACTTAGAAAAAAATTTTGTCATTTCTATTCGTTCTATTGCTCATTAGGGAAAATAAATGACCAGATCGTCCCATAAGAAAGGGTGTCGTACAGTACGATCAGTTTTAAAAAAAATGAATTTTAAAATTCTCCCCCAGTGTGTGTGTGATCAGTTACTCAATTACAATCACACTCTCTGAGACAATAAAATAAAAATACATACTTCAATTATAACAAAATCTAAAATGATCTTGATTTGAAGTCTTCAGCAGTCGGAGTATAATTTTCCTAAAATGTTAGTACACACAAGAGCAAAACAATTCTTTTAAAATGTGTTAGGAGAAATCTTAAATAAAACAATAATATTTGAAATCATTAAAAACATACAAGTTGCAAGAAAATCAATCATGCAAAACTAAGTAGCAACTATCTCAACAATCTCCTAATTCTCAAGTCCCTCTGAATGAATAGGCATGTAAATATAAGGGAATTTTTATGAAGAACAAATCAAAAAAAAAATAAAGTTTTATAAACACATAAAGAGCACACACTAATAAGAAAGCAAACAACTACGAACAAAGCAAACAATAATTAAATGCAAATAATATTTTGCCCCCTTTTTGACAACAGCAAAAAGAGAAGAAGAAAAGCAAAAAAAAAATGCAAGAAATCATATAAGAAAACTTTGATTATTGATCATGAAAGAGATTGATTTATAATTGCAATAACAATATTAATGTTCATTAGAGAAAAATAAAGATTCATAACATTTAAATTAAGATATAACAAAGATAAGATAAATATATCAAGGTCATGAAGCATTTTAAACAATTGGATAAGAAAAATTATTGCAAAGGTGACGAAGTGAAGATTAATTTAAGTCAATTTTCAATATAAAATGTAATTGAACATTAGATTAATTTGAAATTGAAGATTAAAAAAAAAGAGGAAAGATCATATACTTGTTTAGCGACATTGCACATCTTTTCAATATTTTTGACACACTCTGTGCATCTTTTTATATTTGGGCTAATTTTATGCCTTTTTTCAATTTGCTAGCCATTGCACATTCTTTTGATTTTTGTACACTTGTATATTTTTCAAATTTTAAATTGATCTTTCCTAAATTAATAATCTAAAAGCTCAAACTTCTCTAAGTAAAAAGATAATTATATTGAAAAGAAAAATTACAATAATAATATTAAAATTATATATGCCTAAAAAAGAATATGAGAATGATAGCCTTAAATTGATCTATTTATATGCTAACTTAAATTTTTGAAAAATTAATTTTTCTAACTAAATTCAATTTTTGTATTGCTATTCATATTATAACTCTTTTTAGATCGATTAAGTCAGGATTATCATATAAGCAAATAAACATTTCAAATAAAGAACAAAATCAACTAAATAAAAATAAGATATTTTTTATTGATATCATAATAAAGATAATACATTGAAATTCAGATGATATCAATACAAATCAGATCATCAAATATAAAACAAAAATAAAACAAAATCACAGAAACTAAATAAGTCATCACATCATATAAGAAGTACTGGCAAAGATAATCACATAAGAAGTACATCTATCATTGTGAGGGGCCCTGCTCTGGAGGAGGTGATTGGTTGAAGAAAGTAAAATAGCTACTCATCATAGCCATATTTGCATTCATCGAGTCAAATTGACCTCGGATCCAGCCCATATCCTTCTGTATTGTGTATCCTGCTACTGTAGTTGAGTATTAATTTGATCAAATCATTGAACAAAATGACTCTCAAGTCGGTCAAAGTGATGGACCATCTCTTGAAAATTAGGTCCATAAGTAGGTGCAGGTGCTCCACCATTTTCCTCAAAATCCTCACTTCCATCACCTCTCCCAAAAATTACTTGGAATGAAGCATTAGTGAAATAGATAGGCATTTCTAGATGAGGGTCAGGATGAACTAGATCTTACTTCTTTTCAAGAATGTATGTCACTAAGTGTCCTAAGGAAATGTTCTTCTTTCTCTTATGAGAGACATGACATATTTCAGAAAGCCCATAAATATAGTCAATAATGAGTTGGGCTTCATCTATAGGTTAGCCAGTCATGATAAGGTAAGTTATAATGGGAAGAAGAGGAGTAATATTGATATGGCCAATAGATTTAGGAATTATAGAGGTTCTAAGAATAGGTGTTTTTCCAGGACGATCGGTTATTTAAGATTATTTTAATAACGGTTTGATTCGTCCCTCACATTGAATGCCATGTGTTCGTATGTACAAACTCTAGGTTCGTACGTACAATCCATAGTAACAATTTTTTTGTCTGTATAACCTTTTACATGCGTACAGACGAATGAATACACTTCGTTCAGATGATCTGGGGATCTTACAAATGAAATGTATTAAAAAAAACTATACGCAATCTGTCCTATCCAACGATCGATACGCTATAGAATTCATATGCTATGAAATGAATTTCGTACACTATGAATATAACACTTAGAAAAATTTGTACAATTGATCAGAAATATGAAATTCGATGTGAATACATTTTAAATTCACACAAAATAAAAACACAAAAGTCACAAAAATAAATACATAAATAATTACAAAAATAGAAAAAGCACAAACACACATTTCAAGTTTACATAAAATTTTAATTAAGCATTGAGGTCAATCACACCAAGCCTTATTCTTAATGTGCTAAAGGTATCAAAGGCTAGGGGTTTTGTAAAAATATCTACAAGTTGATTTTCAGTTGAAACATGATTTAATTAAATTTCTTCTTTGGATACATGCTCCCTTATGAAATGATGCCTGATGTCAATATTTTTTGTTCTTAAATGTTGAATAGAAATTTTTTGAAATGCAAATGAAACTAGTGTTATCATAATATACGAGAATTATGTCTATTATTAATCCTAAATCAATCAACTATTATTTCAACCAAAGAACTTATGACACAAAACTTCCTAATGCGATGTATTCAACTTCAGCAGTTGATAGGGCTATGGAATTTTGTTTTCTACTAGACCAACAGACTAAAGAATTTCTAATAAATTGACATGTTTCAGAAGTACTCTTTCTATCAATCCTATAACCTACAAAGTCCAAATCTAAATATCCAATTATTTCAAATGAAGAACTGAACTTAGCATATCAAATCCCTAAGTTCTGAGTTCCTAAGAGATATCTCAAAATTCTTTTCACTGCTATCAAATGTGATTCTTTTGGATCTAATTGAAATCAAGCACACAAATAAACACTAAACATAATATCGGGTCTGCTAGCAATCATATAAAGCAAAGATCCAATAATTTCCCTAAATTTCTTTTTATCAACAGATTTTTCCTTTGGGTCCTTATCCGACTGAACTGAGGAACTCATAGGTGAACTAACAGGTTTAGCATTATCTATTTCATACTTTTTGATGTTGTCCTTAACATACTCTGACTAATTAAGAAATGTTCCTTCCTCAATTTGCTTACTACTAAAACCTAGAAAGTAACTCAAATCTCCCATTAAGCTCATCTCAAATTCACTACTCATTATTTTAAAAAAATCATCACAAAAATTTTCATTTGTAGATCAAAAAATGATATCGTACATAAATTTGTATAATGAGTTTATCTTCTCTTAATTTCTTCAAAAAGAGAGTGGTGTCCACACTTCCTTTTTCTTTTCAAAAGATCTCTCAAGTAGGAAAGTGCTCAACCTCTCATACCATGCCCTAGGTGTCTGTTTTAATCCATATAATGCATTTTTTAATTTAAAAACATGATTTGGGTATTTTGAATTTTTAAAGCCTGGAGATTATTTAACATAAACATCCTCTTAAATGAACCCATTCAAAAAGGCACTTTTAACATTCATTTGAAACAATTTAAATCCTTTAAAATAGGCAAAGGATAATAAAACCCTTATTGCTTCAAGTCTCGCTACAGGGGAAAAAGTTTCCTTAAAATCAATCCCTTCAATTTGATTAACCCCTTAGCCACCAATATAGCCTTATTTCTAATGACTACTCCTGAGTCATTCATTTTGTTCTTGAATACCCACTTAGTTCTAACTACACTTTGATCTTTTGACCTTGTAATTAATTCCCAAATATCATTCCTCATCTAAAGGTGCTTGATTTATATTTGTGGGTTATATTATAGAAATAAAGGCAAAATGATTGACTTCTTTACCCAGTCCACGCCTAGTCCTAACACCCTCATTAGGTTCACCTAAAATCAATTCCTTAGGGTGGTTTTTAGAAAATCTTAATTTTCTTGGCAATAGTTTTTCTATCTCCAAATTTTCATCCAAAATTATTTTCTCATTCTTTTGGGCGTTAATTTTTATCTCATCCTCTTCAATACTTAGCTCTTTCAAAATTCCATATTCATCAAATACGTCATGTGTGATCTCCTCAACTACCAAAGTTCTTTTGTTGAATACTTTATAAGATTTTTCAATACTAAAGTATCTAAGAAAAATTTCTTCATCTGATTTTGGATCAAATTTTCCTAAGAACGACTTTCCATTACTGTGTATGAACACCTTACATCCAAAAAATATGCAAATGTGATAAATTAGGTTTTCTCCCCTTAAGAAGCTCATAGGGTGTTTTGTTCAATTTCATCCGAATGTTTACCCTATTCAGACATAACATGCAGTACTAACCGCTTTAGCTCAAAAATATTTAGGAAAAAAATATTCTGTCAACATGGCTCGAGCGGCTTCAATCAATATTATGTTCTTTCTTTTGACTACCCCATTATACTGAGGGATTCTAGGTGCAGAAAAATTATGATTAATTCCTTTTTTGTTACAAAATTCTTCAAATTTATCATTTTCAAAATCTCCACCGTGATCAATTTGGATTGTTAAAGTCTTACATCCTAGTTTCCTCTGAATCTAAGTAAAAAAAATATATAAACTCCTCAAATAATTCACTCTTATGATATAAGAATTTAACCCATATGAATCTAGAAAAATCATCTACTATAACAAATCAGTAAACTTTTCATCCTAGACTCTGGTCTAAAAAGATCCATATGCAAAATCTCTAACGGTTTACTAGTTCTAAGATCTTTATTAGACTGAAAAGAGGACTTCACCTATTTTCCTAATTAACATGCATCGCAAAGGTGATCCTTAATAAAGTCTAGTTTTGGTATACCTCTCAATAAGTTTTTTTGGATAATTCTTCTTAGGTTTTCATGCTAGAGTGACAAAATCTTTTATGCCATAGCTATGACTCATCAGAAATAGTTTTTAAACAAAATATAGTATGAGTTTTGATACAATTTAAATCTAGCATATAAATATTGTTTACCCTTAAACCATACAAAATATCATTACTATTTAGGCTTAATATGCAACTAGTTAGAAAAAATTTAACGTTGTTTCCTTTATCACATAGCTGGCTAATGCTTAACAAATTATGCTTTCAATCTTTAGCTAGTAGCATATTTTCAATAAAAAAGCTTTTCAAATTTCTAATTATACCTATGGCAACCACTCTCATAGTGGTGTTATCTACTAGTGTAACCATGCCTCCATTCCTAACTTCCAGTGTTATAAATTGTATAGTATCTTCAGTCATATGTTTTGAGCAACTGCTATCCATGTACCAAATACTCTCATGAGGCATTGTGTGAGAGCGTGCCTACAAAATCATCAAATGTTAGATCTGGGAATCCAAACAAATTTAGGTTCACCTTTTGGCAAATTATAAACAGATGCATGTATGATATGTTTAGGTTTATGTATCTTAGATTTTCACACTAAATGAGTTTTCCTTGAAAGTGCTCAGATGACACTAGAAAGTGCTCTGAAACCATTTGAAAGTTCGTTAGGGATGTTAGGCCCTTATGAACTAGCCCAAGGCTAATTAAGAGAGAGGTGAATTGGTTGTTAAAGATCTTTTAAAACAAAACTACAAACCAAAACACCACAAAGAAATCAACGATGAGGAAATTAAATATGGAAGCAATAATAAGAAAAGAATACACCGGATTTATAGTGGTTCGGTCAAACCTTGACCTATATCCACTCCTTGGAGGCACCCTCCAAGTATTGCACTAAACTTAGTTTCTCTCCTTTAGCCCACACAGCTAGGCGGAGAAGCCCTTACAAAATCACTTCCACCTTCCCCGGTGCGACGTAGTCACCGGGTCCTTTGACACCAAAGAGATCTTCTTCTTTGGTGAACTTCCTTCGAGACAAGCCTTGAATCTGACAGTATTCAGGTGCGAGCTTCCCGGAGCAACCGTGTGGAACCCCCTCCCTACTCCCTTGAGTCCCCCCTCATAGGATCTTCTCCCTCTCGCAAACTCCACCCTTTCCTCACTCCCTTTCAAGCTCTCTCTTCAAGTTTCCCCCAAAAGAATAAAGCTACAATGGTTTCCAAAGACACTTACAAAGTGTCATATCATAGCTTAAATAGAAGATCTCAAAACAAGCTCATTAATTCAAGTTGCTGACATTATCATCCAGGACGATAGGCATATCGTCTTGGTCGATTAGTATAAATTTAGCTCATCAGCCCGGAACAATTTGGGATGATCAGAAGAAAATTGGTTACAGTGTCCTAGCCGATCTCACGATCATCCTGGCCGATTAGTTTAAAACCAATTTCAAGCGTCCTGATCATTGCTCGGAATAGATGTTGGCCGATGTAAATCGTCCAGGACATCGGCCCGACCGATCCTATGATCGTCCAGGATGATGTGATCGTATCAATCAGCCATTAATGCTTTACAAAGATACCAGTTTAATTTAGGCATAATTGAGTTAGATTGTCCTGGATGAAATTTATATCGTCCTGACCAATTTCCTAAAATAAAGAATACCTAAACTGATTATGGCAGCTTATTCTTTCTAAATTGATACTATTGTCCTGGCCGATACAAGTATCATCCAGGCTGATTAGCTTATGACGCCTGCCTTAATGAGGATGCCCTAATTAGGATTTCTATTTTTGGACAGATCATCCAGGATGATATAAATATCATCCCGGACGATGTTACCAAAAATAGAAATCTTTAGAGAACAACATAACATCTTCCAAGTTTATAAATCATAAGGTGCCACACCAAATAAAACATACTCAAGAAATGAAAAAGAGTACAAACTGACTCAGACCTAGTCTATCCAATCTTGAGCTGGTTCCAAATTGCAGTCTGATCGTGTGGACCTGAAATATCAGTACATAAGGCAGTCGTAGATAAATAAGAATGTTTGATATCATCAAAATCATAAATCATAGATCTGCAACATTCCTATCCAATATATAAGTGTGTGCTATGTGTCCAATCATGCCATAAGAATAGCATTTAACTCCTAGAAATGGGTTTTTCAATCTTCATATATAAAATAGGATTAGTAAATTCTTCAAGTGTTGGTGTTTTCCTATTTTCCTCAAGTGTTTTTACTTCCAACTTCAGAAATGCATTTACATCTTCTAACACATGATTGGAAAAATTCAAATGATGCTCTCTATTTGCTGATTCATCCTTAAAATTTTTAAAGTCTATTTCCAATTTAGCATAGGATGTTTTTAAAATATTGTTATCCTTATTCAAGTTATCGAATTCATTAAGTAAACGCATGTGATTCTTATCAATCAATACATGATCTTTCCTATGGATTTAATGTTCTCTTTGCCATTCTTATAATTCTAAGTTAAGACTAGCATACATTTTCTTTAGCTTTCTATATGCATCATGTATTCTTTTAGAAACTTTAAAAAGTTCAGCATAAGTTAAGCTACATACCTCTTCTTGATCTGACTGATCAAGATTATCGGCCATCAAGCACAAATTGGTGACTTCCTCCTCCTTTTCAGTTTTTGACGAATCCGAAGCCGAGTCTTCCCAAAAAGCTCTTTGGAATTTTTTCTTGCCCTTCTTCACATTTGGATAACTTAAACTAATGTCCCGAGGCTAACCAAGAGGGGAGTGAGTTGGTTATTTAAAAATTTAACCTTCTTGGATTTAAAAATGAAAATGAATTAGATTAATAAACTTAGCAAGTTAATTTTAAAAAAATTTTAAAAATAATTTTTCAACCACATAAATATAAACTTGTAGTAATTGAAGCAGCGGAAATAAAAAGACATAAAGGTTTATAGTGGTTCTGTCAAATACAACCTACATCCACTCCCTGAAGCCTCCCACTTTAAGTATTGCACTATTACAAAAGTGACTCTCCTTTTGACCCCACAACAAGGTGGAGAATCCTTTACAAAACTCTCTTCCACCAATTTTTGGTGCGGCAGAGAACTGTCATCCTTTCACACCCTCCAAGTGTAGGCAGAGAAACTTCATCATTTCACACTCTTCAAGTATAGACAGAGAACCTTCGGCTGTTCATACTCTCTAAGTGTAGGCAGAGAACCTTCAACTATTCACACTCTCTAAGTGTAGGTAGAGAACATTCGGCTGTTCCCACTCTCCATGTGTCGACAAAGAACCAAATTTTTTTGAAAGATCTTCACACGAGAAATCTTGAAAGACAAGAGAAAGAGTGAAGAAACACAAATCATACATAGTGATCCTTACCCTTGAGTAACCTTGTAAACCCTTCACGCTCCACTAGGAAGAAATCTCTCTCAAACACTCATTCACACTCTCTCCTTCAATTTTCCTTTACCAATTATGAAGACCAAATGACAAAAAGATTAAGTGATAGTTTTTAGTGGACCTTTCATACAAAATACACAAAAATTCATCTTCAAAACTAAATTTTTCAAGTTTGATCATCCACGATCGTACCATATGATCATATTTCATACGTACGAATAGTTCAAAAATTATTGTGTACGAATTCATTGTGAATCGCTACAAAATCTATTCGTACCCGATCATCATCTGGTACGAACCAAGTTCATCCTATAGGAACATAAACATTTCAAAGTTCGTCTGTATGAAAGGTATAGACGAACTGAATGAAAACTGAACAGAGAAGTTCATCCTAGGATGAATATTAATTATCGTCTGTATGATCTTCATTCATGAACAAGATAGAGGACATCATTTTAGGATGAAATTAATTATCGTCTGTACAATCTTCATATTTGATAAAAATAGAGGACATCATCCTAGTACGATCAAAAAATATCATACATACGAACTTCATATTTGTCAAAAATAGAGTTTTTCGTCCATATACAATCGAAAAATTTTATCTGTGCGAACTTCATATTTTGCAAAAACATAGCTGTTCATCCCTGTACGATCAAAAATATCGTCCGTATGAACTTTGTATTTGGAAATAACAGAGCTGTTCGTCCCGGTATGATCAAAAATATCATCCTTATGAACTATACTTAGAAAAAAAAAATTTGTTTCTGTTTGTTCCATTACTTATTGGGGAAAATAACTGACCAGATCATCCTGTATGAAAGGGTATCGTACATTACGATCCGTTTTTAAATAAAATGTGAATTTTAAAATTCTCCCCCTGTGTGTGTGTTCTCAGTTACTCAATTACAATCACACTCTCTCAGACTCAATAAAATAAAAAATACATACTTCAATTACAATAAAATCTAAATTGATCTTGATTAGAAGTCTTCAACAGTCGGAGTATGATTTCCTTGAAAAAGTTAGTACACACAAGAGCAAAAAATTCTTCCAAAAAATGTTAGGAGAAATAATAATCAAAATAATAATATTTGGAATCATAAAAAACATACAAGTTGCAAGAAAGTCAAACATGCAAACTAAGTAGCAACTATCTCAACACCCCGATCCAGTTTACTAACATTTTGCTCCGATCTTCCAGTCATCTGAGCCTCTCATATTTCGATTCTTCTTCACATAATCTCTCTCTCTTAAGATTTTTTTAAAGTTTTTTTTATTATTATTAAAAAAATTTGTTATTGTTATTATTATTATTATTATTATTATTATTATTATTATTATTATTAATTTTATTATTATCATTATTAGTAATACTATTATTTATATTAATAATAAAAATAATAATATTAATAGTATTATCATGATTATTATTAGTATTTAAAAAAAGAGAAAGAGTTAAAAAAATGGAAAAAAAAAGAAAAAAATTAGAAAAAAAAAGAAGAGACCAAAAAAGAAAGAAAAATTAAAAAAAAAAAAAGAAAAAGAAAGAAATGAAAAGGAAGAAAAAAATAGAAAAAGATACATTCTTTTATCGTCATAGCCCTCAGCCAACATCACAGCCATTAACCCGATCGCAAAGGTATAATCTCAAAACTTGTTCACAGTGCTTGCAGCATGGAGAGCAAACACCCATGCGTGCTTTTTAAGCATTATGGGAGGAAATTTGTCGGGATACTTGTGCCGAGGAAAGTAAGCCTTGTGTACACTTTTCTTAGAATGCTGGAGAAAAACTTAAGTACATGTCTACGTGCCTCAGAGCCTGCAAGGAAAGAAATTGGGCATTTTTAAATAGGTACCCTTATTGACTCATGTATGCCTTTCTTGGTGTGGTGGGATTGAGGACTACGATTATGGTGTCATTTGTAACAAACTATGCTATTCTTTATTGACGTGGCGAGAATGCTACGACTCTCTAAATTTTTTCCTAAATGGGGGAGATACTGGGGTGTTACCAAAATTCTAACTAAAAGGGAATCAAATTTGAACAAACACAAGAAACAAAGAATAAAACTTAAAATGAACAAAAGGGAAATGTACCCTAAAACCTTAAAAATGCACAATCAAATTAAAACTGCAATTGCTAAGTGATAATTCAAATAAATATGAACGAGCAAGCAGGGACTCATGGTGAACAAAGCCCTCAGTACACAATGATGATGATGAAACTCAAACTAATTTGTACCATTCAACCTATTATATTACAAGCAAACATCAATATGTGACACAAATAAATGCACACAGTATAATATGTGAGGAATGCACACACACCCTGAAGATTCACCTATGGATGAGAATCTTGAACCCATCAGATACACAATAGTTCATACAAACATGATGGCAGACAACTAGAAATGGATGCAACAATGCCCTGTAGTCAACAGCCGTTTAGCCGTAGGCAATTGAGTTGATCCCTTACAAGTAAAGATCATGTGATTAATGTACAATGATCTCATATTAATAGTACTCTACAAGAACAAGGAACATATGTGTATTGAATGAGAACATGCCAGCCAACATACATAGGAAAATTAGAGATGAATGCAGCTCAAATGGTGGCCTACATCAGCATGCTAACACGCAATACCTACTTGCAAATGATAATATTCCTTGTGAACATCCACAAGTAGTAGTGATGGTAGATATGTTGCAAGGATCTTAAGTCACCTGTAAACATAATTATGGATGCAATATGATATTTAAGAGCAAAGACTAAAGATCACAGCAAATACAGGAGGCCTACAATATATGAAAGCTCCTATGAGCCATTGTAGAAAACCCTTGAAGTTAACAACCAAGATGAGAAGAAACACGCTTATCTTAAATGGGCTCAAAAAATTTATTAATCAAGTATATTAATTGGAGGGCATACTAAAGGCAACTCTGTGTAAGGATAAAGCCTGTTGACATATCACTAGAGGAAGGTCCTAATTGTGGCTCTAAGCATGCATGGTTGAATGATTCTATAGAGTCAAAGAATGATAAATTAAAAATGTCTTGATTGGAGGGCATACTAAAGATGATTTAGTTGGAAGTACAATTGAGACTGGTATATTCTATCATCTTTGTAGAAATGTTAAGGCTTCTGAAGAAATTTCATATTACTTGAATGAAGGAGAAATATATGGAGATCAAGATTCACAACCTAATATCCTACATGTGCATCAATAAATATTGAAGATATAGATTTAAGGGAGCTACTCATGGTTTCCATGCCAAGGAATATATGAAAAAATTCCCAAGTCCCATATGCATATCAAATACTAGAATATCATTAAAATGTTGAAAACTATCTTGTGCTCTGTCATGTTTATGCTTTGAGGAAATCACCTTGCAGCAAGTTCAACATGGGGGGGGGGGGGGGGTTAAGTTGCACCAAATCTAATGAATTTACCAAAACTTCTTATAAATGCAACCCGATAGGCCTTGCAATTGAAGTTTGGGACTGCCAAGGCATTAGTTATGAAGGTAGGAGCTATTGTTCATCATGTATTGTACCTTAATGCTGTTATTGCCAATGATTTACAAATGTTGTATAAAAATGTGTTTGAAAATTTTAACTAAGCATCGATGATGAAAATTACAGACCATTAGTGGGAGACCTCTGATGCATCGTATGATATATTTATGGGCAGAAGTATACTCCAATGGATTGAACATTAAAGAAAATATATCTTACAAAATATGCAATGAGACCTAGCGCAGTGTTATTCCACTAGATTTGCATTGCTCGTACAAGCGAACATAAGACATTTGCAAATGCTAAAATAAATTCTTGTGCACTCTTTTGACAATAGTCATTTGCATAATTGATAATAATAAATATTTAAATGCTCCTCCCCCATACATTAAGAAATATGTATTTATGTAAGCCCCAAAGATCATGTTATATGCACATATGTGATATCTATGGATATTGTGTGAGTCAAAAAATTGGTTTAAGTTCGATCCCGATCCTTTTATATGAATAAATATGAATTAACATTACTCAAACTATCAAAGAAATATACAGTTGCAGCAACGACTTGGATATTTATTTCATACATTCATATTAGGCCTTCAAGATCTATAATAGAGAGAATTCACTAAAAAAGGCATAAAGCTAACAACAAACTCAGTCCTTTGTTAGCAAGTGGACATGATCAAAAAGGTTCAATCAAGAAAAATTAAATTGCTCATGAAACCCCTATGATGGCCATTTTGATAGAAAATCTCAACTGGAGGAAGCCACAAACTTCTCAATTTTTTTCCAAATGCCCATAAAATTTTAAAATCCTAAAAATATCAAAGCTTAAAATATTTAAAATTAAAATGAATCATCAAACACTTAAAGAAAAATATCCAACCACTTTCCACAATAGTTTACCAGGATAGATAAATTAAAAACTACTTCAGCTCAAGAAGAACTAAAGTCTAGTCAAGAATATTATTAGTTTTCATTCTCAATCCATCTCTTGCTAGTAAAAATGTGGTGTGTGTCCTCTAACTGTTGGTTTCACCACCAAATGGCACCACACCGATGGTTTCATCACTAAATGGCACTACATGTAAATAATTATGACTGATACACTCTAACTAGGTGATTTTGCCATTAAATTGCACCATTAAATTACGATCATGGTCAAAGCTAGAGTGCTCTTCAATGAAATTAAATCTTTAAGCAGTGAACTAATAGGATATGATCAATAGGGTATAAATCTCTATGTCAGCTAAGGTGGATTCAAATTTGTCCCCTTAGATAACTAATCACCTCAGGTATACAAAACACCCTTTGACAAACTAACCCATGGTTACCAACAAGGATCTTTTTATCAGGTTGGGTTGACTACCTCCTCTGACTAAGTAGAATAAGGACAATGATGACCTAGGATGACCAAATCATGGGATATTGATTGGGTCTATCATCATCCCCCCACCATCCAATTTAGGTGTAAGGTGGTGAATATTTAATTTTAAATATCAAAAATTTTAAATATCAAAGCATGCTACTATTATATAATAGATATTGTGTATCTTTTTGGTACTATGCAGCTTTTGGATGACTAACCTTAATCAAAAGTTCTCTCTAGTTATGATGAGGGATAATTAACTAATGGAGCTTGGACCTATAAGAAAACCAGAACTCATATCAAAAAGTCCTCATAAAATGAAGGCAAAAATTCTGGGGGGTATTGTCTTATTTGAAATCCAATATGCCTGCTAAAGAAATATGTAAAGACTAGGGTACAAATTTTTGGAACCCATAGATTTTTGGCGACTCTGTTGGGGATGGGTTCCCTTTCCGTCTTTGGCTAGCTATTTATATGCTATAGAAATATCAAATTAATATGGGCTAAAATTTTAAAATATCATAGATAATCTTATTCATTGGAAATTCATTAAGTAGGAAATAAATTTAGTTAATTTCTTACTTCCATTATTTTGTTCTATGTAGTCTCTACATTTTTAAAGGTTTGGGTGATGTATTAAATGTTTATTACTAACCCTTGCCTTTTATTTGTGTAGATGGAACTATAAAACACCCTAATTACCATCCAACTAGGATGAGGAGCTATCATTCAATAAGAAAATGTTTTTATCAACACTGAAAATATTAGAGCTACCATCCAATTTGGTGGATTAGAATTCACTTCATCTGCTTCAAGGGTACTCTCGCTCTATTATATGGGATGGATATTTAATGGCCTACTAGGAGGCCAAATGTGATTGATGTTACTGCTCTTGCTAGAAGGGCTTATATTGTTATTATTACTACTGGTCTTGTGTATCTGCCACCACAACAATCACAGACAGCTAGTGCCATTTCTTCCAATGAGTTCCACTAGAAGAGGTTCACATTTTTTAAGAGTTTGTCAAACTCTAAAACCCTAATGATAAAAGGGGTTATAGCTAGGAAATAAGTTTTTATGGTGTTTTCCAATACCACCTCTTTACCAAGGGAGCTTGTAGCACTAGAAAGGCATGATACTAAAGCTTTTGTATATGGAGGAAAGCTTAAAATAAGATAAAGGAGAAGGATGAATGCTGAGCTACAAGCTTAATAATCAGTGCCAGTCCATCAGTCTACACTACCAGCCTAAGAGATAGAAGTGTTCGCACCCGAAACAAATTTGTTGATTTAAAGTGTGTAAAGAGAAACAGCTCCACTAGTAAACTTAAATAATTATTCTAGGAGCAACGACCTCAAGCCCCAATGCCCAGAAGAAGAACGAGCCTAAAATCCTATCTGTTTGAGTGTATAGGGTGTTGAAGATAGTGAAGGATAAGGTTTTAATTAAGATGAAACTCTAGAGGCAATCGGTGACTGAGGCTAGAAGAACCCCCACCAAGGGGTCGCATACTTTGGTAATTCCAAGAGAGTATATGCCAGCTATGTGGGAAGAACATCAAGGCGTGATACTTTGATCACATGTTTAAGAATCAACCACCAAAAGGGCCTACTATATGAAAAAGAAAAATTGAATGTCGAAGACTCATAAAGAGAAGATATATGAGGAAAGTATCAGTTCAGGCATGACATACAGTGCAGATTCTTGGAGATCCACCCATGCCAATAGAAATTATCAGTGTACCCCATAATGATTATCACCTTAATGGTTGACACCCTCAAAAATACTCTAATGGATCATGTCACTCATCAGCCCCATCCAGGTAAGAAGCTAACTTTGATTGTTTTCCATAGGACTAAGAAATATTCTAACCGAATAATGAACCATAAATCCAATGGTGACGCTACTCAAAAATCCAAATACTAGAAGAAGAAGAGGAGGAAGAAGACACTATGAAAATTGAAGTGATCTAAATGATAATCCACGTCGATGATGATAATGATGAGGATAATGATAGGCGATTTCCATCACCTAGATGGATATGGCAATTTTGCTATAGAGGTGGGTCCGTTACCAACAGAAGTGGCTACTCCTCAATAAAAGGAGAAGAAGAAGTTGAAGAAAATCCCTTTATCCCCAAAAATTTCATGCTTCCAAACTTTAGAAGATAGTTAAAAAGAAAAATTAAGGCCAAAGGTAAAGAGATCTCACAGTTGAATGACAAAATGACTGAAATATTACAGATCTAACCCAAGCACTATAATTTTGTTAATAAAAAATATTATTGTGTTTGTTACTACTTTTTCATATTTCTGTGATATTTTATTTTTATTTTGTGTGTACTAAAATTTTAGAAAATTAATCCACCATTCAATTGCAATTCTGATTAGCTCAAGACTAAGAATTACGAAGGATTACTTGACTAGGTAATTTTAAGTAGTCGTAGTACCCAATTTTAACTGTGTGTACTAAAATTGCAAGTTATAGTGAGAAAGATGAGTCCCCATCAAAAGAGCCATCGAATACGTGTATGCTCTGAGATCTCAAACCATGGAGGATGACTTCAAATTTATAAACTTTAACACATTTAGCTTGGGGAGTACATATTTCCACAGTTCAAGTTATAAGTCTGAACGAGCATATAAAGTCAAGCTTAATAAGCTAAGATATGGTCAAGTGGCTAGAGCTCTATATACACAACAAGCCGTAAGAAAAGTTGTAGTTGGAGAACCCCATTTTAGTAGTTGAATGATGAATCTCAGCTCACCTATTCTAATAAGTTCAAGTAAATTAGATTGAAGTTTTCTTAACTAGTTAAGAGTTAAGGTATTAACTATATTTTGTAGCACTAGTTTAAGCTCAAACTTGAAAATCCTTCAATAAATCTATAAAGCACAAAGCGAGGATCAAAGGAATTCTTCTTCAACAAGTTTGATAAAGCACAAAGCAAATGGATGAAAAATTATCCTAGAGTTTGTATAAAGCTTAAGGCTAAACCAAGCGGATTTTGTCATCAAAAAGTATATTACGTGTAAAGTTCTGTACCAATGATCTCTCACCATCGACCTAATATACACTTAAAGGGTTTAGCTCATTAACATCTAATCCATCAAGGATACCAAAGTAAAGAATCAGAGGGAAAAAGGTTCACAAATCTCTTGATAAGTCGATTATAACAAATCAGATAATCATTCATCAATGTCTGCCTCACAAAGCATAGGGCAGGAAGAACTAAAAGTTCAAGCTAAAACTATGAAAGTAGTGCAACTACTGGCTCCAACATGTATATAAAGTCATGAAAACACAACCAACAAAGTCACAAGAGAAATAAAAGAATTTATGAATAATTGATAGTATAAAATTACTTTATTTTACTGATTCAAATTTTAAATATACAAGTTTGTAAATTATATCTTTTTACAAGCTTGCCCCAACTAACCAAAAATAGGTAAATTGTCTTTCGCAGAGAATGGATGCCTTTCTCCTAAAATGTAAGCCTAAAGTGGAAGTTGACAACTTTACTCTGCTCCTTCCAAATATTAGACACTCTAGACTACTGGAACCCATGCAAGTTAACAAAGTAGCTAAAGCATAAGTACACTAAAATAAGGTGGTGCAAATGTATAGCAAAAGCTAGAGAAAGAAGAGGGTTTACCTGAGTTGAAGATAGCTATAGAAGACCTGAAGCAACAAAAGACCTACTAGTTGATAGACCTGCAAAGCTCGAGAAAATTTTGAACAACACATGCAATTATACATAAAAAATATTCCATCCATACATGACAGCATCAAAGAAAAATGTTGAACAATTATAAATATGTAAGAAACTAAAGTGATGGTGGTGCCAAAAAGAGAACAAACTATGAAATTACTATCTACAATTGTCAATTTATAAAGTGATGCTTTAAAGACCTAAGTATGAAGTACTCTATCATTATCATATGGGTCCCTTCCTGATTGAGGCAAACATGTCAATCATATTACTAACAATAAGTGCATTTAAAGATTTATAAAGAAAAAAAAGTATTGTGACATCCAAATAAGATATTGAAGATCCGCTAAATGAAACCTCAGTGTGACTTCCAACCAAGCTCTTATAGATACGCTAAATGAAAACCTCAGCATAACATCCAACCAAGCTCTTAGAGATCCACTAGATGAAAGCATCAATATGAAATCCAAAATAAATAGTTGGATATCCACAAGGTCAACCTTGCTTATAACAAATGTCGTTCTCTTCATATGTGTACCATAATTACTAGGGGATATTTATTAAACGATATAGAGGAATAAACAAAAAAAAATCAAGTCCACATCTAAATGGCTAATCCAATGAAGATCTCCCCATGTCGTGTATCCCTCTACTCACGCCTCTAAAGCCCATGAAACCTCATCTTTTTACAAGACCTCTATCGGGACACATAACCTCAGCTCATCCTTAAAATATGCACAAAACAAAGGATGTTGTTATATTCTTCTCTAGCTCACAAGCTTTCGCGAATGAGAGCTTCTACTTTTTCATGCATGAACTCCCCATCTTTTCCTTCTTATTTCTTTCTCCCGCACATGAAGCCACTCAATTTGAAATCCCTTTGAGGCACATCCTTAACAAAATCCAAATAGATCCAGCCTCCATCAACATCTCCCATTCTTCCTCATAAATAGTCTATCACCTTCCACATAATCAACTCTCACTGAATCCAGGCCACTGTGACAAACTCAAGCTCTAGCTTTTGACCTCTTGTACACGACAACCAATCGTTCGATCTTATCACAATATCGATCAATTGACTTTTGAGCCACACAAGCCGCATGTCAAACCATCTATCGAGACCACTCAGTCCATGATGGAACACCTAGCCAGCCTCACAGCTAGTCGATTCTACTAGAATCCCTTCTTCCTAGCCTCACTATGTTCAACTCCCAACTGAATCAAACCCTGACTACCACATATAGCTCTGCGTCCTCCCTTGTTTCTCATTGAACCCACTGAGCCCAAAAAAATGAGGATGCAAATTCCCTACTAATAGACCCTATTGACTTAGACCCTTCCGACCTCGCTACTTAGACCCTTCCGACCTCGCTTCCACCAACCTAGCTGCCAAATCCTACATACCCAATCTAGGCTACCGACCTGTTGTTCTGATCCCCCAGATGCCTGAGCCTCACACATTTCAAATCTTCCTCAAAGTAACCTCTCTCTCTTAAGTTTTTTTTAAAAGCTTTTTTTATTATTAGAATTTTTATTATATTATAATTATTATTAATGATACTTTTAATAATAATAATTTTGTTATTATCTTTAATAATAATATTATGATTATTATTATTATTATTAAAAACAATAATTATAATATTATTATTGTTATTATTATTAGAAAAAAAAAAAGAAAAGGGTTAAAAAAAAAAAAAAAAAAAAAAAGAGAAAAAGATTAGTTCTTTTATCATCGTCGCCCTCAGCTGACATCACCGTTGTCAACCATATTGCAAAGGTATAATCCTAAACCCTATAATCAGTGCTTTCATTATGGAAAGTAACCACACATGTGTACCTTTCTTAGTACGGTGGGAGGGAACTTGTTGCAAAGCTTGTGAGGATGTTGGTAAGCCTTGTGCACATTTTTCTTAGTGTGGTGGAGAAAAATGTAAGTACTTGTGTACATTCTTCAGTGCGTTCAAGGAAAGAATTTGTGCATTTTTAAATAAGTACCCCTGAAGACTCATACATGCCTTTCATGGCATGGTGGGATTGAATACTACAACTATGGTGTCATCTGTAACAGATCGTGCACATATTTTTTTACGTGATGGGAAGGCTACGACTCTCCAAATTTTTTCCTAAATAGGGAAGACACCGAGGTGCTGACAAAATTCTAACTAACAAAGAATCAAATTTGAATAAACACAAGGAACAAAGAATAAAACTTGAAAAGAACAATAAGAAACTGGACCATAAAACCTTAGAAAATCATAATCAAATTAAAATTGTGAATGTTAAATGATAATTCAAACAAATATAAACGAGCAAGCAAGGGACTTGTGGTGAACAAAGTCTTCAATGCACACTGATGATGATGAAACTTAATTAATTTTTTGCATTCAACCAATTACAATATATATTAATAGGTGACACAGACAAATGTATACAGTGTAATATGCAAGGAATATAAACACCCCCAAATGGTTCACTATGGGCGGGAATCAAGAACCTATCAATAACATAATAGTTCACACAAAGGTGATGGTAGACTATAGGAAATGGATATGATAATGCCTTACAACCAGCAGCCATTCAGCGTTAGGCAAATGCATTGAACTCTTGCAAGCAAAGATCAAGTGATAAATATATAATGCTCATATCAATAGTACTTTGCAAGTAGAAGGCACAAATGTATATTCAATGTAAACATGCCAACCAACATACATAGGAAAAATGGTGATGAATGTAACACAACCAGTGGCCTACATAAGCATGCTAACGTACAATATCTTCTTGCAAATAATAGTATTCCCTACAAACAACCATGAGC
The DNA here is from genome assembly GCA_016618105.1 of Dendrobium huoshanense. Classification (NCBI taxonomy): domain Eukaryota; kingdom Viridiplantae; phylum Streptophyta; class Magnoliopsida; order Asparagales; family Orchidaceae; genus Dendrobium; species Dendrobium huoshanense. The sequence goes on from CM028357.1 coordinate 19,224,759, forward strand.
AAAGGTGATAGAAGATATGCTGCAAGGATGCTGAGTTCCCTATGAACATATATATGCATGTAACATGATAATTACGAGCAGGGATTGAAGATCGTAGCAAATAAAGGAAGACTATAGTAGATGCAAGTGCCTATTATTCATTGTAAAAAACCCTTATAGTTAACAACCATGTTATGAAGAAGCGGACTCATCTTAACACTACTCTCTTAGATTTTGTTGATCAAATATAACTAAATCCTTCAATTGATAACTTTAGAGGCTCTGATAGTGATAGTTGGGAAAAAGGTAACTCAGTGTAAGAAGAAAGCTCATCAACATACTCACCAGAGAAAGGTCCTAACTATGGCACTATGCATACAAGGTTGAATGATTCTATAGAGTTAAAGAATGATTAGTTAAAAATGTGTCAATGAGAGGGCATACAGCAACTAAGTTGGTTGGAAGTACCATTAAAACTTGTATATTTTATTATCCATGCAAAAATATTGAGGCTTCTGGAGAAACACTGCATTACTTGAATGAAGGTCAAATATTCGGAGATTAAGCTTCACAAACTAATGTCTTGCACGTGCATAATTAAATGTTACAGTTATAAATTGAAGGGAGCTACTCTTGGTTGCCATGTTAAGGACTATAGGAGAAACTCCAATGTCCTATTTGTATATCATATACTAAAATATTACTAAGATACTAAAAACTATGGTTTTGCTCAATCATGTTCATGCTTTGAGGAAATCACCTTATGGCATGATGAAGGTGGGGAGTGCTGAATAGTGCACCAACTCTAATGGCTTCATCGAACCTTCACATAAATGCTACCTGATGGACCTTGCAATTGAAGCTAGAGACTGCCAAGGCATTATGCCTTAATATTGTGTTCTAAAAATAGGAACTGTTGTTCATCCTGCTTTATGCCTTAATACTATTATTTCTACTAATTTGAAATTGTTGTATAATATTAGTGGGATACCTCTGATGCATCATATAATGTATTTATAGGTAGAAGTATACTCCTACATATTTAACATTGAATGAAATAATATATTGCATAAGATGTAGTAAGACCTAGCACAGTTCTATGCCACTGGATCTGCAACACTTGTACAAGAGGATAGAAGGCATTTGCATATGCTAAAGTGAAATCTTGCACTCTCTTTAACCATTAGTCATTCATATAATTAATTATACTTACAAATTTAAATACACCTCCCTCATGCATTAAAAAATGATAACTCATATAGACCTTGATGAGTATGTTATATGCACACTCATGACTTCTAAGGATATTATGTTTGTCAAGAAATAAATTTATGCCTTAGCATAATCCTTTTATATGAATAGATAGAAGTTGACAAGGCTCCAATTACAAAAAAATATACAATCGTGATGTCACCTGAGATGTTTGTTTCATACATTCATATTAAACCTTCAGAGCCTATAATAGAGAGAATTCACTAATAAAGGTATAAAGCTAACAACGAACATGATCTTCTATTGGCATGTAGACAAGTTCAATAATATTCAATCAGCAAAAATAAAATTACTCATAAAAACCTTGATGATGATCGTGTTGACGGAGATATCAACTCGAGGGGATCACAAACATTTAAAATGCTTCCCAAATGCTCATAAAAATGTATAAAGACAATAATATCAAATTTTAAAATATTTTAAATTAAAATGAATCATCATATACTTAAAATAAAATATTCATCCACCTTCTATAACAATTTTTTGCAGTGGATAAATTAAAAATCACTTTAGCTCACATAGAATAAATGTCTGATCGAGAATATCATTATGATTAATTCTCAATCTGTCACTTATTAGAAAGGACATGACTCATATCCTCTAACTGGTGTCTTCGCGGCCAAATGGAACCACACAAATGGTTTCACTTCTAAATGGAACCACAGGTAAACAGTTATGACTAGGACCCTTTAACTAGGAGGTTTTGTAATTATATGGCACCATTAAATTGTGGTCATGATCAGAATTTGTATGCTCCCCAATGGCGTTAAATCATTGAGAAATGAATCAAAATGATATATTCAATAGGGAATAAAGCCCTTTGTCAGCTAAGTTTTATTCAAATTTAACCTATTAGATAAATATGCACCCCAGAAACTACAAGGCACCCTTGTATGAAGCAACCCATGGCTACCGATAAGGATCCTTCTATCAAAGACCTTGTTGATTCAACATGACAAAATCATGGGATCTTGATCGGGTCTATCATCATCCCCTACTATCTGCATTAGGTGCAAGATGATGAATTTCTAATTATAGATATCAAAAATTTAAAATACTAAATCATGCTACTATTATACACTAGATACTTCATATTTGTTCGATATTATGCATCTATTTGATGACTAGCCATAATCAAAAGTTCTCTCTTATTATATGGAGGGGTAATTAACTATAGGAGTTTGTGCCTATAAGAAACTAGAACTCAGATCATAAATTCCATGTAAAATGAGGGTGAAATATCTGGGTAGTGTCTTATTTAAAACCCAATCTGCCTTATAAAACTTTGCCAACAAAATTAAGCGTTTAAACTCTTCACGACAACCCAAAGATGAAGAAAGGGTCCATGGAGATGTCGGGGCTTAAATTTTCGAAGCCCACAAAGGAAGCCTTTTTTGTTTAAGCCTTTATAAAATAAAACCCTTATAGATGGAATTTGAAAATGTCCAATTTATCAAAGAAAAAACTAAGTTTGTCCTTCTTTTGAACTCTCCCTAAAGCTTAGAGGCAAGGAGAATGTTTTAATTGAAACCTTCTTATTGATAAATACAACTTATGAGAGAAGTATGATATGTACCATGAAAACTTTGGGTTTCTTAGCCAAAATTTTAGTCATGATCTTATAAAAAAGTGTTACAAAGATATACTGGTCTAAAGTCTAATATATTAGAGGCGTGAAAAGCATTGGAAACCAAACTAATTGTACTAGCCTTTGCCATCCTCGAGAAATAAGAGTGTCTAAAGAAGTATTTGACATATTTACAGATAAGAGGTCCTGCAATAACTTAGGTGACTTGATAAAATTGAAAAGTGAGGATATAAGGACTCAGGGCCAGAGTTTAGATCAAATAGGATGAATATTTTAATTTCTTCATCAATAATATGGGCATTAAGAGAGGGAAGCATGTTAGTTGGAACTATTTCACCTGAAAAAGGGATTATGGGTGTTCAATGTGAGGTTAGAAGTGTTAAAAAGGTCTTTTAAAATGAAGGATGTGACTTTTGAGATTTCAATAAGGGCAGTGCCATTTGCTAAAGGAGTGGAGAGCCACTTAAAATATTTGTGATTTTGCCTAAAATTTTATTTCTCATATAAGAATTTAAGATTATTTTTGTCATGACTAAGACATTTTGATTTGACTCTCTGAATAATCTATGAAGCCTGAGTAGAATGAGCACTGACAAGCTTATCCACCAAATTTTAGTAGAGGCATTAAGAGCAGCATTAGTAGGTTAATTTTTTAGGTGTTGAAGGTACTTATAATGCCAAATTATTAGCCTCTTTATGGCATTAGAGAGGTTTTGAGATGAGGCCCATTGTTGAGATTTGATTACTTTTTTTAGATTCTTAATCTGAAGATAAAGTGAGGAAATGGGATTCCCAAGAGTATTTTGGGAGAAAATTGAGAAAAATAGCCTTCCAAAATCATGGAAGCTTAGTCTAGCAGTTTTTAAATAAGAACCTCAGATTAGTCCTTTGGTAAGATTAAGGGTAACGGATCATAGGAAATTCATTAGAACACCTATAACCTTCAGTTTTATAAAATAAGGTAGTTAAAGAGCTGGAGCCAGGCATCATTTACAAGGATTCTATCGAGCTTAATATGAATGTGGTTATTGGTCATGTTACTAAACTAGGTGAAGTAAAGACCGACATATGTCGGTGTAAAATATCAAGATATTTAACCCCAAAAGTTTGTTATTAGAAATTAGATTTCCACCGACCTTTTCATAATTAAATCTATATTAATTAAAATCTTCCATAATAACCCATGTTTGAGAGATGGTTTCACCAATTTGTTTCAAATGATTCTAAAATGCAGATATTTCCCCACTATAGTTAAAAGCATAAATAACACTTTTAAAAAAAAGGTAGTAAGGAACTATAAATCATCTTATTATGAATTTATTGACTAATAATGATGGTTAGGGTGAATGATGAGGAAGAGTTACCTAAATCCAAACCCCCACCAGCAATATTCTGATTTTAGACTTTTGCCTTCAAATACTAAAAGAGATCAGACTACGTTTGATATTTTTTTCTATTTAGGCCTTCTATTCTCTAAACAAAAATGAGAACAAAACCAGTTATAAATTAACTTAAAATAAATTGAATGGATTATGTGATTTAAATAAGTTCTCATAAAAGCTCTTTAACAAAAAAAAATTTCTAATTAATGATATATTTAACTAAGGCTTCATTTAGGATGACTTTCTTAATGTTTTTAAAGATGGTACAAAAATTTTAATTTTTGTAGTAAAAAACTATTTTAAGAAGCAATCAGAAAACTGTCCCAACTGAATCCTAAATCATTAATGGTTTAAATACGTATAAAATATTATACTACAATATATAAACTTCATAATAATATGAATTTCATCAATCAATCACTTCATATAAATATACAAATTTTCATCAAATAATTAATCATAACTTTTAAAATAATTTAAACAATAATTTCACTATAATTTTTATAGGAAAAGTTTACTTTACATATACTATGTTTTTATTATTATTATTATTATTATTATTATTATTATATATATATATATATATATATATATATATATATATATATATATATATATATATATATATATATATATATATATATATATAAACATTTATTTTAGATGATATTACATTCACTTATATTCTTGAATGATTTAAATTTGTGTTTGACTTTTAAGGCTTTATTTTAGAGAAATTATTAGGTGCCAAGACCGGACCTAGAGATACGTCCGGACTTCCAGTTAAAATTTGACAAGTGGAGTGCACTTTGGTTGCACTTTTCTGTGCACTTTACTTGCGCTTTATCTGCACATTAGTTGCACTTTAGTTGTGCTTTGACAGCTCTTTTATTACGCTTTTTTACTGTGCTTTGACTGCACTTTGTCTACGCTTTGGCTGCGCTTTTGGTGCGCTTGGCTTAAAGTTTAACTAACACATTAAATATATAAATTAAAAAAAGAAATCAAAATGAATATCCACTTGTGCACTCCATGTTTCAATATTTTATTAAAGTTCAGATGTACCTCTACGTCCGATCTTCGTACCTAATAATTTCTCTTTATTTTGAGACAGATTTTTTGATTGTTTGTGTTAGGAAAGTAGCCATTAAGAAGTAATATCGTTTTTATGACAATTTTTACCTATAGTTTTTCTTTGAAATTTCATTTTCATTTGGGCCAGCATTTTGTTGCTTTTTCAAGCAGTTTATACTACGAAATCTTATAGTTCAAAAAGCTTTTGTATTAAAAAATTATTTTAAGATGCATTAAAAAAATTGTCTCAAACAAAGCCTTCATATTTAAAATTTTGATATTTAAAAAACATATTTAAAATTATGATTGAAAAAAAAAACTTTTAAAAAACATAAATAAAAAATATAAGTTGTCCCAATTGAAATTTTATTTAATCACATTCAAACCTCACACATTTCCTATGAAGTATATAAAGCCAAAATTTTCTTTTAGAGGATGTTTAGTTGGTTAAAAAAAATATGAAATGTAAAAGAAATGCAGTGTAAAAGAAATATTTTGGAGTTTTGTGAATAAGTGTAAAGTAAATTTAGATGAATGATTTTATTTTCATTTGGTTTAAAGTAAAATGAATGTAGTGTAAAGTTTAGATATAGTGGTGTCTGGCATGTGGTGTCCGACAATGGTGGTCAGCAACCGGTGGTGCTAGCAAGGGACAAGAGGCGACGGGCGGTGATGGTGGTGGATGGCGATCTACGACGATGGTGGTTGGCAACAGTGGTGGGTGGCGGCAGGGTGGCACCAGTGGTGGTCGAAGACAGGTGGAGGTTGCACGAGGCAAGTGGAGGTGGCCGGCGGCATGTGGTGGTGGTGGCCAGAGGTGGGTGGAGGTGGCCGACAATAATAGTGGCTAGCAGCAGTCTAGCGAGCTTGCTTGTGGTATCCGCTCTCACTCAAAATCATGCGAGTTTGGTTTACCTAAAAAAATGAAGTAAAACAGTTTACATTATATTTACTTTGCATTTCTTATTCATTCAATCAAACACCAAAATTTTCAAAACCCTTGAATTTAAAATACTTCGCACCCATATATAATCTAATCAAACTGCCCCTTATTAGGTCCCCAATCCTTAAGTCGCAGGTGGACAGGATTGCATGTTTATACCCTCAAGCTCTGTGTTTCCTTTTTACCAAGCTCGAAACGAGTTTTCCAATCTGAATCATAATTTCAGACTCTAATCAGGGAAGTTTGAGCTTTAACAAGAGTAGTCTCCTGTTCAAGATGATACTTCTTTCTCTTTTCTGAAGCCAGAGATGATCAAAAAATAGGGTAAATATGTAAGTAGATCATTCCCTAAAAAAACTTTATTTATTATATCTTGAATTCAATTTAATTTGAGATAAAAGATTTTTTTTTCTAATTGTAAATATTTTCACCAAACTACACGGGCATTTTTTAGATGATTAACGTTGCCCATAAAAAAGACATCAAAATCCTACTTGAGACATTGATGAAGCCCAACAAATCATAGAGAAGGGAGGGAAAGAAAGGCCAACTATCAATAATTCTATGATCTACAAAGGACCAGCAAAGTTTGGCAGAAGAGAAAAACAAAATGAATTGAGCTGCAAAGTTAATTCAATGAGATGGGTTCGAATATATTATTGTGATTTTGAATAAGATTACTTTGTTATAGAATTTTAGCTGAACATATAAAATTTCATGCTATATTTCATTTTCTATATACGACTAATAACCCTATCTGACGATATTATTGGGATTATGGCTCCACTTACTAGTCTGGAAGTCAAAATATATTTAGATAAAGTAGTTTAGCAAGTTATCCTGGTGAGAAACCCTAATAGACTATCAATCACTTCCAAGGAATAGCTGAGTTCTTCAAGCTAATATCTTTGAAAAATATGTGATTTTTACTTCGTTTGGGATGGCTTTCTTATTGTTTTTAAAGCAACTTTTTATTTAATTTTTGTACTAGAAAATTGTTTTAAGAAGCAATAAAAAAGTCGTCCCAAACAAAACCTTTATTAATCCCTTAATCAAGTCAATTCCTACAATTGAAGGTTGAATGAAGAGTGATTTTAAAGGGTAAAAAATTTATAGAAATTATGATATAATTTTAATCAGAATAGACTTTAAAATAATTAAATTTACTTTGAAATTAATATTATACATCAAATTTTTTTACTACAGTAATCTCAACAAATTAAACAATGTTCAAAGCCATCCCAACTAAAAGCCATATCAAGATATCTTGAGCCAAACATTTTTCATCACGGAGACTTCATGAGATTTAACTTTGGGCGACTTGAGGCTTATTGTGTTATGCATGAATCATGATAATGATAATTATCAAGCTAGCCCAAAAAAATTATGATAAGACATAATAATGATGAAGATTGTTTTTTTCTCCAACGCATTACCTAATACCACGTCAACTTGTTTATTTTTTCTATCAATTTTGAACTTACTAAAAGGTTGGTTGGTTAGAAGAGTTTTGGATGTATTGTATTTGAAACCATAAGTTTAAAAATTTAAGCTTGTTTGACTAAAAAAGCATTTCAATATTCGTTGATGAATCATTTCAAAATCATCTTTAGCTCAACCATCTACTACACCGCTATGTTGTTAGCATCCTGCGAGCTCCAAGATCACTTCACATGCCATTGATGGGTTTCTCTGCCATGTCACTATCCTGTCACAATTCCCTACTCTCCCAGTCACCACAAAACCTTTCTTTCTTCAGTCATCGTTTAACTTATTAATGCATGCCCCCAAAGAGCTCCAATAGCAATCCTTTCTTCCACGTGCCCCAAGTACCTTCAATGCTACAACAACAACAATAGCAACAACAACATCAACATCAAGCCTTTGTCCCACTACATGGGGCCGGCTACATGAATTCTTTATTGTCATTGTGTCCTGTTAAAAGTCAAATTCTCATTTAAATCTAATAAAGAAAGATCATTTCTAATATTTTCTAACCAAGTCTTTTTAGGTCAACCTCTACCTTTCTTAACATAAGTCAAATCTAATACCTCAACATTCCTAACCGGGCCATCGAAAGGCCTCCGTTTAATGTGACCAAACCATCTAAGGCGGCTCTCACTAATATTATCTTCCACTAGAGCTGCTCCAACCTTTTCACATATATGCTCATTTCGTATCCTATCTCTAAGGATAAATCCACTCATCCAACTAAGCATTCCCATCTCTGCAACACTTAACTTAGTATTATGCTTCTCTTTTAATGGCCAACATTCGGCACCATAAAGCATTGCAGGTCTCACCATCATCTTATAGAATTTTCCCTCAAGTTTTAGGTGGACTTTCGTATCACACAACAAGTTTTATGCATTCCTCCACTTCAACCATATATCTTGAATTCTGCTAATAATATCCCTATCTATTTGATCATCACTCTGAATAATATATCCAAGATATCTAATTAAAACATGTACTCTTATTAATGACTTGATCGCCCGAAGTCACAATCCCCTCACTAGGTCTAATGCTACTAAAATTACTCTCCATATATTCAGTTTTAGATCTACTCAAGCGAAATCCTTTAGACTCTAAGGCTGACATCCATAATTCAAGTTTACCTTTTGCTCCCTCTCTAGTTAAATCAACAAAAAGAATATCATCAGCAAAAAGCATACACCAAGGTACATCCTCTAGCAAATGTCTAGTGAGCACATCAATTACTAAAGTAAAAAGATATGACCTTAAGGCTGATCCTTGATGTAATCCAACCGAAATAGGAAAATACTTGGTCAAACCACCTTGTGTTTGAACACAACTAATAGCTCCTGCATACCTATCTTTAATGATTTGAATATAAGCGTTATTAACACCTTTATTTTCAAGAACTCTCCATAGCACTTCTCTTGGAACTTTATCATATGCTTTCTCTAAATCAATAAATATCATATGTAGATCCTCCTTATTCTCTCTATATTTATCCATCAAACCTGTCAATAAATGTATGGCTTCCATATTAAAACTATCAGGCATGAATCGAAATTGATTTTCAAAAACATTAGTATCACGCCGCAATCTATGCTCCATAACTCTCTCCGATAGTTTTAAAGTATTACACATTAACTTAATTCCTCTATAATTTGTACACTCCTATGCATCACTTTTATTCTTAAAAATAAGAATTAACACACACATTCTCCACTCATCTGGCATCTTTTTAATCTTCAAAATAGTATTAAAAAGCTTAGTAAGATAAGAAAGTCCTTCATCTCTTGAGCATTTCCACATCTCTATTGGAATATTATTAGGTCCAACAACTTTTCCACACTTCCTTTTTTTTCTTTTTTGAGAATAATGCTATTGCATTAAAGTTTAAGAAAAAACAAACTTACAATCAACTCAAAAAGAACCTAAAGCATCACATTCCTCCTTCAAGCAATACAAGAATGAAGGAGGAATCTTAACATCAAAAAGATCAAACCAAATGAAGGAATTATACACTCCCAAATTAGCACAAATATCTGCTAATTTGTTACATTCTCTACCACATAATGAATACAAAACTTGGTTGAAATTTTGTAAGAAAGCCAAGTTATCATCACTTCTTCCTTTGTTCTTCCACTTCTTCAAAATATTTTGGAGTGCTTTAATAATATTGAAGTTATCACCTTCAATCATCACACCTTGATATTCATACATCCAATCTTGCATAATGTTCTTTAGGTAGTAAACAGCGATTAGCTCTACTTGAGAAATATCCCAATGCACATACTCAACTCCAAATGCTAACAAAAACTGACCTTTATCATCCCTAACCACTCCTCCAACTCCAGCCATGTTGTTACATTTCAGTGCAGCATCTACATTAATCTTAATCCACCCGGGAGGAGGAGGATGCCAAGAATTAGATAGCTCACGCTGGTTGACATCCCAGTTGCCCAAGGGAAGATTGATAAAGTTACTCGCCGTAGTCAAAGAAACCGAGTTTGTTGCTATGGTAATCTCTGAGTCTTCCACTCCTTCATGTATCAACTTACATCTACTTTTCCAAACTAGAAAAATAGTTGTACAATATTAATTAGCTGTAAAGGATTTGTGATTTGCATACCTCTTTAGCTCATCCAAGCAGTTTTTGAAATTATTTAATAATTGCATATGAAATCCCCATTCATTCAGCAGCTTTATAACCTTCTGAATTTTTATACAGCCCCCCGCTATATGCCAACTGTCTTCTTCTACATGACATCCTCTCGGACAATCTGCATTACCATGCAGTTTTCTTTTTAACAGGAAAGTGTTTGAAGGAATTGCTTCGTTATAGAGCCTCCACCAAAAGAGTTCAACTCTTGGTCTCAATTTTAATTTCTTCATCCATGTCCAATGGTTCATCTATGTATTCCGTTCCAACAGGGCTTCAAATGACAATGCTGCAATTGATTTCCCTGAATTCTTTGTTTTTAGTTCCAATTGATCACTGTTGCAGTTATTTTTAATCGGAATTTGGCTGATAATTTCCACCAGTTGTTCTCCAAAGAATACCTGTAATAGATTCAAATTCCACCTTCCTTCCAAAATAAAATTACATAAATTGTAATTGGAAGGCTCTCTATTATTTACAAATGTAGGCCATTTAGAGAAACTTTTGTCAAGGACCCAAGAGTCAAGCATCCAGTTAATAGATTTTCCATTAGAGATATTCTAGCTCACAATGTTTCTAAGAGAGAAAGCCCCTGTGGTAATAATCTTCCAAGTAGTAGAGCAAGCACTTTTCACCGGTTCATTCCAAATATCCTTTCCATATTTTCTTCTAAGTATCTTGTATAGCAGCGAGTCATTCTTCATGAAGAAGTCCCAAGCGAATTTCGCTCGAAGAGGTCCAACCTTTGAAACTGTAGAAAAAAGCCCACGACCTCCTTCGTTTTTTGGCTTGCAAAGCTGCTCCCAAGAGGCATAGTGCATCCTAGTACTACTTTTTTTTATTCCACAAGAATCCTCTACACATCTCGTCAAATTCTTTGAGAATACTTAAAGGAACCAAGGTAAGAGAGGTTAAGAACATCGGGAGAGCTAGAAATGCAGCTTTAACCAGAATAAATTTTCCCTCCAAAGAAATACAATGCTTTCCCCAAGTGTTCAGCTTATTGGCAGCAGATTCCAAGAAGTTTTGAAAGTCAGAAGCAACTAGTCTCCTTAAAGTTAGCTTCACACCGAGATATGTTATCTCATTAACAATTTTGTACTTGCGAATTCTACCAATTTTCTTCTTAATCCCAATTCTGGTGTGTTTACCAAATATTAACATAGATTTGGAGTGGTTGACTCTTTGACCCGACCACTTGCAATATAATGAAATTATGCTCTTCAAATCCTTAATCTTATTCACATTAGCTTCCGAGAAAAGTAATACATTATCGGCATAAAGTAAGTTTGAAATCTTGGGTGCATTAGGAGTGATAGAAATACCAAAATAATTCGTCTTTTGGTTTATAGCATCTGACAAAATTTGCGAACAAAGGATAAATAAATATGGAGACAAGGGCAACCTTGTCTAAAACCACATTTGCCATTGATCCAATCCGACTTTTTCCCATTAATTAAAATGCAATATTTTGGATCACAAATGCATTGCATTAAAAGATCCCTAAACTTGTTAGGAAAATTAAAATGTAAAAGCACTTGCCTTAGAGTTAGCCACCCCATGCTGTCATAAGCTTGCTCCATGTCCAACTTAATAGCCAAGAGTCCTTTCTTAGCTTTAGAATATCTGAATTTGTTAAAGATTTCCTGAGTCAGAAGAACATGTTCCGACAATGATCTACCTCTGATAAATGCAGCTTGTTCTGCAGAAATGATATTGTGAATGGCACTCTCCATTCTATTCAAAAGCATCTTTGCCACAACTTTATAAATATTCATGCAAAGGCTAATTGGCCTAAAATTAGAAACCTCTTGAGGATCATTGATTTTAGGTATTAAGACAATCAATGTTTCCTTCCATGAAATGTGCATACTACCGGAAGAAAGAAACTGACTTACTTCTTTCCAAACATCCTTTTTAACAATTATCCAAAAGTCTTTGATAAAGGAGAATGTGATCCCGTCCTGACCTGGAGAAATGTTTGAACCAGCCTTTTCCACCACCTCTTGCAATTCTTCCATAGTAAACTCTGCTTCCAGATTTTTACGGTCCTCTTCCCCAAAGGTATTAACAGGATTCGGCCAACCTTCCAAAATGCAATCCCTAAACTTCCATTTTTGAGTAATAAAATCTATGAAAAGTTTCTGGATTTCAGCCAATACTTCAGTAGTTGAGCCATCTTGAGTTTTGATATGACTAATCCAATTCTGATTTCTTCTAGAGTTAGCAAATGCATGAAAAAGGGAAGAATTAGTATCACAATGTTCCATCCACTTTGCTTTAGCACGTTGCCTCCATCAAGAATTGAGTCTAGCCAATGTAACATTGAGTTCATTGACTTTAAATATAAGCAATTGCAACTTTTCTATAGTTAGACCTCTTTCTGCTTCCTCCAATTGGATTTCCAATATCTCCTCCTTCAACTTATCCCTTATTAAGTTAAGATTTAGAAAAGAGCTCTGGGTTCTTTTAAATTTCAAGTTGAGAGAAGTGGCCGGCTCCAACCCACTGTCCTTATTCCATACTTTCTTCACCAAAGAAGCAGCCCCATGGTAGGAAGCCCACACATCTTCATAACGAATCCCTCTAATATAAGCCTCCAAAGGTTTAAAGATTTCTAAAATAATAGGACAATGATCCGAGGCTATCCTTGAGAGGTGTTTTACCTGAGCCATATGACTAGTATTCAAAGCAGTAGAATTGATAAGACATCTATCCAATTTCTCTAAAATCCGAGCTCCACCAGATTTATTGTTGCACCAGGTGTATTTGGGACCCATAGACTTCACTTCATGTAGATCAATATGAATCATGAAATTCTTCATATCCATAGAACCTTGAGACATTAAGAATTTCTTTCCCCCTCTTTTTTCTTCCTGAGAAAGCACACAATTAAAGTCACCACCAACCACCATATGACAGTCAACAGAACAATGTTTCTCCAAACATTCCCATAATCCTTTCCTTATTACAGCTTTTGGACTTGCATAGACCGAAGCCACCTTTCAGCAACCCTTATTAAGGATTGTTAAATTTCAAATAATCACTTTTGAAGAGTGTTCAATCAGCGAGAATTCAGCTACATCCTTTCTCCATAATACCATCAATCCATCAGATAGACCTTCAGAAGGTACCACAAAGGATTCCCAATTATTTCCCAATAGGTTTAAGATCTGAGAGTTATCTATCGAACTCAACTTTGTTTCAAACAAGCCTAAGTATTATTGTCTTTCACCAACTCCTTGAGATATAGAGCAGCCTCCACTTTCTTGGCCCCTCTACAATTCCAAAACACCAAGAAAGTCATTGTTTAAGAATGAGGGTAGCACCCCCAATATTCTTAGATTTTCCTCCTTCCAACTTCCTATTTTGAGCAATGATGTTTGAAGAACCAAGTGATTTAAGTTCTTTTAGCAGCTTTACCTTTTTTTCCCCAGAGGATTCCATTGAAGGTTCCTTCTTTGATTCCTGCCTCCTTAGTGGCTTCTCACATGCTGGAAGGTCTAAGTGACCAATGCTGCCCAACTCCTTGTCCACGATTTCTCCTTCCTCAGTACATTCTTCCTCCCATATTGCCTCTACTCCTGAATTATCTTTCTCAGTAACCTTTCCCTCCACAATCTTTAAGCTGTCTAAAATTGAATAGGGAATACTTGAGTTCACAAGCAATCCATCCAGATTTGCTTGAGTTCGCAGGCAACCCACCACGGCTAGTTTAGTTTCTGAATTTTTTCTACCCTCTGTGGTAACATTTGCATATACTGTAATGCATTCAGAAGCATCCACTTTGTTATTATAATCACTTTCCAACAAAGCCATTCCTTGAACTGATTTGTTACTCACTTCCAGCCCACTCTTGTTGTTAAGCCTCATTACAACATCTACCTTCCTGTTATTAGCCAGCAGACTTTTATCTTCCTTCGAATTATGGTTATCCTTCTTCCCTGTATCAATACTTTCTTTCTCTGGTTTACCACCTTCTGAACCGGTTGATAAATCTTTTTGAAAAATCTCTTATTCATTACACCATTTATTTTAGGAATGTCAGTAGAAACTTTCTATTGGTTGAACCCTCTACCTTTCTTGCAATTTACCATAACCCAAAGACCATATGAAGTAGTTTCCAATACCTCAACCTCCTTGTCAAAACCACCTTCCACTCCACCTTTATTGCTGTCCTCCTTCTTCCTCTGTTGCACATTATTATTCTTATTGCATTCCTCTTCCTCATGACCAATCCTTCCACAATGGAAGCAAAAGGATGAATTTTTTTCATATTCAACTCTTTGAAAAAATCTCCCTGAAATACTATCAACCCAAACTCCTAATGGAAGCCTTTGGTCAATCTTCACCCTTACACAAATTCTAGCAAATTCTCTTCTCCCCCATTGGAATAAGTTACCATCCAACATAAGAAGAGTGCCAATCCTGGATGCAATAATTACAATATTATGTTCATCCCAACAATGAAGAGGAAGCTGAGGCATCCTGATCCAAATTGGTGAAGTTAAACCCTTCATAGATGATGTTGAAAAATCATGATTCCATTTTTCCATGCCTATAATGTGATCATTGACAAACCAGGGTCCCCCTGAAAGCACTGCCTCCATCGATTCATGATCATTGAATGAGCACAAAAACCAGCCTTCACCTATTGAGTAAAATGAAATTTTCCCAGCTTATTTCATTGTCTTCTAACTTCCCACGCAACCAAGTGTGGAGGCATCTCCTTGCCAAATACTTTAATTACCAATGATTTCACCAACCTATTGGCATTAATATTTTCAGCTTCTTCACACAGCTTCACTGCCTTACCATCATCAGACATGACAACATCTTATTCATTAAAACTTAACTTGATGTAAGGTTTAGTAATTCCATTACTAAATTTTTGCTCAAGAGATGTCTTTTTAGGCAAAACACCAATAACCTTGTCTGCAAATGATATTTCCTTATCAACCAAAGCTGATTTGAAACACAGTGGATTAACCCCTTCTCTACTAGGATGTAAAGGACTATCCTGGCAATCTCCTAAATCAGCTGAAGCACATTTCCTTACTTCCAATAAATCCAAACTAGAATTCTTATGATTACTGCATACAACAGTGTCATCTCTGCTGAGATGCATAGTTGTAATTCTCTCTGAAGCACTAGGCGACTTATTAGGGAAATGAATTTCCTTGCTCACCGAATTTAGGGAATTCGCGTTTATCTTGCTGCCAGGGGCAGAGAGTGCACTTGAATTTCCAAAATGATTCACAAAAATTTTCATTCCCGAAGACGAAGCCCCCGGATCTGGAGAGAACTTTTGAAAATCTTATAGGTTATCAGTTTTAAAGTCAGCTATCGAATCCACCTTTTTTTCCCTTACCTTCCACCAAAGAAATCTTAGCTTGTTTCTCAGCAAACCTTTCTGAAATGACCAGCTCACCTCTAGCTCTTCGACGACGATCAATTTCTTCTTGACATCTCGTAGCTGCTTGAAGATTCCAGAGGTTGGAAGACTCCGATGATGTCAAAGATGATCGACGGCCATCTGCTGCCATGTTCTCGCGTTCTTTCGCAAAATGTGACGGAAAACCCGTGAGACAGAAATTTGAAAAATAACGGATTTTCTCTCACTAGAAAACACTTCATTTTCTTTAAAGCATCTCTAACTTTGATTTTACTATTACACCGATAAAAATAAATTTTTTTTATTTTCATTTTGAGTACTAAAGTCACTAAAGTCAATAATATTTTTACATTCTTCATTAAACAGTTTAGCAAAATATCTCATCAACCTTTGTTGAATATCATCTTCTAAGAAAAGTAATTTTTTGATCTTCATCCTTAGTACAGTTCACTTGAACTCCTTGCTACTCCTATCTCTTTGTTTGGCTAAATTATACATATATCTGTCTCCCTCCTTAGTATCTAATATATTATATAAATCATTAAAAGCTAAGCTCTTTGCATCACAAAAAGCTTTCTTAGATTCCTTACGAACCTCATTATATATTTCTAAATTATAAGAACTTTTACATCTAAATCAAATTTTAAAACAAATCATGTTATTTTTTTATCTTTTCTTGCACATTTGTATTCCACCACCAACTATTTTTACTATTAGATGCTTTTGCCTTTGAAACTCTAAGCACATCTTTTGCAATATTCTTAATATCACTAGCCACTTTTCTTCACATAATATTAGCATCCTCATGCATAGATGATATCTTAAGATTTAAAATCTTACTCTCAAAAATACTTTTGTTAATATTATTTAAATGACCCCATCTAATCCTAGAAAATTATTTTATTTTATTTTTGCATTTTATGCCCCTTTATCTTAATGATTAAAACTAATAATCGACATCGGGTACATAAATTTTCACTCAAAATAAATTTATAATTATTATAATCTAAACAATCTAATTTTCTACTAAGAAAATAATCAATATGTGTTTTATTATATCTTTTTTTATAAGTGATGAGATGCTCATCTCTTTTCTTAAATAAGGTATTAGCTATTAAAAAATTATAAGCTAAAGAAAAATATAATATAGTCTTACCACCTTCATTTATCATTCCAAATCCATGGCCACCATGAATGCTTTTAAAATTATCTACCTCTCTACCAACATGTCTATTTAAATCTTCTCCAATAAAAAAATTTTCTTCAAGATATATCTTTTGTATTAATATTTTTAGGTCATTCTAAAATTTTAATTTTGAACTCATTTCTAAATCTACTTGAGGAGCATAACCATTTATAATATTAACAATCTTAGCATCAACAAAAATATTTAAAGCTATAATTCTATCTCCAAATCTATTATTTTTATAGCATTATCATTCAAACCCTTATATATAATCACACCTACATTATTTCTAGTACGAAGTCTACCCAAATATCATAATTTATGTCCTAAACTATTAATCTCATTAGCCTTCTCTCCAACCCATTTAATTTTTGAAATGCATAGAATATTTATCTTCCTATGAAATATAATATCTATTAATTTTCCTTTAAGAGAGCCTATATTTCAAGTTCCTATCCTAATTTTAATTTTATGGAATAGCTTCTTTCCCACATTCTTCCTTAATATGAGAACCCTTGCATATTTAACACTGCACTGGGGTACTGGTGCAGTGTTCCGTGCACATTTATCATTGTATTGAGGCCATACATTGCATTTCTTTCAACGGACGCCTTAGCATTAACACAATTTTTTTAAAAATTCATATTATGATAATTCAACAAATTTTATGATGGTTATTGATTGCCTAACGCATCTCTTCAATTATAGTTTAAAAAATTATGCTTGTTTAACTAAAAAAGTAATTTCAATATCCTTTGATGAATAATTTCCTTATATCAACGATCTACTACATTATTATGTTGTTAGTCATTATGAGCTCCAAGATCACATCACAAGCCATTGATAGTTTTCTCTCCGATATCACTATCCTGTGACAATTCATTACTCTCCCAAGTCACCACCAAAACCTTCTTTCTTTAGTCATTGCTTAACCTATTAATGCATGCCCCCAACTAGCTCTAATAGTAATTCTTTCTCCCTGATGCCCCTAGTTCCTTCAATGTTAGCCACAACAAGCTCCTTGTTAATTAGTTATGCATTTTTATTGCTTAATAAATTTCAATATTTAGCTTGTTCCTTTTAGACTCTTTTTAGGTTTTAGAATTTGTCTTCTTTAAAACTCCATGTTGGTTGCTGGTGGTTAGGGTTCTAGGTATTTTTTGTGTATGAACTACTTTTTTAGTTATGTGTCTTTGTTGCATAACAAATTTTTATATTTAGCTTATTCCTTTTCGAATCTTTTAGGATTAAAGGTTTAGTGTTTATCTTCTCCTTTATCGGTGCATGTTGGTTGCTATTAGTTAGGGTTCTAGGTATTTCTATATACCTTCTTAGTATTTTTTGTGTATCTTATACATATGTTCTATCTATCTTCTACTTTTATATTTGCTTATCTTTTGTGTTTATTTTTTTTAACACTATCGTTGTCAGGTCCCAAGTCCTGAATGAGAAATGTGAAGGTTGCATTAGGTAGTTGACAACAAGCGTAAAACTTGTCAAATAATCATGACATGAATTCTTTATATATTTATGTTAATACTAAGACGTCCCTAGGATTGATGCACTGTATGGCCTGAATATAGAGACAAGTGTGCCATGGTCGCTGCACCAGCACCCAAGTGCAGTGTTAAATAGGTAAGGGTTCCCACATCAAAGATGAATGTGAGCAAAAAAGATAGTCCATGAAAAAAAATTTAGATATGAACTTGGAATATAGGTTCCCTTACAAGAAACTAAAAAAATTAATATATATTATGATTCATAGAAAACTAAATATCTTGTTTACTTATTAAATTAAATGGTTTGAAGAGAAGGCTAAGGACATTAATAGTTTAGGATTTAAACTATGGTATTCAGGTAGGAGTCGTACTATAAATGATATAGGTGTGATTAAAGATAAAATTTTGAAGGATAATGTTATAAAAATAATAGAATAAGAGATAGAATTATAGCTTTAAAGATTATTGGTGATCCTAAAACTATTAATATTATAAGTGCTTATGCTCCTCAAGTAGGTTTGGATATAGGTTCAAAATTAAAATTTTGGAATGACTTAGAAGAATTAATACAAAAGATTCTTCTTGAAAAAAAAATTATTAGAGTTGATAGAGAGGTAGATGATTTTAAAAGCATTCATGGTGACCACGGGTTTGGGTGATAAATAAAGGTGGTAAGACCACATTACATTTTTCCTTAGCTTATAATTTTTAATAACTAATACTTTATTTAGGAAAAGAGATGAGTATCTCATCACTTATAAAAATGTATATAGTAAAATGCAGACTAATTATTTTCTTATAACAAAATTAGATTATTTAGATTGTAAAATTTATAATATTATTCCGAGTAAAAATTTATGTACCCAATATCGATTATTAATTTTGGACTTCAAAATAAAGAGGCAGATAATAAAAAATAAAGTAAAATGATATTCTAGGATTACAATAGAGCACTTAAAAAATATTAACAAAAATATTTTTTAGAGTGTGTTTTTAGATCTTAAGATTTTGTCTATGCATAAGGATGTTAATGTTATATAAAAAAATGGCTAGTGATATTAAAAAATATTGCAAAAGATGTGCTTGGAGCATCAAAAGAAAAATCTCTTAATAGTAAAAATAATTGGTGGTGGAATCCAAATGTGCAAGAAAAGATAAAAAATAAGAAAATTTGTTATAAAAATTAGTTTATATGTAAAATCTTGATAATTGGGAAAGCTATAAAGAGGCACATAAGAAATCTAAGAAAGCAATATGTGATGCAAAGATTTTAGTTTTTAATTATTTATATAATAGATTAGATATTAAGGAGGGAGAAAGTTATATGTATAAGTTAACCAAACAAAGAGATAGTTGTAGTAAGGATTTAGTTCAAGTGAATTGTATTAAGGATGATGATCAAAAAGTATTTTAGAATATGATATCCAATAAAGATGGATGAGATATTTGCCTAAACTTTTTAAATATGAATGTAAAAATATGATTGACTTTAGTGGCCTTAACACCCTAAATGATAAAAATGATTTTTTTATTGGTGAATTAGTAAAACTGAAGTTAGAGAAGCTTTAAAGAAAATGAAGCGTGGAAAAGTTGTTGGACCTGATGATATTCTAATAGAGGTGTGGAAATGTTTAGAAGAAGAAGGAATTTCTTAGCTTACTAAACTTTTTAATACTATTTTGAATATTAAAAAGATGTTAGATGAGTGGAGAATGTGTGTTAATTCCTATTTTTAAGAATAAATGTGATACACAAGATTGTACGAATTATAGAGGAATTAAGTTAATATGTCATACTTTAAAACTATGGGAGCAAGTTATGGAGCGTAGGTTGCAACGTGATACTAATACTTCTCAAAATCAATTTGGATTTATGCCAAGTAACTTTACTATGGAAGCTATATATTTATTGAAAGGTATGATGGAGAAATATAGAGTGAATAAGGAGGATCTACATATGATATTTATTGATTTAGAAGAAGCATATGATAAAGTTTCAAGAGAAGTGCTATGCAGAGTTCTTGAAAAGAAAGGAATTAATAATGCTTATATTTAAATCATTAAAGATATATGCAGTAGCTATTCTTGTGTTCAAACACAAGGTTGTTTGACCAAGTATTTTCCTATTTCGGTTGGATTACATCAAGGATCAGCCTTAAGCCCATATCTTTTTTTTTTCTTTAGTTATGGATGTGCTTACTAGACATTTGCAAGAGGATGTACCTTGGTGTATGCTTTTTGCTGATGATATTCTTCTTGTTGATAAGACTAGAGAGGGAGTTGAAGGTAAACTTTAATTATAGAGGTCAACCTTAGAGTCTAAAGATTTTCACTTGAGTATATCTAAAACTTAATATATTGATTGTAATTTTAGTGGCAATAGACATAGTGAAGGGATAGTAACTTTGGGCAATCAAGTCATTAATAAGAGTACACATTATAGATATCTTTGATCCATTGTCCAAAGTGATGGTAAAATAGATGGGGATATTATTAGCAGAATTCAAGTTGGATGGTTGAAGTGGAGGACTATATTGGGCTTATTGTGTGATAGAAAAGTCCCCCTCAAACGTAAGGGAAAATTTTATAAGATGGTGGTGAGACCGGCAATGTTTTGTGGTGCTAATTGTTGCTCATTAAAAGAGAAGCATAATACTAAGTTAAGTGTTGCAAATATGAGGATGCTTAGGTGGATGAGTGGCTTTACCCTTAGAGATAAGATACGAAATAAGCATATACGAAAAAATGTTTGAGTAGCTCCAATGGAAAATAAGATTAGAGATTCTCCTTAGATATTTTGGTCATATAAAATGGAGGCCTTTCGATGACATGGTTAAGAATGTTGAGCTATTAGATTTAACTTATATTAAGAAAGGTAGAGGTAGACCTAAAAAAACTTAGTTATAAAACATAAGAAATGATCTTTCTTTATTAGATTTAATTGAGAATTTTACTTTTAACAGTACACAATGGAGAAAAAGTATTCATGTAATCGAACCCACGTAGTGGGATAAAAGCTTGTTGTTGTCGTTGTTGTTGTTATATGTGTTTATTTCTTTAATTTTTCAGGTCTATGTTCGGCCTCTCATTTTTTGATACTATGTATAAATGTTCTGAACAATCTGTGATTCTTTTGTGGAAAAAATACACCCTAATATGGAGGAAACCTTGAAGAGATTAAATATTTACCAATTTCAAAAATTCCCTACTCTCGAGCAAAACGTCCTACTAATTTATGAGCTTCTCTAAATGTGAGATTTTCCAAGATAATATTTTTAATAAAGGGTCATTCTATATTGTTCAGAGTTGATGAAGTGACCATTCTTATTTATCTGCTAAACAAAGGTGAATAGATCTCTTAGCTTAGCTCTACACTTACAGGAGTCTCATCAAAGGAAATAAAGAATAAATTACTAGAGTTGAACAGAATACTCCCCCCCCCCCCTCCCCGCCATCGAGGAAGATTTCAAAATATGTTGATGAGTTTTTATCAATTAATGTACATGAGTTTTTATCAACTAACTAGGCGAGATTTATTAGGAAATTTTAAGTTGTAAAATTTAAAAAAGTCTCTATGAAGATTTTAATGCACAAACTAGTTGATTGCATCAATGGTTTTGTGCATCTGCAACTTGTGAGTGCTAAGATATTCATTATAATGTTTATTTCATTTTTTTAATTCATTTGATAAAATTATATTTGATCTTATGTAGATTTGACTCCTAGAGCACACTTTAAATCATGCCCCTATGTACCTTGACCAAAGGCCCCATTTCTTTCATTAGGAGCAATGATTTTGTATATAATTCCACGAAGAACTCTAATTTATTTGTTAATTTAAAGGTACGTATGCTTCAAATTTTAATTAATATCTCTAAGAAGAATAAGAATTTATTAACAAATAAATTATTTACAAATTTTATATGCCCTCTAGGGTGTTACCCAAAAGGAAGCAGATAGGCTGTTGGGCATCTAGAACTATCCATCACACATCCTTCATCCTTCCCCTCAAAAAATAAACTCCACTAAAACAAGAATAGATTTTCCCACCCACACACCTTATTTTCCCCATCAAACCCTCCTCCTCATCCCCAACAAGCCCTCCCCCCCCCCCCCCCCCCCCCCCAATCTCCTCAGCAAACACACTTTCCAACTTCAGCTCAGGCGTTAGATGTTCTCCATAAGAAAATGTTGAAATCAGTCCATGATACATGCACCAAATTCTTCCATGAACTAGAAGGTAGGCTAAGCAGGAGGTTTGAGCATTTAGCTGAAAGAGTAGAATTAATTTATGACAAAGTCAACCACCACCTTGCACAATGCAAAATATATCCTGATTAACAACCTACTCCCTCCTTCTCATCCTATTAACAACTCATTTGAACTAAAGGGATACATACTCTACTTTAAATTAAGTAGGAAGCCCTAGATGAACCAAGTGTTCTTCTTATCATCATCAAATAGAAAGTTGTTGATGAGCCAAAAGAGAAATTAATAATATATAAGAGGTGGAAGGATGGAAAGAAGCAGAAAATAGTGACCTTTGCCCCAGTTGAACAAATCAACGTTGAAGACATTCAAATACTACCTCAACTTGTAAGTATAATAATGGAATATAAGGGTAGGGAGATGCTTAGTAATGAGAAGATATTATTTCTTGATTAATGGTTTAAGAAGTTCACTGAAAAGTTGACTTTGTAACACAATATTATTACTCCTTTTTTGTTAAGTTTTTATAGTGTGTTTAGTGCTTTTTTGTTATGTTTTTATTATGTATTTACTGAGTATATATTGCATATTTGTTGCATTTGTATTACGTATTTAAGGAGTCTGTAATGCATATTTGTTGCATTTTTACTGTGTATTTATTGAGTATTAATTATTTTTTATAGCATATTTGCTCTATATTCAATACATAATTATTGCATTTTTATGCGTTTTTCAATATACTTAATGAGTATTTTCTTTGTTGTAGGTCTGATACAATATTTTCTTCTGGGAACATCATAATTTCTCGAGTTGATATTGATGAAAGAATATTAGATAAATACCTTAATAATAATCATATAGATTCCTTAGCCTTATTATTATACGAGAAGAATAAACTTAGCCCTCACTGGTACCATAGTTTTCTATATGTCTCGTCAATGCATTGGGTTAGTATACATGTTTTATTTATATATAACTTTTTTATCTGTTTCATTTTTCATGTCATTATTTTGATATTTTGTAGAATTACAAGCAAATCGACCCAACTGCGAATTTGAATGTTGAACATATCACTAATGTTGTTGTTAAGTCATGCAAAATTCTACTTCAACCAATCATTCATGGTGGGCACGTGACCCTTCATGTTGGGATGCTAAAAGAGGAGAGGCGAAAATTTTACGATTATTTTCACAACCCCCAACATAAACAAATTCTTTCAAAGATCGTAAGTGTGAGAGCAAGTGTTAAATTTTTCAAAAGTTACTTGTGAACTAATATCTTTTTTGTTGTATTGCTCAGAATAAATACTTACATGATGACATGAAGGGAGCTTTTGATAGTGATATAAGATGATGGAAAATCCAGCCTGTTCGTGGTGTGCTAACTCAGACTAATAGTATCAATTGTAGAATATTTATTTGTAGATACACAACCGTTGTAATATATTTTTATATGCTCACTAAAATAGAACTTGGTACAATTATAACAATATGCAAAATTTTATTACAAAATTCAAGAAAAAATTTCTTACAAATTAATTTTATAAACTTTATAATTTTGTAAAATTGTTACTTATGATAATTCAAGAAAATTTTATCTTATATACAGCAGATATGCAACAAATACACAGTCGTTATTGTATAGTTTTTACACGTTCTATAAAATAGAACTTGTATAATTGTGTATTGGTTTTACTTAATCTTTGTTTAATTTTTCTATAAAAAAAAAGCTTAAGTAATATGTAAAATAAAAAATTGAAAAATTATTTATTGATGAAAATGAGAAAAAAAAATTATACATAGTAGATACGCAGTAGATAAGAAACAAATCCTAATGCATAACTCCAATATAACCATCAAAATTGAATTGTATATATAGGCACTAAATAAGCAGTAAATATACCGTGATTAGGCACTGAATATCTAATAAATATGCATCCAATATGAAGTAAATACTTAGTAAATACGTAATAAAAACATAGTACATATGAAAGTTCATGAAGGTTGTTAGACCTTATAGAACTAGTTTCGAGGCTAACCAAGAGGGAGTGAATTAGTGATTTAAAAAAATTACTTAAGATAAAAAGAAAATTCACCCTTTTAAAGCTTTTTCAACATCTAAAAATATATAATTTTATCCCTCGATGCGGAAGCAAAGTAATTTCATAATAATAGAAAATTAAAGATTTTCAACCACATAATTAATACAAAAATAAATGTAAAAAATAAAGTGGAGAAACATAAAACCAAGAATAAACACACTAGAGATTTAAAGTGGTTTAGTTAACCTGACCTACGTCAACTCACTGAACCTCCCATTCCAGGTATTGCACTAAAATCTTTAATGACTCTCGTTTAGCACCTACAGTTAGGCAGAGAAGCCCTTATAAACTCTCTTCTACCAACTCGGTGTGGCAGAAGACCGTACTCCTTTTATAGGCGCAGAATCATGACTCATTTTAACCCTCATGGTGAGGTAGAGAATCTTGATTTCTTTTTACCCTCCTAGTGATGTAGAGAACCTGGAATTACTTTCACCTTCCCTATTGAGGCAAAGTAGCTGGGTCTTTTTACATAAAAGATATCTTATTCTTCTCAAAACTCCCCTCAAGAAAAACCTTGAATACAATGATACTAAGGTGCAAGCTTATTGGAGAAATAATGTGAAACCCCCTCCAAACTCCCTTGAAACCCACAAGGTTCTTCTACCTCTGAAACTCCATCCTTTCCTCTCTCCCTTTATAGGCTCTCTCTTCAAGGTTTCTCCAAAAAAATAGAGATCCAATGCATGTTAAAGACACTTATAATATCCTTAGGAAAAAACTTAAATAGAGGGATTTGAAAACCCTAAATAATTAATTTTGTCATCAAAGTTCATTCAGAAAGATCCTGAGATAGTCTTGTACAAATAATACTAAAAAAGCCCTTTTAACATGTACGATCAGCATTACCTTGTATGATGAGTTCAAATTTTTATTCAGATCGCATAGTATGATTTTGTGATCATTCAGAATGATTAGTTCAAGAATACTGTATTGATCGTCAAGTACAATATGGAATGATAGGTGACAATTTACATATCATCCTGCATATCCCTCAGGAAGTCCAACACGGTCCCCTATATGATTAGAAAAACATTATGGTTTTAATCTTGGATTATAGAGGATGAAATATCAAAGATTATCCAATATGATCATTGTAAATCATCCTATACAATCTAATATCCAGTATGATCATTGTAGATCAACTTGTACAATCTAATTGAGCAATCTAACCATAATTGGTCCCCCTAATCACATAATCAATTTAGGCAAAATTATTATAGATCATCCAGTATGATGTAAATCATCTTAGATGATTAGAATAACATTTGAATCTTAAAATCTCACCTAACTTATGATTGGCGACTATTTTTTATGTCTATAATGGATTGTCATGTATGATTAAAATTTTCTAATATGATTAGTTAGATGAGCTGATCGTACAGTATGATATAAATTATACACTATGATAAGTTCAAAATTTGAATATCTAATTTTGACTCAATCACACTCCTCTAGATTGTATGTGTGCATGGTCAGTAAGCTAACATACACCCCTATAAAACTTAACTCAAGAAAACAAAAATACATCAATGAATATTATAAAAATCTTTATAGCATAGCCTATTCTATCTAATCTTGAGCCTAGAATCTTTGTTGGATGATGCATGATATTCCTGAAATATTAGTACACACACAAAATAATATACATTGTAAATATAATTAAACATAAGGATGTGATCCATAATATTTGTTATCATAAAAATTATATATTCATGAGCTCGAGATGCAACAATCTCCCTTGTTATTATAATGAAAAATATTACTAATTGAATTTGTAAATTAAAAAAATATTTTCTCCTAATCTCCCCCTCACTAAGACAATTATATTAAAAATAGGGAAAATTAAAAAAATAATTAATAAAGTCATAAATTTTAGGAACAAAATAATATAAAATAAATGACAATACAAGATGAGTAGATGCAACCTAATCATAAATACAATCAGAAAAATACATTCTTCCTCTTTGACATTATCAAAAAGAAGTGAAACATAAAAAAAATTAAATGGAACACACAAAACA
The DNA here is from genome assembly GCA_016618105.1 of Dendrobium huoshanense. Classification (NCBI taxonomy): domain Eukaryota; kingdom Viridiplantae; phylum Streptophyta; class Magnoliopsida; order Asparagales; family Orchidaceae; genus Dendrobium; species Dendrobium huoshanense. The sequence continues at coordinate 19,251,545 of CM028357.1, forward strand.
AACTAAAGATCATACGGACTCTAATTAGGTGGAGGTGGTTGTGATGTTTAAGAAGAATCAAATAATTTCAACAAAATTTTCTCATAATTAGAATGTTACCTCTTATTTTGTTTTCAAAATCTTAGTAAGAAATGCATTGCCAACTCTTAAAATCAGAAAGGTTAGAAATTTTAATTTTATCAATCCTAGCTCAGGCTCCTTATGGTTAAAGTTCTTTTAAAAAAAATCTAATTGAGAAAATAAATTAGAAAGGAAATGTGATCTTTTAAAACTTCTTTTCAGAAATATATCGTAATAGAATAACATTTCAAAGTGAAGAACCAGAAATCATGATTTTCAAATTTAGGTGTGGACGATACCAATCGGCACATCAATTTGTTTAAGATTTAAAGACTTAACAGGAATGGAATTTAACTTATTTTGAGCTCATTTTATGCCTCTTTTATAAATGTTTGACACACTTTATACATCTTTTGACTTTTGATACACTTTATGCATCTTGTAATTTATTTGGCAAACATTACACACCTTTTTAGTTTGGGATCATTTTGTATCTCCTTTTTGCTTTTGTAAAATTTTTTCCTTCTTAAGTCTTTAAATATTCTTAGTTATAAGATTATATTATAAATATAAGAAAAAAGGGACTCTCTTTTATAGGGAAGAGTAAACCACACACCAAAACCCAATCCATTTGATATAAACAAATAGCTTGAAATAGATTCATTAATTTGCAAAAATATTCAAATGAGATAAAGAAATGTAGGAAGATGAAACATATTTATATTTCTTGGTCCGATTTTTAATTTGAAATAGTTTTTTATTCAAAAAGAAATTTCACCACTAAAAGAGTTAGAGGAAGAGGGATAATCAACAATTTTTCTTCCTTAAACTATTTAGAGAAGTTAATAATCACTTACAAAAAAATTTAAGAAAAAATAAGGTAATTTTTTTCATTTTAAGAAAAAATGTGATTATAGAGAAGTGATTTGATTCTCTTATGCATATATAAAAACTAGTGTGATATATGTGTATTGATTAGAGATACTACACAGAAAAATGAAAAATAAAATAAAAGATCACAAACATAAATAACTTTCTACAAAACAAAAAAACAAAGAAAAATACATAAAATAAACACATTCACAATGAACTAAAAATATACATGCATACATTAATTATAACATAGATAAACATACAAACAAAATTTTATGCCTCACTATCTTGCTCCTGGTATAATGATTCAGAAGCTAGACCTGTTAAAGAGAACTTTGCTTTTTATCATTTACCCTTATTATAGTTGGCTTATTTTTAGCCTTTTCTTTTGCATGAAGAGTTTTTATATTAGAGCACTGATTTTTCATATATCTGAATTTCTTATAACCAATGTAAATAACATCATAAGATATCTTAACATTCTTATTATGTTTACCATTATTTTACTTTTTTTTATGTTTATGCTTATGCTTCAGTAGACTTTCCAATTTGTTTGTTATTGATGCTAACTCTTCACTCTCATCATTTACTAAGTCACTTTCATCCATGTTTTTAACTTTTAGAACTGTAATTTCACCTGCATCCAAAAGCTTTTGACTCTCACATTACTTATGGGCAATGAGTGAGTTAACCATATTATTAATAGAATAATCATTTAAGTCTTTTGATTCACATACAATAGTGACTTTAGCATGAAAAATTTATCAGGTTGATAATGTAGATTTTTATTGACATTTTTAAAGTTTGAAAGTTCTTTACCTAAAGTATGTAATAATGTCATAATTTGAGTGAACCTAGTGTATATGTCTAAGATAGTCACACAAAAGTTTATGCAAAAAAATTTATAGTCATGCATTAAAATATTCAACTTTGATTGCTTGACTAACTAGTACTTTCGTATTTAGTGCATAATCTATCTCAAATTACTTTGTCAGTTGTACACGTAAAGATTCTCATGCAATCTTCAAAATTTAAAGGACATAAAAATAATTTAAGCATTTACCATTCAATTAAGCATTCATTTGTTCAATTTTACTCCATTCAGTAAAAAAAAATATCAATTTTGACTCCATCTATAATAGATGACGGTACGAAATAACCAGTTTAAATCATATGCCACATTCGATAATCAATTAATCACAAGAAAATAGACATGCAAATTTTTTAAAAATTAAAAGAAAAATTTTTAAATAAAATTGGTTGCGTAATTGAATATCCTTTTACAGTATTACAATTTACAGAGTTAGTCATTGATATTTTTTCAAGAGTTTTCTAAAACTTAATTTATAAATCACGCTCTATTACCACTTAAAAGTTCGTGAAGGTTGTAAGACCTTATAGAACTAGTTCTTAGGCTAATCAAAAGGGGGGTGAATTAGTGATTTAAAAAAAAAATCAAGACAAAAAAAAATAATCCCCTTTTTAAAACTTTTTCAACATCTAAAAAAATATAATTTTATCTCTCGATGTGAAAGCAAAGTAATTTCATAATAATTGAAAATGGAGATTTTCAACCACACTTAACAAAAAAAATAAATGCAAAAAATAAAATACAGAAACATAAAACCAAGAACAAACACACATGAGATTTATAATGGTTCGTTCAACCTTACCTACATCCACTCCTCTAAACCTCCCATTTCAGATATTGCATTAAACTCTTTAGTGACTCTCCTTTAGCCCCCACAGCTAGGAGTACAAGCCCTTATAAACTCTGTTCCACCAACCAGGTGTGGTAGAAGACCTTACTTTTTTAATAGGAAGAGAACCTTGACTCCTTTTGACCCTCCTAATGAGACAGAGAATCTTGACTCCTTTTCACCCTCCTAATAAGATAGAGAACCTTGAATCACTTTCACCTTCCCTAGTGCGACGGAGTAGCCAGGTTCTTTAACACCAAAGATATCTTCTTTCCAAAACCTCCCAAGATAAATCTTGAATACGATGGTACTAAGGTGCAAACTTACCAGAGCAATCACGTGAAACCCCCTCCACACTCCCTTGAAATCCATAAGGATCTTCTCCCTCTCAAACTTTACAATTTTCTCTACCTTCCAAGGCTCCCTCTTCAAATTTTCTCCAGAAGAATATAGACTCAATGCATGTCAAAGACACTTAAAATGCCTTTGGAAAAAGTTTAAAAAGAGGGCTTCGAAAACCCTAAAAAGTTAACTTTATCATCAAAGATCGTCTAGTATGATCCTGAGATCATCTTGTATTATTAGTACATAAATAATCATTTTAGCCAGTACAACCAGCATTGCCCTATACTATTAGTTCAAGTATTTATACATATCACCCAGTACGATTATGCGATTGTCAGGGACGATTAGTTCAAGATACTGTATTGATCGCCTAGTACGATATGGGACAATGGGCGGTGATTTTCATATCGTCTCGTACATCCCTCAGAATGTCTAGTATGATCCCCTATATGATTAGAAGAAAATTATGATTATTATCATGGTCGATGGAGGATCTTCTCATGAAATATCAAAGATCATCCAGTACAATCATTGTAGATTTTTTTATTTGATTTGATCGAGCAATCTAACTATAATTAGTCTTAATCACAGGATCAATTAAGCCATGATTATCATAGATTGTCTAGCAAGATGTAAATTATCCTAGACGATTAAAATAAAATTTGAATCTTAAAATTTTGCCTAATTATGAATGGCGTCTATTTTTCATGTTTAAAATGGATCATCTTATATGATCGAAATCATTTAGTACGATTAGTTAGATAAGCTGATCGTACAATAGTGTATAAATTGCATAATATGATTAGTTCTAAGTTTAAACTTTTGGTTTTGACTCAATCTCACTCCCCATGAGTATGTGTGCATGGTCACTAAGCTAACATACATCCTTACAGGACTTGACTCAAGAAAACAAAAATACATCAATGAATTTTACAAAAAAAAAAATCAGTATAACTTCTACCCAATCTTGAGCAATTAATCTTCGTTGGATGGTGCATGGTATTCTTAAAATGTTAGTGCATACACAAACAAATATACATTACAAATAAAATTAGACATAAGGATATGAGCCACAATATTTATTATCATCAAAAATATAAACTCATGAGCTTGAGTTGTAACAAAATTTTCATTAAATAAATAATAAATATAGAGTGTTTAAAGTTTATTGTTTATGTTTTAGGGATTACGATTTAGGATTTAGTGTATAGTGTTTTTAGTGTTAGGTTTTAATGGTTTAAGGTTTATAGTTTAAGTATTAGAGTTTTTAGTGTTTAGGATTTTAGGATTTAAGGTTTAAAGGGCTTGTGTTTAGATATAGAGTTTAGGCTTTTTAGGATTTAGAGTTTTTAGCATTTAGGTTTTTTAGAGTTTAGTGTTTAGTGTTTAGGGTTTAAGATTTAAGATTTAGAAAAATATGGTTTATAGTGTAGATTTCTTAGTATTTTGGGTTTTTAGGGTTTCCAATTTAAGGATAAGGTCTAGGGCTTTAAGGGTTTGGTGTTTTTATTTTTAATTTTTTAAAAGGTTTGGTATTTTGAGTGTTTAGGGTTTTAAGGGTTTAGGTTTAAGGATATAGTTTAGAGTTTTTAGGATTTAGGGTTCAATATATAAGGTTTAGGGTTTAAGGATATGATTTATAATTTATTATTTTTAGTGCTTTGGATTTTTAGGGTTTATGGTTTATGGTTTAAGGATGGGGTTTAGGGTTTAGTGTTTAAGGTTTAGAATTTAAGGATAGGGTTTAGATTTTTCAGGGTTTATAATGTAGAGTTTTTACTGTTTAGAGTTTTTAGGGTTTCTATTATTTAGGATTTATAATTTAGAGTTTAGGTCTAGCTTTTAGTGTTTAAGGTTTAGGGTTTAAATAAATACTCAATAAATATGCAACCGAAATACAACAAATACTCATCTAATACATAATAAATATGCAGTGAATACAAAATAAAAATGCACTACATACACATAAAATATGCATTAAATACTCATTTAGTACACAATAAATATAGAGGGTTTAAGGTTTATTGTTTATGTTTTAAGGATTACGATATAGGGTTTAATGTTTATGTGTTTAGGGTTTTACGATTTAGGATTTAGTGTTTTTAGGATTCAGGGTTTATAGGGTTTGTGTTTAGGAATACAGTATAGGTTTTTTAGGATTTAGAATTTTTAGTGCTTATATTTTTAGGATTTAGTGTTTAACGTTTAGGGTTTAAGGTTTAAGATTTAGGAAAATAGGGTTTATGGTTTAGAGTTTTTAGTGTTTTGAGTTTTTAGGATTTAGGGTTTAAGGAAAGGGTTTAGAGTTTGAGATTTTTAGTGTTTAGGATTTTTAGGGTTTAAGGATTGGGTTAAGAGTTTAATGTTTATGGTTTAGGATTTAGAGATAGGTTTTACGATTTAATGTTTTTAATGTTTATGATTTTTAAGGTTTAAGGATAAAGTTTAATGTTTAGAGTTTAGGATTTAGGGATAAGGTTTAAGTTTTTAAGGATTTTTAGGATTTTTATTGTTTAGGATTTATGGTTTAGTGTTTGAGTCTAATTTTTAGTATTTAGGATTTAATATTTAAGAAAACACTCAGCAAATTTGAAAGTCGAAACGCAACAAATACGCAACCGAAACATAGCATATACTCAGCCGATATGCAACCAATACATATAAATTATGTAGTGAATACACAATAAAAATATAGTACATACTCATTAAATATGCATAAAATAGCATTAAATGCTGAGAATTAAGATTTTGTGATTTAAGTTTTAGGTATTATTGTTTAAGCTTTAGGGTTTAGTGTTTATGGTTTAGGGTTTTCTTTTTCTTTTTTTTTTTTTTATGGTTTAGGGTTTAGTGTTTAATATTTAGGGTTTTATGTTTTAGGATTTTGTGTTTGAGGTTTAGGGTTTAAGGTTTAGAATTTAGGAATAATGTTTAGGTTTTTTGGGTTTAGTTTTTAAAGTTTAGGATTTATGGATAGTGTTTAGATTTTTTAGGGTTAAGGGTTAAGAATTTTTAGTGTTAGGATTTTTAGGGTTTAGTGTTTTTAGTGTTTAGTGTTTTTAGGATTTATGGATATGGATTAGGTTTCAAGATTTGGGAGTTATGGATATTATTTAGGATTTATAGGGTTTATGCTTTTAGGAAAAAAATCTAGGATTTAATGTTTAAGAATTTTAGGGTATAGCATTTAGGGCTTAAGATTTAAGATTTAGGTATAGGATTTAAATTTTTAGGGTTTATGGTTTAGAGCATTTAGTGTTAAGGGTTTTTAGGGTTTAGTGTTTATGGCTTTCTTTTTAAGGTTTAGGATTTAGGAATTTGATTTAAGTATTTAGGGTTTATGTTTAGGGTTTTTTATTAGTGTTTAGGGTGTTTATAATTAAGGATTTATAGTTTAGTATGTAGGTCTAATTTTTAGTGTTTAGGGTTTAGGATTTAAGTAAATTCTCAGTCGATACTCATCCAATAAAATATGCATAAAATATAAAATAAATATGTAGTGAATATGCATTAAATACTTATTGAGTACGCAATAAATATGAAGGTTTTAGTTTTTATGGTTTATGTTTTAAGTATTATGATTTAGGGTTTAGTGTTTATTATTATTATTATTATTATTATTATTATTATTATTATTATTATTATTATTATTATTATTAGGGTTTAGTGTTTTTAGTTTTTATGGTTTTAGGGTTTTAGGGTTTAGGTTTTAGGTTTTAGGTTTTAGTGTTTAAGTGTTTAGGATTTGATGTTTAGGGCTTAAGGTTTAGGACTTAGAGATAGTGTTTAGGTTTTTTTAGGTTCTAGGGTTTAAAGTTTTTAGTATTTAGGGTTTAGTGTTTTTAGTATTTATGGTTTTTAGGATTTACGAATATGTTTTAGGTATTAAGGTTTAGGATTTAAGCTAAGTGTTTATGATTTTTATGGTTTATGGATTTGTGTTTTTAGTGTTTAGATTTATTAGGATTTCAAGTTCATAGCTTAAGGTTTAAGATGTTTGATATTATATGTTTGTTCGTTTTCTATAGTTCATTGTTGGCATGTCATTTATTTTTAGGTTAAAACCCACAAAGTGGCCTACGCATTAATCAAACAAAGGTATACAAGATCCTTAAAGTAAATTCAGCTCACTACTGTTCAAAAGAGCTACGAAACAAATTAAAAAAAAAAAAACTATGAGCCCATGACACCTTCTTCTAAGCACAATTACATGATAACTTAGGTATAAAGCAAAAAAGCCAATCTTTAATTAATTCTTCACTTGAGTACTTCTTAATGTACTTGCACTACCATGTTATTCATGTTGCAATTTATTCATCAAATACGCATCAATACTCAATATGCAGAAAATGCACAGTAAATACGTAGAAAATGCACACTAAATACGTAGTTGAAACATAACGAATACTCTACCGATATGCATCAAATATGCATTGAATACATATTAAATAACATTGAATATGTAATAAATACACAGTAAAATATAGCATCATTCTTGCACATCATTTTCTTTCTTATGTTTATGTTCATTTTACTTGACGTTAATTTCAAGTAGCTTTTATTTTCATTGGAAAAAACTATTGTTATAGTTGAATTTACAAGTGTTCTTATGGATCAATAAATTTAATTAAGAAAAAATTGAATATTTTTTATCAATTATTATCATAAACTGAAGTTAGTGTGAAACAAATACTTGGCATTAAAATACTTGCCATGTTCATTTTTTATAGTCCATTGTTAGCATGTCTTTTATTTTTTGTTAAAATTTACATAAGAGACTATGCATTAATCAAAGAAATGTTTACAAAATCCTTAAAGTACCTTTATCTCAATACTGCTCGAAAAAGCTATAAAATAAATCCAACAATAAAACCTGAGTTGATGGTGCCTTATAAGCACAATTATAAGATAACCTAGATACATTCTTGATAGCAAAGAGCTCATCTTTAATCAATTCTTCACGAGAGTACTTCTTGACTTACTTTCACTATCATGTTATTCTTGTCAATTGTGATAGTCTCAACCCTATCAAAATGTATGTTCTTTGCAACGCCATTTGTAGCTCGTTCTTTGTAGAGTATGACAGAAAATAGGCAAAAACATTCGCCTTCATGTGGGCTGTAACTTCTGCACAAATGAATAGCAACAACATGAATAACATGATAGTGCAAGTAAGCCAAAGAAGAAGTACATGGAGAATTTATACCCAATCTTCCCAAATGCAACAAATCAATTTTACTAGTAATAGTGGAAAATCTCTCCACTAAACTCAAATTTCGAGTTGTTCTCCGTTTGCATTGAAACTTTAACACGTTTTTCATTCTCATTGATTAGTGCATGTTGATTATTTGCACCAGTTAAACCAGTTGAAGCGTTTGTATTAGTTTTACCTTTATAGATATAGCTACATAGACTCACTAAAACATGTTTAAAAAAAAGACTCACTAAAACATGCACAGTTATCCAATAATCGACTAATTATTATGTGGGGAGTTTGGACCATTAGGATTGCTGGGTATTCGCTATGTATTTGTAAATATGTAACAAATACACATCAAATACTCAGTTGAAGTATTTGTAAATACCACACACTACATTCCATAACTTGTAAGGAAAGAACTAAACTATGAACCAGCTTATATAGACATACCTCCAAAAGATAACATAGAGATAGCAATAAAAATGGTCAAACCAACAATAAAAATGGTAAAACTAACAAAAAAGGACTATCAATAGAAGACTAAACCAAACAACCCCCTTCAACCAACTCAACCCCAAGCCAAGCAAACAACAGAGATACATACACCAACATAAAGGCAACAATAAAAACAGTAAAACCAGCAATAAAGGACAATCAACAAAAGACTGAACCAAACGACACCCAATTCAAACACCTAAAACATAAATTATTACTCATGTCAGGGCAACCAAGTAGACAAACAGCAAAATACATGTACTAGAATTAAAAAAGCAAAAATTATAGCCTTTGCTCGAAGACGTTAACCTATGTAGAAGAGGTTGAGAGAATCCACTAAGAATGTAAGACCTATCTAAGATTATATGTCAGAGCCTTACTCGATGACATTAACCAGTGTGGTAGAGGTCGAGAGAATCCACCAAGGATGTAAGACTTATCCGAGGTTATAGGTCAGATCCTTTGCTCGAAGACGTTAACCTATATGGAAGAGACCGGGAGAATCCACCAACGTTGTAAGACCTATCCGAGGTTGCATGTCAAAGCCTTTGCTTGATGGTGTTGATCCGTGTGGAAGAGGTCGAGAGAATCCACCAAAGATGTGTGACATATCCGAGGATGTACGTAAGAGCCTTTACTTGCTGATGTTGACCCATGTGGAATAGGTCGAGAGAATCCACAAATGATGTAAGATCTATCCGAGGTTGTATGTCAGAGCCTTTGCTCGATGACGTTAACATGTGTGGAAGAGGTCGAGAGAAATCCACCAATAATGTAAGACCTATCCGAGGTTGTATGTCACAGCCTTTGCTCGAATGACGTTAACCTGTGTGGAAGAGGTCGAGAGAATCCACCGAGGATGTAAGACTCATCCGAGGTTGTATGTCAGAGCCTTTGCTCGATGACGTTAACATGTATGGAAGAAGTCCAGAGAATCCATCAAGGATGTAGGACCCATCGGAGGTTTTATTTCAAAGACTTTGCTCGATGATGTTAACCTGTGTGGAAGAGGTTGAGAGAATCCACCAAGAGATCTGTCTCAAAACTCTTATGCAGTGAGAACACAGCAAACCCATCATCTCAAACTTCCTGCATGAGCATTCCATCTTTTACATCAAAATCAACAACCGAATGATTAGACTGATCCTTATTCTCTGTACAACATACAAAAATTTTTGATGAATCAAATGGCACAAACTCTATAATCATTCCACCCACACCTTGTAAAAATTCTTCCTCAAAAAAATAAATATAATTTTATTTAATAAAATTGAACAGCTTGCTTTAATATTGAACTACTTTTTATTACATATTCTATTATGGACTGTCTGTATTTATAATCCTCATCCTATTCATTTCGGCTATGGGGTGTAAAATTTGGGTCAAGGGTCGGGTTCGAGTCGAACCCAAAATTGACCCAACACTATTCACGTCAACACGAACCCGACTCATTTTTGCAAATAGGTCAATTTTTTGACCTGAACCCGACTCTCTTCGGGTTCGGGTCAACCCGACACAATCCAAGTGACCCGAGACCACGAAAAAAATTTTAGTTTTCAAAGTTTAAAATGGGTTAAACTCAAAAACGAGTCGAACATGAGTCAATCTTGGGTTTTCAGGTCAAAACAGATTAATTTCGTGTCACTTTCAGGTCAATGGGTTAATTAAACCAAACCTGATTTTTGAAACGGGTCAAATTGTTGAACCCAAACCCAACCCATTTTGAGTCTGGGTTGACCCTAACCTAAAATTTTCAGGTCAGGTTCGAGTCAGGTTTTCGGGTCGTGTCAAATATTAACACCCTTAATTTCAACGTCAAGTCCTCCTCAACTTTTCTAAACAAAAAAAAACAATCACTTATAAAAGTTGTGGGATAAGAAATACTATGACACATGTTATTAATATACTCGCTACGCTGTGTGAATTAAATACCTATATGAAAATAATCATTATTGAATGTAATTGACCACATTCTTTAACCTATAAAGATCCTCTAACCAACCATAATTGTGGAGATTCCCTTCTGTGATCATTTATGCACATATTTTCTCAAACTCCTCAGAGTCACATTTGCTCAAACACTTATTGGAGATGCATATGACTTTGTCGTTGCTATTGAAGCACGACACTTTTGACGAAACTTTTTAACAGATATGTCGTAACACAGACTATAATGAGTGTGAGGTAATGTAACTTCTATGGCCCTAGCCATTGTCCGGTCTTGATACATAAATATTATTTTTGAGTGTTTATCACCCAATATTCGTATAAAAGTTGTGAACAACCACGTAAAAGATTCAATCGTCTCTTTAAACAAGTAAGTCACCCCAAGTAAAATATTTTATCAAAAATAATTAACCTCGACAAATGGTACATATACTAAATTAAACTTATTAAGCATATAACTAATATCAAAAATCACATCTACAAAACAGTCATAATCTATCATATTAATCTCATGAACAAAAACATAATAATCTATCAAATTTATCAATTTGTACATCTAAAGCAAACATAATGTCATCAACTTGATGATCTTTAATAACTGAATCAAAATATTAGTGTCCCCAAATTCAATCTTTGATCTTCCTTCTTTTTTAATATAATTGTAAGCATCCCTATTAAATAATTCAATATTCTGGACAACTCCAACTTCATCAGCAAAGTAGAAAAATGCATCAATAATTAGTATCTTGCCTTCTATCATTTGATTTAAGAATTGAAGCTTTATTATCACAGACATTCTTACATGTTCTAAAAAGATATCAATCTTCTGACCTAGACAAATCATGATTGTAACTTTCAATAATTTTTTTCGCCTTCTAATATCCAGCTTCATCCATTGTAAATTGAATCATAGATGGCCAACCAATTCTAATGTCTGATTTTTAATATTTCTTTTGAAAATTAAGATCAAGCATCTTCTAGAAACCAACTTTTGAACAAAAAAAAAATCCTTGCATTATATTGTTTAGAAATTTAGCAAATAATTGTGATGGCCCTTGCGAACACTAAAACCAACATTATGGGTACAATTACAATAAGTCTCGTATGTCTTTCTCATTCACATACACTTCCTAATAATTAGCAGTAACTAATTCAAAAATAAGCAATAAATATGTCTTAAATATGTAGAAAATATGCCCTAAATATGCAACAAAAACACAGCAAATATGCAGTAAAAAATAAATAAATAACTCACAAAACAAGCAATAAATATTCCGTAAAAATGCAGTATATAAATAATAAATACATAGTAAATAAGCAATAAAAATACATTAAATACGGAACAAAAATGCAACAAAATGCAAAAACACGCAGCAAATATGAAACCAATATGTAGCATTTGAACTATAAAAATGTGTATTAATTCTAGTTCACAAATGTGCATCAATTTCAAAATTACAGATAATGTTTAGTAATATGCAATAAATACACCCTAAATATACAACAAAAACACAGCAAATACAGAGTAAACAAGCAACAAAAAAGCACACTAAACAATCAATAAACATGCAATAAATACTCAGTAAAATGAAGTAAACACACTGTAAAAATAGAGCAAAAACACAAAAAATTGCAGCAAATATGAAGTCAATATGCAACGTTTGAACTTTTAAAATGTGCATTAATTTTAAAAATACATTAATTTTAGTGTTCGCATATATACATTAATTTAAAAATACATATAATCCTTAGTAATGTGCACTAATTTGAAAAATGTCCATAATGGTTATATGCCATAAAGAAAACTTAAAAGGAGTTGAATTTTATCGATAAGTTGAAACCTAGATCTCCTAAACCAAATTTTCCCTCTGACTGCAATTGTTTTAACTTCAACTGTCCTACTTCCTAAACATCTGCATACTGGTTTTAGGCCTCTGCATCCTATGAGCGTAAAAAGAATCATCCTCCAAATCAGTCTTCATCTTCGTTGGCATTTTCTCTATTCTTTCTTTCTTAACTTAAGGAAAAATTCTATAAGATGGTAGTGAGGTCGGCAATGCTTTATGGTGTTGAATGTTGGCCATTAAAAGAGAAGCATAATACTAAGTTAAGTGTGGCAAAGATAAGGATGCTCAGGTGGATGAGTGGCTTTACCCTTAGAGATAAGATATGAAATGAGCATATACATGAAAAGGTTGGAGTAGCTCCAGTAGAGAGAATCGCCTTAGATGATTTGGTCACATAAAACAACATCCTTCCAATGACCCAACTAGGAGAGTAGAGGTATTGGATTTGACTTATATTAAGAAAGGTAGAGGCAGACTTAAAAAGACTTGGTTAGAAAATATTAGGAATGACCTTCCTTTCTTAGATTTAAACGAGAATTTGACATTTAATAGAATACAATGGAGAAAAAGGATTCATGTAGCCAACCCCACATAGCGGGATAAAGGCTTGTTGTTATTTTATTGTTGTTGTTTCTTTCTCAACTTATACGAAAAATTTCTTAAGCTAAAACTTTATATATTACGGAGCTTTCAAGGTTGAAATCCTAAAAAAAGAAGCACCAACCCTAAATTGAAATGTATGGTAACAGTCTTCTTGGGCCGGGCTGCAAGGGAAGAAAAAATCAAAAATAATAAAATGGAATATATATTAATAACAACATCGGCAATCCATGTGTCATGATTTTATTGACGTCTAGGTGCAAAGCTACATCCAAACTCCACATAGAACAATTTCTCCACACCAAGCGCCTGTCACAATCCCCAAGACACCACCAAATTAACTCATGCCAAATACCAACCTCTGGTGTCATCGAAATACTTCAGTCTACTTGCAAATCTGTTGCCTAAGTTTGTTTTTTTATTTTATTGTTCATTTTAAAACAAAACACAATAATTTCCTAGATTTAAAATATGTTGCATTTATTTTCCACGTCAATAAAATTCTATTGCTTGCAACCCCTAGTTAAAATTGAGATAAGATGTTTGTAGACTGCATAACCATGCCATTCTGCAGCTCAGTACATGTGAAAGATTTGAATAGGTTATAGAACTTAACCGAATAATGAAGCTTTCAAACAACCATTCCCCACCACCACACCGCAACGAAGGAAATGATCAATAAAACCTATAGATTCACTGCCTTCTGAGTTCTGACCAAATTTATGTGCGGATTAATTGCCTTCTGATTGAACTTCCTTCCTTAGTTGTTCTTGAGATTCTGTTTTGGCTGCAAGAATTACATCATCAATAAAGCCCCGTTGTGGGAATTCGTCAGGAATAAGGCTATGATAAATCTCAAATTGCTCATTTGCTTCTGTCTTCCTCTCTAGTAAGCTATAGATAATCCCCTGAGACAGTTAGAAACAGTAGTAACTTACATAAATAGTTAAATGATATGAAGTATTTACCATGGAAGGTTCAAAACAAAATAAGATAACATGGCTATAATTTAATGTAGAAGGCCAAAAATTAAAAATATTTATGCTGTGTGATCAAGAAAGATTTATCTCCGGTGTTTTTAACAACTTTTGAAAAAAAAATTTGGCTTTATTGAGCAAATTTAACCATAAATTCAAGCAGACATCCGTATATACTAGTAGTTAAATCCAAGATCTTGTGATTAGGTCTAGAGTACCAAACCATTAGGATAAGGTGAGCTGTTGAAATTTCTTTTTTGTATTTTTTCAAGCTTATAACGCCTATTTCGGTTGCATGTTGAAGGCAGAAGAGTTTATGGCACAACCTGATGAACGCAGTACAGCGCCCGGTTCATAAATGGATGGTCTAACAGAAAAACAATTACAATTAAACTAGCGTACCTGGCATAGATGAGGCCGAAAATCTCGAGGATCTTCCTTGATGAGATCTTCAAATTGTTTTAAAGCCACTTCTAAATCACCCTACATCCATAAAATTAATAGAAATAGAATAAAAACTTTCTTGTCAAATATAAGGATAAGAAACGAAGCAAATACTGATTCACTAAGAATTATTTGCAACGCATCAACTTATACAAGCATCTTTTATAGCAAAAAGGATAAGAATCCCTTGTTACCTTCACTACATACATCTGCGCAATTAAGATTTTGATGCTCCTCTCCTCACTTACTCTCCTCTCGCGATGTGCAAGATCTTGAGCCTTATACAACAAGTCAAAAGCAGCAGAGCCTTCCTTGTTCTTATACATGGCCAATGCTAGACCCTGTAACGGAAAATCATATATTTTAGACAAAATGTGTAACGAAATTTTACTGTTAATGCAAACAATTAGGGAGAATGAAAGTGTTTAAAGAAAACTAAAAACAAAGCAATTAAAAAAGTTTAGTTCCTTTCAGCAACTATTGACCTCACCTACTTCCTTGTAATTGATAGCAAAACAATGCATTCACAAATATATCTTACAAAAATTGGCGGTAAAACGGAATTCTGAACTTGAAGGCATCTGTACGAATAGATGAATAAAAACAAAATGTCATATATTATACAGTATCATTATATTTGAAGAGACTTAAGAGCGCTATTTGGAAGTACAAATAGGGATTAATTCACCAGGATAGGTATAAAATGCAGAATAGTTTTAATAAGGTACTACATCAGTTGAAATTATGCTTGGCAATAATTCTCAATAATGTTGATCAAAAATTAAAATTGTGCGAAGTATTATGGCATTTCCATCTTGAAGGCAAGGCATAAGTCTCATAATTCAGAATTTGCATAAATAAAAAATGAATGTTAGAAGAAATTTTTTAGCATCATAAATAAATAATATATTAAATGACATATTAACATTCTATTTTATTATTAAGTAACAAATTGACGAATATATGAAGCTAAATATTGGACATATAGTGATAAGAGATAAATAACGTGAAATAGAATTTTAATGTATACATCAATCAGTCAAAATGATATAAAATATAAGAATTGAATAAACGTAACATGTAATAC
Organism: Dendrobium huoshanense; assembly: GCA_016618105.1. Classification (NCBI taxonomy): domain Eukaryota; kingdom Viridiplantae; phylum Streptophyta; class Magnoliopsida; order Asparagales; family Orchidaceae; genus Dendrobium; species Dendrobium huoshanense. The sequence goes on from CM028357.1 coordinate 19,267,120, forward strand.
CAAATTCACTCAAAATACATTTGTTTGTCATCATTTAGGGAGCCTTCATTTAAGTCGTAACAAATAGAACCTCGTCACCTATGCTATCCAAAGTTGTAAAAAATAGAACCTCATATGAACCTCATCACTTAGGGAATTTTTTATTCTTGTAAATCATATGTTATAAATTCAACTTCATCGTCCACAAATCATTCATCATTTGATGACCTATCTTCATAAAGCAAAAGATCCCAGTCATCCTTTAACTCTTTCTTCTTCAAATTTTTGTCATCGAATATCTTGTTGCACGTGATGTATATAAGGAATTCATTCTTAAGATCGTTTGATGATTTCTCCTTTTAGTATAAATTTGATTATACATGCTCCAATTATGTTAGTATAAACTTGATTATACATGTTAGAGTTGTGACTCCAAAACTAATGAAATATTGTATATTTGGAGTGTCATTACCAAATTGAATCTACCACTCAACTAAGGAATGAGGAAATAATTAAAAATGGAAAAAATAATTTTAATAAATAAATTTTTCTAGCAAAATATAAACAAAACAATTTAATTGGAAATTGTTTAGCAACTATTTTTTCACTTGCTATAACCCAAAGAAGCCCTTCTTATTTCTGAAAGGTACCAACTACATAGTTGCATTTGCTCTTTCAAATGCTTCAGCAATAAGCCTATCTATAAAATGATATAGACACAATTTATCTCAGGATTTATTAACTTATTATCTGCAGACTAAAATTAAGGATAGCAGCATGCAATATGTAACTGACGATGAAGTTATAGCTCCCACTTGTAGCTACTGTCTTCTTCTCCTATATTATGAGATATCAACTCTTTTGTTTCATCTATTGGATTATATATAAAAACCATTGCATGCTTGTCAGCATCAAACATGCTCAATACTTGCATCAGTGGCCTAATTGGTGTTATACATATGGTATACTTTGCAAAAATTTATGGTTCAGAACAATTTACCTGACCCCTTTTCCCTCAACCTTTCATGCTCATGCATAACTCAACCACTGAGTCGATGTAAATATAGTCTATAAATGTTGCCTTGCCCCTAATATACTCGGCAATATCAAATAAGCTATTGCAAACCTTGTTGCAGTAGGCCTTAGGAACTTTGTATTTGAAAGTCTTCTCATCAGATCAAAACCCAATAATGATTATATATGAATTTACTAATCTTCATGGCTTCAATTAGTTCATTATAATGCTGGTGTAACTCCCCAAGTTTCTAAAATATGAGATCTACGTAGTGTGCAGCAAATGGGGTAAAACCGGTAAGCCTTAAGATGAAAACAACGAGAGAATACAGCAAGAACAGTAGTAAGTTGAGAAACAAAGGATGATTTTTGTATTAATGCTCCAATACAAAAGTAAGATACAATAATCTTCATATAAGAGGGGTAGCTTGTCTCTCCCGTTAAACCTAAACGCCGCTAGGAGGCACTCACAAAAGAAAATTACAGCAAGCATAACTCAAATTCTGCATAAAACAACATAACCCAAAATTTCCCCTTAGATAAGCTCCCCCACCTCCTTAGCCCCCTTTCCTAATATATTACTCTCATTCAACATTCCTACCTTAATTAATTCCCTTGCTTATTTGAATTTAAATAAGGAAATTCCTTTCCTAATTAATCCCCTCTTAGCATAAGTAATTAGATCCTTGTTGGACCAACCAAATCAACTGTTGGGGCTGCTGTCTCTGGCTCGGTATCAATACTTCCCCCCAAAAGTACCACCTTGTCCCCAAGGTGGAAGGTTGGAAACTACCTTCAGATTGTCTCGAATGGTTCCCACATGCCATCAAGCTCGGCCATATCCTTCTACTTGATAATGTTTTCTGTCTATAGGAACTCAATTTTAAGTAAACCATCTCTCCTAACTCCAAGTTTATTTTTCTCCCGTACTCATCAGTCTTTCTTTTCATGATCTGTCGAGATCTCAACAAATGTTCCTTGAGCTCAGATAATATTTTGTCCCTCTCTTCTAAGTCTACTCTACATCGAATACTGGTGTAGTATTCTACCCATAATGAATCAAGTGAGGTGGATCTCTCCCATAGAGAATCTTAAAGGGAGTGGTCTTTGTTATTGACTGTTATGAGGTGTTGTATTAATACTTGACCCCAGGGGCGGAATCAGCCTTTCATCGTAGGGGGGGCAAAATTTTCTTATTAATAGACAAATATAACAAAAAATAAAAAACAAAATGAGGACATAATTCAAAGTGAAATCTTGTATTCCAATATGATAGAAAAATTGAGGAGAGTTTTCTATCCTAATAGGATTATTTTCTTTAACAACAGCTTACAACTAACAAAGAAAGAAATTAATTTCTACCATGAAATGTAGAGTTTATAAATACTTTTGGATAATGGCCCTCTTAAGAGCCATTATCTTCACATTCTCATTTTGTCACACTACGCTTGCCTAACTGTGCTTCTTTATAACACAGCACTTCAATCCATAAAACATAGCAGTTCAAATAAAAAAAAACTAAACTTTAATCATCCACAATATTCTCCTATCACATAGTCCTAGCAAGGCACTTCTCTTGTCACTTAATACCCACAGTGCGGGAAGTAAAAATTAGACCAAGGTGAAGTGAGGACCTAGCAATCTCTAATCATCTAGCAAACCGTGCTTCGGTGACTATCAAGAGAACAGGAGGTATGTAAAAAATAGACCAAGGAGAAGAAAAAACTACCTCTTTCAGAGCTGAAGCTACTCAATTGCCGGAGAAGCACCAATGCCTAGAAAAGAAAAAAAAACTCATCCCGTGTAAATAAAAATGATGCAATCTGACCAACATGTAAATAGGATGGCTTACGGGTACGATCAATAAGAGAGCGGCGATCTCCAACATAGAGGATCCAATGAGGTTGCTCACGAAACTGTAAGAGTAAATTATTTATTAGAGAAATCACAGTGAGCAGCTCCGCTGTGCTAAGATCACAGAATATCTTACTCTTCTTTGAGGCGTTTATTGGGATTGAGAGACTTTACTGAGAGATGAGGGAAGAAGCGAAGAAAACAGGCAAAAAAGCAAATAAATGGTCGGAAGAACAGAAGAAATGTCGAAGAAGACTTACCCCGTTACCCGAGCACTTAAAATGATGAAAAATGAAATCCGCCAATCCCGATTCAAGCTTCAAAAACAAAAAATCAAAAGAGCCGGAGATGCAGATGGAGATCGCGTTCGTTCGGAGCGGAGGAGTATCGCGTTCGTTCGGAGCAGAGCAGGGGCAGCGGAGCACTCGTTCTTTCGGCGGGGCAAAATCTGGAGAAAATTTTGATTTTAGGGCAAATTTTAACCTATTGAGGGGCAAATTACCTAACAGCCCTTACACTTAAAAGGATTTTACATTTTTTTAGGGGGGGCAATTGCCCCCCCTGCCGCTACAGTGATTCCGCCCCTGCTTGACCCATGCAATCCACCTTGCCCACTTCTTCGGCATGCCTGATGCGAAGCATCAATAGATTTCTACGATTATATTGACCACCTCTGTTTGGCCATCAATACGAGGCTATGCTTTTCTTCAGGACTATCCCCTGTAAATGAAATAACGCTTTCCAGGAGTGGCTAAGGTTCACCATGTCTCTACCTGACACAATAGCATCAGGGAATCAATGCAAGTGCACCACTTCTCATATAAAAATAGTGGCCACTGTAACCGCAGTATAACGGGTGCTTTAGAAGGATGAAGTGGGCATGTTTACTCGCGCAATCCACTACTACTAGTATAACTGAGAACCATTTTAATCGTGGAAACCCTCAATGAAACTCATCATTACCTCCTCTCATATCCTCTTTGGAAGAGCTAGGAGTTGTAGTAATCATGTCGATGTCATAGCTAAGTACTTGTGCCTTTGGCATACATCACATCGAGCTACTCAGTCCTCTACATTACAGTGCATCCCCACTCATACACTGGCCATTGCTGCCTTCAACTCCGGGAAGGCTCAGGTCGCCTCCCCTTCGGAGATATGGTTGGAACATTTGGTTCATAAGTGACTGGAAGGTGGCTAGGGCGTTGGTGAAGCCAAAAGGCATCACCATGCACACATAGTGCCCTTCATGTGTCCTGAAAGTTGTCTTATATACATCTGATATCTTCATACTGATTTAATGGTATCCCAACTTCAAATCTATTTCAAAGAAGATCACAAGTCCAAATAACTCATTCAAGAGTTCATCTATTACGAGAATTGGAAAACTATCTACCATTGTTTCCTTGTTTAGAGCTATATAATCTACACAACCACCCGTTGTCATCCTTCTTCTTCTTCATCAGTGCTAGAGAAAGGGCTCACACAAGGTTAGATGATCCCTGCTTCCATCATCTCCATGATCAGTCTCTATATTTCATCTTTTTGGATCTGGGGATAATTGTATGATCTGACACTGATAGGAGAAATCCCTTCTTTCAAGTTGATGGCATGCTCCTGCTCTCAAGGCGGTGGTAACTCGACCGACGGCTGAAATACATCCCGATATTGTTGTAGAATCTATCGGGGCCCTACTGGGATTTCCCTGCATCTCGTTCCTTCACCCCTTCTATGCTTTGCAACTCTACTAAATATCCCCGACCTACATCCTGAATTGTCCTGAGCATGATTTTTAAAGAGACCATGGTCTTGCATAAGCTGACATCCCCTTGAAGCACAACCTTTTTCTCCTCAACTTGCATCTCTATAGTCCATGATTTCTAGTTCTCCTTTATATCCACCATAATTTGTAGCTACTTCATCCTCAGATCACATCCATACTTCGCAAGTCCAGAGGAAAGAAGTTTTCCACCACTTGAATAACCCTATAAGGTTAGCACCACCACTTTAAATATCCCTCTGCTCTTCTCTATCTTGATTGTTCTCATCATCACCCCACATCCTTCCATCCTTACTAACTTTAACCTCAATCGGTCCACCACTCAATTTGAGATGAAGTTATATATAGCTTCACTATTCACCAAAACTACCACAGATTGCTCTCCAATTTGCATCTTAACCTTCATGGTGTGATTTGGAGTAAATCTCACCATAGAGTTCAAGGAACCTCTACCACATCCAAATGTAGTGTTCTGTCTCCTCCAATACATCATCCGACTCGTCTCTACTCCCCACTTGCCATTCACAGACCATTAAGACCTGAAGGGTTTGATTCTTGCATGTATGTCCAGGCATAAATCTATCGTCACATCTGAAGCATAGCCCTTTCGCCTACCTATCCTACACTTCTGCTTCTATGAGGCATTTGAAATTACCTCCAGGAGTCCTTAGTACCAAAGTCGTAGAGATGTTCTTGTAAGCCCCTCCCATGGGATTGCTCCAGCTGGACTTCTCCCTATGATGTTTCTCCTCCATCCCTTGTGCTAGCTCCATTATCTCTCTCAGCCCTCTAGGCCTCAGCACCTTGAGCCTCTGTTCTTATGTCTTCCCTAAGACCCTTAATGAAATTTCCTTTCAACCCCTCCTAAAAAATTCCCCTTAGTCTACCTGATAGCATCTCAAACGTCCCCGATACTCCATGATTATCCCTTCCTGAATTAGGACATAAAACTACTCGTTGAGGTCTCCTTCCCGTATAGCTCAAAAATGTTCCAACAAGCACTCCTTAAATTCTCCCCCTGAGTAGATCGAATACCTAGCCTCCCTCCATTGGAAAAAGGCTAGGATTTTCCCCTCCAAACATAGACCAGTCACTATGAGTTTTTCCTCTTCAGTCAGTTCGTTGATGGCAAAGTAACTTTCCACCCGGTACACCCAACCCTAAGCATCATCACCTTCAAAGATTGAAATCTTTAGCTTCTTGCTCTCGCATCCATACCCTAATGGTGTCTTCCCTCGTTCGTGCCTCCGATGTAATGGTGGTCTGATTCCCTTCCTTCCTCCCTTACTTCACGTTGACCCCATGGCTCTCTCCAACCATGTCGTTCTCCATTCCACCTCTCCCCAAGCTAAGCTAATATCCCAAAGGGGTCCGCTTCCCTCCTCCTTGCTGTCCTCCCATCGAAATACCCCGATCGGCCCACCAACGGGGCCACACATGGCAGTCCTTGATGGAAAACACTTTCTAATTCATCGTCGACCTCCTAGATCTTCTTTCCTCGTGGTTCCATCCAAGGAATCGCCGGTGATGCTTTCGATTGTATCTTAAGCATTTTTTCATCATCTCTTCAAAGTTCCAAAAGCGTTTCTCGATGACTAAAAGTCTTCCTCCACCCCGAAATATTTTTCCTCCAAACCGGTCTTGAGTTGTTACATCTCACCTTCCAACGCATATATCTTCTTTGCTACTATTTAATGGATCTTGGTTTAAATCATATAAAACCCACCAAAAACAGTGATGGTGGTCTTTAAATAGCAAAATCAACAACGGGAAGAAAATTTGGTGTCAAAATCAACGAGAAAACAAGTTCTTTTGTTCCAGGACACGGCTTGGATACCAATTTGATACGCTTTAAGGAGAAAACAATGAGAGAATACAACAAGAACAGAAGTAAGTTGAGAAACAAAGGATGATTTTAGTATTAACGATCCAATACAAAAATAAGATACAATGATCTACACATAAGAGAGGTAGTCATCTCTCCCACTAAACCTACACACCGCTAGGAAGCACTTACAAAAGAAAATTATAGCAAAAAAAACTCAAATTCTGTATAAACTTAAATAACCCTAAACTTCCCCTTATATAAGCTCCCGTCTCTCTCTCCTTAGCCCCCTATCCAAAAAAATTTCCCTCCTAATTTAGCCTTCTTGCCTAAATTAATTCTCTCTTATTTGAATTTAAATTAAGTAATTCCTTTCCTAATTAATCCACTCCTAACATAAGTAAGTAGATCCTTGTTGGACCCACCAAATCAACAGCTGGGTCTGAGCCTTTATCTCCGTATCAAAAACATAAGTGCTTCTTCTTCTCCATTAATTTTGCACGTGTTGCTATGTAAGTAATGGCATTATTTGTTACAATGTGAACCAACAAGAATTCTCCTATCTCCTCAAGACGGCATCAAGTAATCTAAATAAAAATACTCAGCATCTTTTCAACTGATCATACGCTTTGATGGACTTCAACAAAATAGTGTTATATGGATTATTCATCAGTATATTAATCAAAGGAATGTTCCTAATATTTGATCATCCATCAAGCATGATAGTAACCATGTCTAGTTTCTAAGTCCTCTTAATCTGTTCAATATTTTTTTCTATATTAGTCAGCTCCTTCAAAACTCACATCTCAAATCATAAATGGACAGTGGTTTCAAGCCATGCCCATAAGCTCCAATGGAACGGATTATGTTGTAGTAAAAAGGGAGGCTGCAACATTAAATCAATTAGCATTCTCATTATTAAATTTTAAAATGATATTTAAAAATTCCTTATAAATGATTCTTCAAATGACAACTGTTTAATGTATAAGCATATTATACATGAATCATCTATTGAAGTATTATGCATGTTTATTCAGGTTTATCAATTATGTTAATCTCTTTATATGCATTTATATTCATATGACGGAAGTTCTGATGTAAAAGATATTAAAATGCACTAAAAGTTCTATTATACAGGCTCAAATTTCTATAATGTAATGCTTCTAATTTTGAACCCATCCATTTTATGTGAATGTGAGATATTTTTCTTGACCCCATATGTCTTATGCAGGTGTTTGAGATTCAAGAAAGTTATAAGTAGAAGTGAAGTTATATAAGAAATCGGATTGCTCTCCTTCACTTAATGGCAGTTGACTTAAGAGGCACAAGTGAAAATGGAGCTATAAGCAGGTATCAGGACATACTGAATCATATGTTCCATATTTTGTTGAATGAAATAAATTTAAACATAGAATATTTTGTTGATAAATATTAAATACACTCTGATCTATATGTACAAGTAAAATCAAATACTTTTGTGAAAATACAAATGACTTTCTATTAACAAGTACATTCTGATAACCACATGAAAGTGCATGTTAAATGTTAATGTATATAATGTTCAAGTTGAAATAACAAGATTTGAAAAGTCAATTCTGATGCACATTCAAGTTTAAAACATATTATGTTATCCTTCTAATAATATTGGCATAAGAAATCTTTTTGTTTATGTTTTCTATAAATAAGATTGTTTTTTGCTAATTTATAATGAATATTAAAATCTTTTATTTATACATTCTAATTTTGAGCCTTCATATCTGTAATAAGAATTGAGATAGCATACTAAGCATATGATTTCTCACCCTATTATTTTATGAAATTTCAGAAAAAGGGAAAGGTTCAACAGAGTAGGGATTGAAAGGAAAAGACTGTCAGGAGTTTAATCTTAAGGTATTTTGTAATCCAATTATTATATTCTGATATATAAAATGAATTTGGACTGGATTATTTGTATATGATTATTTTGGAAAAAAAATTTGTATGATTGTTTACATTATTTAAATTATTTTGGATTATTAGTTGGCTCTGGTAACAAATAGGTAGGAAGAGGTTTAGAGGAGAACCATCCAGAGGTATATGTTGATAAATATTATTCTGTTAGTGAAGGAACCTCGACCCAGAGTGGAGATATTTTTGGTGAGAGACATGCTAGCGGATCAACAGGAGGGGCTCAGAGGGAGTCTATGGTTGTGGTCAGTGCAGCTCCCATGCAGCCCAAAGATAGTCTGACCTAACAGGAGGCAAAGGATGCATCGGACATGGTGATAAGAATGACTTATATTTTTGCATTGTCCTATCATATTTTATTTGATTTAATAGCAAGTCACTCATTTCTATTTAAGTGCATGCTAAATAAGTTGTGTCTAATTCCAGCTCTGTTGTCATCTAGTCTATTTGTTTTGTTGCCCGCTGGAGAATACTTAGTCTCTAGTCAAATCTGCATATGTGAGATAGAGATTTCAAATATAAAGTTAGAATCAAAGTTAATTATGTTGCCTCTAAAGGAGTTCAATGTAATTGTGGGTATAGATTGGTTGAGTAAATATGAAGCAAATTAATTGTATTTAGAATATGGTGAGTCAATGTGTCTAAGGGAAGTGTTTCATTTCCAGGGTATCAGAGGTGTTTTATCTTCCTTACTATCTACATGACAAGTTGATAAATTCTAGAGAAAGAGAACTCTGTACTTTTGGCTTATGTGAGAGACTTGAATAAGTCTGATTTTTTAAACTATACCTTGCACGCAAGGTGACGACAATGATTCTTTTCTTCTTTTTTTGAAAATCCGCTCTTCCTTTTTTGTCTCTTTTTTTTTCTATTTTTTACTGCTTTTCTCTTTTTTGTCTTCTTTATTTTTATATAAGTATTATATAGAGAGAGAAAGAAAGAGGGGAGAAATTTAGAGAGAGATTGGTCGTAAGGGTGATCTCTCTCTTTATTTACAGAGAAAAAAAGGGGAGAGCGAGTAAAGGCTAAAGAGGGTTAGTGGTAAACTGAGAGGAAGAAAAAGAGAGCTATTTTCTTGAAAAAAGACAAGAGGGTGCTTGTTGAAGGAGAGGAGGAAGAAGTTGTGTTAACTAGTTTAGCTATGATGATTACAGGGATGCAGATAGAGGTCAGAGGCTTCGGCGAGGTGATTGGAGATTGACAGGAGGAAGTTGATGTAGAAGGCAACATTGCCAACAACAAGGTTGCTTAAGTGGATAGGTGAAAGTGGGTAAGAGAAAGGAGGTAGGAAGAGAGGGCTGGGTTAGGGTTCAGTGGCTAAGGATGGCGACTAGGTGGTTACCAGGAAACAGGAGTTGTGCGTGCATGCAGTAGGCAAAGAAGTGCAAGTGAGTGCGGCGTCAGACTACCTAGAGACAGAATGGAGCACAAGAGGGATGAAGCAAGTAGTTGGCAATCAAGGTGGTTAAGAGGTGTGTGGTGGTCAGAAGAGAGGGACCAAGTGGTTGGTTTGTGTGATTTTGGGGGGCTCAAAGGCTACAGGTGGTATGCCATGGGAGTTCAGCCATGGATGTGCAAGAAATCGGTAGTCTTATGCGGCTAAAGAAGTTTTTTTTTTTTTTTGGTGGGGGGGGGGGGGGGGTATATGAGTGTCGAGTTGAGGGGCAGGAGTGCAGTGTGTGCAAAGAATGGGAGAGGGCATGGACTCACGCGTAGGCTGCTAAGAAAAGAAGATGGAACTATAGCTGCATCCTGCAAAAAATAGAGAACAAACAAGATGGGATATTTATGTGTGAAGCTGAGAAGGAAATGAGGCTTGTGAGAATAAAGAGGAGAGACTCTTATTTTGAGTTTTTTTAATCATAATTTTTTATTACGACGACATAGAACTAGAATAGGATTAGGGGGCTAAGGCAGAGTGCGTGCAAGGATTTGGTGAGAGAAAATATTAGATATAATATTTTTTTGTTTTTTATCAAATTATAAATAATAAGTAAAAGGAAAAAAATATGTGAATAGCTCTCTCACATAATTTCTTGTTCATCATGCATCTCGATATGTGCATCGTCACCTCGCACTCAAGCATATTTTTTTCTTTTTTGCTAATGTGGAGACCCAAACAATATTGTTCATTTTTAAGTAATTTTAGCATTGCAAATGCGACGACAATGTTCGTTTCACAAACAAGCAAATTCGCAGAACATCGTACCCGTAGACTGTCATTTTCGATCGATAATATTTGAATCAAACAGCGTGGGTCATTCCTGAAATTACTAAATGACAAGAGGGGGGGTGAATTGTGAAAAACTTTTTCTCAATAAAAAGTTAACCCTAAGCATGAGTTCAAATCTTTTTTTTTTTTTAATTTGACAACAAAAACTTAAACGAATTTTCTTCCACAAATTTCACCACGCAATAATTATGAAAATATAAGTGTAAGCAAAAGTAAATGACAATAAGGAAAAAACACACCAAGGATTTTTATAGTGGTTCGGTCAAAACATGACCTACGTCCACTCCCCGGAGTCCTCCGCACAAGGATTTTCACTACCAAAAATAGTTCTCCTTTGCCCCCCTGGGCAAGGCGGAGAAGCCTTTACAAACCTCCCTTTCACCAACCCGGCGTGGCGGAGTGCCAAACTCTGTTTTCGCCCTCCTAGCGACGGCAGAGAACCTTCTCATTTTTCTCCCTCCTGGAGAAGGCAGAGAACCTTGAGGTCACGGATGTAGACGAGCCTTTCCCTTGGAGATCCTCTCTCAAATTCTTCTAGGGCCACAGGAGGAGCAAGATGCAGCAAATTCGGAGACACCGTGTGATCTCCTTCACACCTCTTCTCCCTCACAACGCTCACCTTCTCCTTCCTCTCTCAACCCTAAAGAACTTCTCTAGAGCTCTCTCCCTTGGAATCCCTCTCTAACCACGTTCACCCTCTCTGTAAAATCTTACTGAAAAAGGAAAAAATTAACATCTAAAACGGGCTCCAAAAACCTCTGATTTCAAAAGTAGCCGTTACTGTTCGTACAGTACGATCTTCATAAATAGACTTCGTCCTGGTACGAAGATGTACGAACAGTTTAAAAACAATTTGTACTGTACGATATAATATCGTACGGTACGATCCACAAAATATTATTCGTACAGGACGATGGTCTAGACGACCAGATGTCGTCTCTGTTCATCGTATTGTACGATCACTATCGTACAGTACGATGTTCAAAATATAATTAGGCCTGGATTACATGCACTAATCACGGGTTAATTTAAGTAAGTATTTAAAATAGATCGTACAGTACGAATATATTCGTACAGTACGAACGGCGCAAAATCACTTACTTAAACAAAACTACGGCTAGGGTTTTAGATCTGAACATATCGTACAGTACGAATATATTCATACAGTACGATCTATTCACAGAATCGTCCACATAGCTTGGATCGTACGGTACGAATTAAAATCGTACAGTACGATCTACAGAGAAGAAATTTAATTATATTTTGCAGTTAAAAAACAAACTCTCCCCCCTGTGTGTGTGCATGGTTGCTCTTGCTCTTATGCATTTTGTGGCCAGACTCAATAAAGTAAAAATAAAATAAATAGAAAAGTACAATGTCTGACTCATACTCCTAATCTACCCGGTCTTGAGTCTTCCTTTCGTCCTAAGTCACTTGTGATCTTCCTGAAATGTTAGTACTCAAGGACAATAGCAAATAAAATAATATTCAATGAAAAGTTGTTCCAAAACACTCATTATTTGGCATCATCAAAATCTCAAACTCGGGGTCATAGGTTACAACAATCTCTCACTTTTTAATGATGTCAAATAATTTGTTGTAAGTAAGAACGAAGAACATTTCTTTTGTTTTTCTTTTATATTTATATTTTTTTATTTTTATTTTTTTTTAAATTAAAACACAAGAGAAAAAAATATGATACCAAAAGCAAGTACAAAAAAAAGGAATGCGTTTAGATAACAGGCATAACAACAGGTACAACAAACTTCTCCCCCTTTTGACATCACAAAAAGGATGAGCAACTAAAGGCAAAAAGCAAAAGAAGAAAAACTACAATTCAAGCACAAGCAATCTAAGCAGACGAGTCCTGATCAGTTGGTGGTGGTGGTGGATTTGGTTGAAAATATTGAAATAGAGCATCAAGCGGTGATCAATTGCAGTAAAACGTTCTCCAAACCATTGCATATCAGTCTCGTGTTGCTGATGTTGTTCTTGAATATGCATGTCGAGACGAGTCTGCAGCTGGTCGAAGCGTGCGACTAAATCATCATTAGGGTGTGCTGGCGCTGGTGCAGGTGCTCGGGGTGCGGCATGGCGTCGTGATCGAGCTGGAGCTGCGGCTGGGGCATCTTCTCCTTCTTCTTCATCAAAGACTGGTTCTTTAGGCTCGTGTCCCTGATGAAAGAGAATACGAAAAGAAGCATCCGTATAAAAAATAGGAAGAATGTCGGGTTCACCAGGGTAGGATAATTGATATTTATTGTAGAGGATATATCCTATTAGGTGACCAAGAGCCAGATTCTATTTCCGTCGAGTGGTAGGTAGACGAACAAAAGTCATGTGGCGGATATAGTTGCTAATTAAATCAACCTCATCAAACTTAATGTTGGACATAATAAGATAGGTAGCGACGGATAAGGTCGGGGTTAGATTGATACGATCACCACCTTTGGGTATGATGGAGGTTCGAAGAACATGTTGAATTATACAGACATTTCGAGTTAAGGATTGAACAAGAGGTTGGTGTTGATGAAAAGCAGTATTCCTAAGGACTCTATTAACATCGCTCCAATCAAATTCGTCATTAAGAAAAGAGCGAACCATAGGTCCGTCAGTGGACAGCCCAATATATTGGGTGATGTCGGCTCTAGTGATCTCAATGGTGCGGCCACAAACAAAAGAGTGAAAAGTGGTGTTGTCGACGGTGTAGGTGAGGTTGGCGAGAAATTCAAAGAGAAGTTCAGAATTATAGGGAAACGCCAGGGTGAGTAGGAATTGGAAGGTGGTGGAAGCAAAGAGGACAATCATTAGTTTCTTGATCCAGTAGGAAGCAAAACTCAGTAGCACTTTTCATAGCCGAGGCAGAATATATTGCAGTAGGAAGTTGTGTTGCACAGGTACTATGGTTAAAACAACAAATTCTTGATCTTGGACTACTTGTTGGAACCATCTCGATCATGTGTGATAACACAAGTGCAATTTGTATCTCTAAAAACCCAATTCAACACTCTCGAACGAAACACATAGACATTAGACACCATTTCATTAGAGATCACGTCGCTAAGGGAGATATAGAATTACATCACATCGCTACAGGAGATCAATTGGCAGACATATTCACAAAACCTCTAGCTTTCGACATCTTTAGAACCTTGAGGACTAGATTAGGTGTCATAGATATAACTGCATAAAAAAATAAATAAATAAAAAAATAAATAATTTTTTTTTTTATAATAGGACTGCTCCTGATCATCACACACTCACCACACAAAAATCGGCATGGACTGTTCATCGTATTGTACGACCTACATCGTACTGTACGATACATCTCAATCTACATACCGTTCCCCAACAAGCAGATTTCGGCTCTGTTGATCGTACTGTACGACCTACATCGTACTGTACGATATTCATCCCGCATAATTGCCTACCGTATTGTACGATATCTCTTCTTCGTACGATACGATCCACGTCAGCAACGAATTGATACGAATTAAATTCGGTTGGTACGACATTATTGAGTATCGTACTGTACGACACATCCCTTTCGTACGGTACGATCTACATCAGCACAAAGGACAAATATGAGTTAAAGCTGTTTGGTATGATATTTATTATGTATCGTACTGTACGATACACCTGTTCGTACAGTACAAAACTTTTGGTCAAAAGTCGTACTGAGGGCCTCGGGACGATCGAAATTCATCTGATCGTACTATACGATACTTATCGTATTGTACGATTGGACTGCCTTTTCCCGAAACGACCGGTCAGAATATTAATTATCTATCGTACGGTACGATCCCATATCGTACTGTACGATTTCCGAAATTCCCTATAAGTACTCTTGCCTAGGCCGTTCTTTTCACTCAAACCTCTCCTCACTCAGTTTTCGTGCCCTCTTGCAATGTCTAAACGAGGTCGGATGACTGCTGGAAGCTCGTCCTCGTCGAGTCGCCAACCTGCTCGTTTTCTGAACACTGAAAATGAGGAAGCCTACCACCGATATAAAGCCTGCAAAATTTCTCCTTCAAAAATGCTTAATCAGGCTGCTCTCAATTTCGAGGTAATTGGCCTCTTTGCTTCCACCACCTTCCAATTCCTACTCACCCTGGCGTTTTCCTATAATTCTGAACTTCTCTTTGAATTTCTCGCCAACCTCACCTACACCGTCGACAACACCACTTTTCACTCTTTTGTTTGTGGCCGCACCATTGAGATCACTAGAGCCGACATCGCCCAATATATTGGGTTGTCCACTGACAGACCTATGGTTCGCTCTTTTCTTACCGACGAATTTGATTGGAGCGATGTTAATAGAGTCCTTAGGAATACTGCTTTTCATCAACACCAACCTCTTGTTCAATCCTTAACTCGAAATACCCGTATAATTCAACATGTTCTTCAAACCTCCATCATACCCAAAGGTGGTGATCGTATCAATCTAACCCCGACCTTATTTGTCGCTACCTATCTTATTATGTTCAACATTAAGTTTGATGAGGTTGATTTAATTAGCAACTATATCCGCCACATGACTTTTGTTCGTCTACCTACCACTCGACGGAAACAGAATCTGGCTCTTGGTCACCTAATAGGATATATCCTCCACAATAAATATCAATTATCCTACCCTGGTGAACCCGACATTCTTCCTATTTTTTATACGGATGCTTCTTTCTGTATTCTCTTTCATCGGGGACACGAGCCTGAAGAACCAGTCTTTGATGAAGAAAAAGGAGAAGATGCCCCAGTCGCAGCTCCAGCTCGATCACGACGTCATGCCGCACCCCGAGCACCTGCACCAGCGCCAGCACATCCTAATGATGATTTAGTCACACGCTTCGACCAGCTGCAGACTCGTCTCGACATGCATATTCAAGAACAACATCAGCAACATGAGACTGATATGCAATGGTTTGGAGAACGTTTTACTGCAATTGATCACCGCTTCGATGCTCTATTTCAATATTTTCAACCAAATCCACCTCCACCACCAACTGATCAGGACCCGTCTACTTAGATTGCTTGTGCTTGAATTGTAGTTTTTCTTCTTTTGTTTTTTGCCTTTAGTTGCTCCTTTTTGTGTTGTCAAAAGGAAGAGAAGTTTGTTGTACCTATTTTTATGCCTGTTATCTAAATGCATTTCTTTTGTTTTGTACTTGCTTTTGGTATCATTTTTTTTTTCTCTTGTGTTTTAATTTTAAAAAAAAAAAAAAAAATATAAATATAAAAAAAAATAAAATAAATGTTCTTCGTTCTTACTTATAACAAATTATTTGACATCATTAAAAAGGAGGAGATTGTTGCAACCCATGACCCCGAATTTGAGATTTTGATGATGCCAAATAATGAGTGTTTTGGCACAACTTTTCATTGAATATTATTTTATTTGCTATTGTTCTTGAGTACTAACATTTCATGAAGATCACAAGTGACTCAGGATGAAAGGAAGACTCAAGACCGAGTAGATTAGGAGTATAAGTCAAACATTGTACTTTTATATTTATTTTATTTTTACTTTATTGAGTCTGGCCACAAAATGCATAAGAGCAAGAGCAATCATGCACACACACAGAGGAAGAGTTTGTTTTTTAACTGCAAAATATAATTAAATTTCTTCTCTGTAGATCGTACTATACAATTTTAATTCGTACCGTACGATCCAAGCTATGTGGACGATTCTGTGAATAGATCGTACTGTACGAATATATTCGTACTGTACGATATGTTCAGATCCAAAACCCTAGCCGTAGTTTTGTTTAAGTAAGTGATTTTGCGCCGTTCGTACTGTATAAATATATTCGTACTGTACGATCTATTTTAAATACTTACTTAAATTAACCCGTGATTAGTGCATGTAATCCAGGCCTAATTATATTTTGAACATCATACTGTACGATAATGATCGTACCATACGATGAACAGAGACGACATCTGGTCGTCTAGACCATCGTCCTGTACGAATAGTATTTTGTGGATCGTACCGTACGATATTATATCGTACAGTACGAATTGTTTTTAAACTGTTCGTACATCTTCGTACCAAGACGAAGTCTGTTTATGAAGATCGTACTGTACGATGTTGAATCGTACTGTACGAACAGTAACGGCTACTTTTGAAATCAGAGATTTTTGGAGCCCGTTTTAGATGTTAATTTTGTCCTTTTTCAGTAAAATTTTACAGAGAGGGTGAACGTGGTTAGAGAGGGATTCCAAGGGAGAGAGCTCTAGAGAAGTTCTTTAAGGTTGAGAGAGGAAGGAGAAGGTGAGCGTTGTGAGGGAGAAGAGGTGTGAGGGAGATCACACGGTTGCTCCGAACTTGCTGCATCTTACTCCTCCTGTGGCCCTAGAAGAATTTGAGGATCTCCAAGGGAAAGGCTCGTCTACATCTGTGACCTCGAGGTTCTCTGCCTTCTCCAGGAGGGAGAAAAACGAGAAGGTTCTCTGCCGTCGCCAGGAGGGCGAAAACAGAGTTTGGCACTCCGCCACGCCGGGTTGGTGAAATGGAGGTTTGTAAAGGCTTCTCCGCCTTGCCGAGGGGGGCAAAAGGAGAACTATTTTTGGCAGTGAAAATCCCGGAGCGGAGGACTCCGAGGAGTGGATGTAGGTCATATTTTGACCGAACCACTATAAAAATCCTTGGGTGTATTTTTTCCTTATCGTCATTTACTTTTGCTTGCACTTATATTTTCATAATTATTGCGTTGTGAAATTTGTGGAAGAAAATTTGTTTAAGTTTTTGTTGTCAAATTTCAAAAATAACAAAAAATTAGAACTCATGCTTAGGGTTACTTTTTATTGAGAAAAAAATTTTCACAATTCACCCCCCCTCTTGTCATTTAGTAATTTCAATTACAATTCCTTGACAACTACAACGTTCTGAATACAATGACACAATTTGTTTCACGACAGGATGATGTTCGATGATTTTGACCGATGTAGAGGCATTTCGAGCTTTCTAGACGTGACATCATGCCAATTGGCAACTGTTGAGGCATTTTGATTTTGCTACACATGCGACATCGTGCCGGTACAATTAGCTTTGTCGTCACACATAGGGGTGTCAAAAATGGCTTGCGGGTTAAGTTCGAGTAAAACCCGACATTAACCTGCCATTGTTCGACATGACCCAAACCCGACCTGTCAAAAACCTGGGGTTAACCCGACACGAATGACCTGGAGTCAAACAAGAATCACACATTTGCACATTCACATTATGCGGTCGGGCGTTCTATCAGGTGCCGACACTGCTCCACTTGACACCATCGGCTTCTCTCTTCATAACGAAGAGTCGCTTCCTCTTCGAGTCCCCACCTCCTGGTCCGACCGCCTCCAGGCCTACACTCACTCCACAGACACCAACACCGGCCTCTTGTCCTGCGCTACTGGCAACTGCGGCTCCGGCAAGATCGGCTGCTTCGACCACGGTGCCTCCCCGCCTGCCACCCTTGTTGAGTTCATGCTTGACGGCACCGGCGGCATAGACTTCTTCAATGTCATCCTCGTTGATGGATACAACCTTCCCAAGCTGATTTCCCCTGCATACACAGGCGACACCTGTGGGAATTACAATGCGACAGGATGTGGGATCTTCTGATGATTCTCTTCCAGTCCGACGGAGAGAACATTGCATGCCAAAGCGCCTGTGAGGCGTTAGACAAGCTACAGTTTTGCAGCAGTGGGGACTATGGAAACCCCAACACATGCAAGTTGTTGTCTTATTCAATGGATTTCAAGAATGCAGGGACGGTGAGGCTTGTGCCGCTGTGCAGGACTGGTGGGTGAGTCACAAGTTATGAAGTCGAAAGAAGGGACAACTTTGGGTTAGTAGGTTGACTTGGACCCGAACTGATTTTTCAAATGGGTCTAATCTTGAATCTCGAACCCGACCCGTTTTCCAAACAGGTTGATCCTAACCTGAAATTTTTAGGTCGGGTCATATCGTGTGAAATATTGGCACCCCTAGTCACACACACGGGCCAATTTTGTAGTATGTATAAAGGTCCAATGTTTTAAATTGCGCAATTAGGTATTAAGGCATTTTTTCTTCGTGAGGCAAGGCGTAAGTCTCAAAGCGTTTTGAGGTGCAAGTCTCAAAATGAGAAAATTGCTTAAAGTCAAACTGATAAATTTTTGTATAATAATCTAATAAATTGTCATATATATAAAACATAAAAAATAGATGAAGTCGAAGATGACGTTCAAAGAAGGCCGACTATAGGTGAAGTCGAAGAGGACGAATGCAGTCGAAGTCGAAGCGCACGAACCCAGGGAAGTCAAAGACCATGTTTGAAGAAGGCCGACTCCGCATTAATGCAGGGAAGTCGAAGACAATGTTCGAAGAAGGCCGACTCCACCTGCGAACATTTGAAGAAGGCAACAAAGCTTTTAGAACATCGTCGAGTAAGGCAAGGAAGTTTTTATCGAACATCAGAAGCTCTACCTGTTGTGCTTTAGGCGAAGTCGAAGAGGACAAATGCAGCCGAAGTCGAAGTTCACGAATGCAGGAAGTCGAAGAGCACGAATGAAAGGAATGAATGAAAGCACTGATATTAGGTTTAGGTTTTAAATATAAGCATCTTTTAGAGACGAACACCTCGCTGAAGTGAGGCGAATGCCTCGCTAAAGTGAGGCGAGGCGCGCCTCTTGTTGTGCAATTTTAAACCATGTGAAGGGCAACAAAAAATATTAGGCTGTTTTCTTGATTCCCTACACATACAATTCTTTATATCCTGATTGGATGACCACTCCTAATTTTAAACATGCACTTTTACAATTTATCTCCTCTTTGATTTTTATTAACAAATTTATCATTTCAAGGTTACTTGAGATTCTCCTTGATTACCAATCATGATAACATTGATAATTAATATTTTATTTAACAAAGTACTTTTTGGTATTTTTTTGAATAAAATATCAGAAGTGTCAAACAAAATAAGAATGCTAAGTGTTATGATTTTTTTAATAAAATATCAAAAGTGCAAAACAAAAGAAGAATGCTTGGTATTACCTTTAAATCATAACGATCGTTATTTTTCTGACTAAATGAACATTATTGAACAAAAATTTCAAATATAATTGGCAATATAATTACAGTGGAACTCTCACGGTACAGCTTTCTTGCGCATACCACCTTGAGGACTCTCTTTCCATGCCTCTCCATCCTTCCCATATGAAAGAATTTTCAATATCTCAAGCCATGTTCACGCTTGCTATAAATCAATGAGGTCCCCAACATAAGGGACTCAGCAAGTATGTCACAGACATCATGTTCAATTTAATTCTCATTTGCCAATGACCGTGTAATAATGTTATATTTACATCAAGAATAGAATTTTGATGATCTAATCATGCAAAGCAAGAAATACAGATCAATGACGAAGTACAATCAAAAGCAACGTAGATCAGCAATAAAAAAACAGTCACTCTATAAAAAAAAAAAATACTTCATCCAACAAAGCATGAATCTAAAATCGAAAACATCATAATACAACTAGGTCAGAATGCTGTGAGAAAAGAATAACAAACTCACATGCAATGCCCTAAGCAGCAAAGGCCTTTCCTTGAGAATCTCCTTAAACAACTTCTTTGCCTTTCCAATTTGGCCCATCAATTCATATGATAAAGCATGCAACAATCTCCACTCGACCTCATCCGGCTCCAAGGCTATCAACCTCTCTAGATACTTAACGGCCTCCGCCCGCTTTCCCTTCTTCATTTTCGCATACAGACACAACTTTAGGTTATCGACATCGGCAGGGTTCTTCTCCAAAAGTTTCGCATATAACTCGTCGTCATCATCCCGTTCCTCTTTCTTCTGTTTTTCAATTTTCTCTTCCAAACTTTCCGAAAAGTTGCTCTGGATAGGATCAGCGAGGGCCAAAGAAAGTCTCCCGCTGCACCTGCCGAATAAGAGATATGATCCCAGTAGAAACACAGTCGCTCCATCCCTGAATGCTTTCAAGAAGGTTGGCTGTTTTGGATGTACAGCAAGATTTCTCGGGTTCAGAAAACTTGAAACAGAAATCATTGGGAGAGAAGTTATCGGTAATGAGACAGGACAGAGAACGTGGAATCGAATTGGGGTTTTGGTTTTGTTGCATATGAGCCCAGGTTTATGAACGACGGGGATGGAGAGGGCGGCCATGAATTCGGCGCTAAAACCCTAACCATACGAAAATGTGGTTTTGGAGAGACACCGGAGTTGAGTAGAGAAATTTTCTGAGAGAAGAATTTTAGTATGGCTTAGTAATTTTTTGGGCTTAATATTTTGATCAAATCTAATAAAAGTGCAACACTAATTATATAATTAGGAATTAGATCGACTGTTCCTCGATATATATATATATATATATATATATATATATATATATATATATATATATATATATATATATATATATATATATATATATATATATATATATATATATATATATATATATATATATATATATATATATATATATATATATATATAACTTAGAAAATATTTTTAAAGATTATTTTCGAATCAAAATATCCTCCATATTTTACTAGTAACTTCTTATTTAACTTACTAATCACAGGATTTTAAAATACTAGTCATGTTTAGGGGTGTAAACGAGTCGAGTTGAGTCGAGTCGAGTTTAGGCCTTATCGAGCTCAGCTCGTTAGTCAAAAAGCAAGCTCGAACTCGAGCTCGAGCTCGAGTCGAGCTGGACTGGCGAGCTCAAGCTCGAGCTCGTTCCGCGGTAAACTAGCTCGAGCCGGCTCGGTTTCAGTTTGGAATTTTCCTGCCTCTATTTTTCATTTGACTCGAAATGAGTCCGGCTTTTTTGTTAGCGGTCAGCTGTCAAGTTGACAGCAACTTTTTTTTTTTCCAAAACAAAAAGGCTAGCAGCCTTGTCTTGGAACTCACATAATATTATAACCTATATTATAATATACTTTATACATTACTTTACTTAAAGCAACCGCACTTATATCTTGTCCAAGCATATATTAATATATTTAATATATTATTTTAATTAACTTATCTATTCATTAACATATATTTTAATATATTATAATATATAATATATATTATTTTAATTAATAAATATTTAACGAGCCAGCTCGCGAGCTCACGAGCCGATTTGGCTCAAGCTCGAACTCGAGCTCGAGCTCGAAGCTCGATAAGCTCGGCTCGCGAGCTCGTTAACGAGTCGAGTTCGAGCCGGCTCACGAGTCGGCTCGGCTCACTTACACCCCTAGTCATGTTTATTATTACTACAGATATATTCTCAAAAAAATTATCTTGATCGAGCACGAATCTCGAGGCAAAATAGAATAGGAAACTTCAAAAATTAAATCTGAGAGCACCTGAACTCCGATTTCAACGAGCTTATAGTCAAACGGAGCGTCTCGGAAATACAAACCCAACGACACCAAACTCAACTCAATCCGAGCCCAAATCAAGCACCTAAAGTGTTGTTGGAAAGCTTGTACCACAATTTAAGTTACCAAACGGTCTCCAATTTTAATGAGCTTATAGTCGAATCGAACGGCTTGACGAGACAAATCCAATGAGCCCAAGATCGCCAAATTCTGACATCAATAAAACATTCAAATGTCTGACAAATGGTGCACAATCAAGGGATTCAATATCAACCGTCCATTCGACCACTCCCTATTTGCCCTTGATCTCACACCTATTTATGAGCTATGCCACTCCAGAAAAACTATAAATAGACCCCTCGTTTCTCATGAGAGGGACCCCAAGCAAGAAGAATAGAAAAAAAGAGAAGAAGAAGAGAAGAGAGAAGAGAATGATAGGAGGGAATAACTCCTCGACCACCGCCGGAGTTTTTCCCGCCCCTGAAGTTAAAAATTTGGTCGGACTTCCGAATGATGCCAGAATTCCTCCTAAGTAACATCAAAGTTATGCTCGACGCCGGATTTCAGTCCAACTTTCGGACGACACCTGAATTTTGCCCAATCTCCTTAGTGATGCCGGAACTCTACTCAACTTTATAATTGAATCTCAATTTAGAAGAGATTCATTGTAATCTGATCGTCCTAACTTTGTGGACAAGTCAGCCTTTTTGTACTTCAAACAAATACTAGTTGAATTGTTTTCAACTAAGCGTGGCCCAATGGTTTTTTCCCTTTCAGGGTTTCCAAGTAAAAATTTTGGTGCTATTTCTCCTCTGTTTGTGTGCTAAATATTTATACAATGCTGAGACAAAAATTTCTTAACTCTACCGCCGTGTATATTCTAGTCCGCAATAGTTTGGCGCTGTCTGTGGGAAAGATTATCCCACTACTTCAAGTATTACTACGATGGACAACAGGAGCAGTAGTTGTATTATTGGGGCTTCTCGCTCCAACTCCGGTCAGTCTATAAATCATAGACGTCCGATATCTTCCTCCTTCTACCCTGGGGGGCAAAATGTCGTTGGAGAAGGAACCTCGGAACCTTCTTTAGAAGAGAGAATCCGAAAGATGAAAGAATCTCAGAATGAGATCCTTCAACTCCTGCGAGAGACTCAGCAACCTGTGCTAGCACAACGAGAGAAAGTTCTTCTCCCTTGAGATCCACCACGGGTTGAAGATGTTCAATTCGAGCATCTTCAAGCAGAGATTCCTCTTCCTCCGCTAATAAGACAGATACATCATAACAACAAACTTGCTGATACAATAAGTTCTACTCATCCCTCACACACCGGTCGGCAACCTCGTGTTCTTCTAGATCTCCCAGAAAACTCAGCCCAGCCACAAGTTATTGGGCTCCCTCATAATGCCCTACGTCATGAACTATGGAGATTAGTACGGGAAGAATTCCCCCGAGGAGATGTGAGGTAAACTCTCCGACAGAGAAACTTCAAGGAGTCATCACCTCTTACTGAGGTCATACTTCAGCATCCCATTTTGATTGGATTCAAAGTAACCAGCATCAAGTCTTACGACGGGACATCTGACCTGTATTAACATATCGACCACTATATAACCATCATGCATATTCAGCGAGCCTCAAACACCCTCCTCTGCCAGGTCTTTCCTGCCACCCTTAAAGGACAGGCTCGAACGTGGTTCTATTCACTTCCATCCAGAAAGATCCCCTCATTTGTCAAATTAGCCAAAGCTTTCGTCGAGTAGTTTGTAGCCAATCGAAGAATACCTAAAGATTCTTCCCACCTCTCCGGGATCCGTCAGAATGAAGGAGAATCGTTGAACGAGTATTTTCAGCAATTTTCCACTGAAACTCGACAAATTCTAGGAGTAGATCCTGAACTATTAAAATGGGTCTTTCTTGGAGGCCTTCGCCTGGCCCCTTCTATTCGGCACTCATGCGCGACACTGTTCATTCATATGTTTGATTCATCATGTAGAAGCTCAAATCTCGACGGATGAAGTCATAAATCCCTATAAAAAATAATTTGAGCAAGCTAATGGGAAGCGCAAGGGTGCACCTAGGACGGATAATTCATCATCACAATGAAAGAAGCAAGGAAAGAACAATCTACCTCCTAGGCCTCCATTGTCACGACGAGAACCTTGACAGGAGGAGTACACTCCTCTCAATACATCTCGAGCAAATCTGTTAATGACTGTTCGAGATCAAGATACGGTAAAATGACCACATCCTTTGAAGCCAAATACAGGAAATCAGGATCAATACTGCCACTTTCATCATAGTCATGACCACACTACCGAGCCTGTAGGAAACTAAAGGAGGAGATTGAAAGACTTATCTGTCAAGGTTATCTTTGACAGTTTATTCGGGATTCACCTACCCGAGAGGAAACACATCCCATTGGGGGGAAAAATCGACAACATGGGCCACCAATGAATAATCGAATAGCAGTTGGTGAAATTGAGACAATTGCTAGAGGCCCCTTGCTATCTGATAAAGTCTTTTTGGCTGTAGGTGAAAATTTAACTCCAAAGAAGGCTCGTATAGATCACTCTATCACCTTTGATGATTCTGATTTGGAGGGAGTAAAAACCCCTCACCAAGACCCACTTGTGATTAATGTGGGGATAGGTGATCCGTGTTACAACGTCAAAAGAATTCTTGTGGATAATGATAGCTCCATAGATGTCCTGTTCTACTCTATCTTTCTCAATATGGGTCTCACTAGAGAGAAACTTCAACCTGCTGCAGGACCACTGTACGTATTTGATAACCGAACTGTACGAGCAGAGGGGATAATCATCCTCCAGTTATATTGGGAGAATTTTCTCAACAAACCACACACTCCATTTAGTTCATTGTCATAAAGTCAGAATCAGCTTATAACATTATTTTTGGGAGGCCACTCCAGTCAATTTTTGGGATCGTCGCTTATATCCCTCACCTTAAGATAAAATTTCTTACTCTGGTATGAGTTAGTGTAATATGCATAGATCAACAAATAGCATAAACTTGCTATGGTAGGCAGGTTAAACCACGCCAAACAGTTACTCTGAGCATCGAGGATTTTGATCTCCGGAGCGAGGATATCCCTCAGAAAGCTTCCCCTGTAGAAGACCTCACTACTGTATCTATTTCTGAAGAATATCCTTCAAAGACAGTGCAGATTAGATCGCTTCTCTCAGACCACGAGAAGAAAAAATTCATAGATTTTCTATGAGAAAATCTAGATATTTTTGCATGGAGCCCGGTGAATATGCCCAAAATTGACCCCAAAGTAATCGTACACTCTCTCAAAGTAAATCCAGCATGCAAACTAATTATCCATAAGAAACAAACTTTGCACCTGATTGTCAGCAAGTGATCGAATAAGAAGTGGATAAACTCTTAGAAGTCGGGTTTATACGAGAGGTGCACTATCCTACTTGGCTGTCAAATATTGTCATGGTTCGGAAGGGGAGTGGAGCGTGGAGAATGTGCATAGATTATACAAATCTCAATAAAGCCTGCCTAAAAGGCAGCTTTCCACTTTCTCATATCGACCAGTTAGTAAATACCACCACTAGACACAAGATGTTGAGCTTTATGGATGCCTACTATGATTATAATCAAATCAAGATGACTCCGACTAATGAAGAAGAGATAGCATTTCAGATAAACAAAGGGCTATACTGTTATCGGGTGATGCCCTTCGGGCTCAAAAATGCTGCAACAACTTATCAGTGCCTCATGAATAAAGTTTTCAAAAACCTTATTGGGCGTACTATGGAGGTGTACGTAGCAATATGTTGGTAAAAAGTCTCCAAAAATCACAACATATCTCTGACTTGGAGAAGTGCTTCCACTTACTGAGGCATTATAATATGCAACTTTGTTGAGTCCAGTAATTAGGTTGTTAAGCCTAAGTAAATGTCCCACGGCTACCAAGAGGGGGGTGAATTGGTAGTTTAAAAAATTTTAAACCCTCTTTTAAAGATTAAGTTGAATCGAAATAAAATTTTCTTTTAAAGTTTATAGAAAAATGTTTTTCAACCACAGAGTTGTTAAAACTGAAATTTAAAGTGCGAAAACGTAAAAACAATAAAGTAAATTACACCAGATTTATAGTGGTTCGGTCTATAACCAGACCTACATCCACTCCTTAGAGGCACCCTCTGAGTATTGCACTAAAACCAATAGTGACTCTCCTTTAGCACCCACAGCTAGGCGGAGAAGCCTTTACAACACACTCTTTTCACCACTACCCGGTGCGGCAGAGAACTGTCGTCCTTTTACACAATCCACAGTGCTGGCAGAGAACCTTCGTCCTTTTACACTCTCCTAGTGTGGGCAGAGAACCCTACGGCTGTTCACACTCTCCAAGTGTAGGCAGAGAACCTTTCCGCTGTTCACACTCTCCAAGTGTAGGCAGAGAACCCTTCAGCTGTTCACACTCTCCAAGTGTCGGCAGAGAACCGGATCTCCTTGACTGATCTTCTCACAAGAATCTAGAAGGAAGAAGGAAAAGAGTGAAGAAATCCAATTTCATAAGTAGAGACTCTTACCTTTGTAATCCAAGTGAAGCCTTCTCGTTCCAATGGTAGGAATCCTCCTTTGAATGCTCTCTTCCACTCTCTCCTTGGCTATTCTCTCAAGAGGCACGAAGATCAAATGACAAAAAGATTGGGTGGCAGTCTAATTTGGACTATTTATAAAAAAGACAAGAAAAACCGCCCAAAAACTGCAAGTTTTCAATTCTGTACGCAGTGGATCGTCCTGTACGATCCTGGATCGTCCTGGACGATTTTACTTAAACGATCTGAAACGACCCTATTTGAATATGTGTACGAAATGACTTCATACAGATGATCGTCCTGTACGAACTAGGTTCGTCCAGTACGAACGGTTATTACTAGGTCGGTTCTAGAAACTGCTGAAAACTATTCTAAGTTGGTTAATCGTTTGGACGAAAATTTGTTCGTCTGGACGAAAATTTTCCAGAGACCCGATCGTCCTGGATGATTATTTATTTCGTCTGGACGAAAATATTTCAGAGGACCAATCGCCACGGACGATAATTTATTTTCGTATAGACGAAAAATTTCCAGAGACCTGATCGTCCGATATGATATTTAATTTCGTCTGGACGAAAATTTTCCAGAGGACCGGTCCCCTCGTACGATAATAAAATTTATCTGGACGAAAATTTTACAGAGAACCAATCACCCAGGACGATAATTAATTTCGTCCTGGACGAATAGGACTTAAAAAAAATTTTCGAGCAAGTTCCTATTCGTTCCATGTGCTCTATAGGAGATAACTGACGGATCGTCCAGTACGATAAAATATCGTCCCGTACGATCAGTATAAAATTTTATGATCTCCTTATGTGTGTGTGTAAGTTTTTTATTCACTCAATTACAATCACTCCCTTTCAAAATTTAATTCAAAGAAAAAATGCAAACTTCAAATTAACAAAATATCTCATGTTGAATTTAATTTGAAGTTATCGTAGTCTGGAGTCTGATTTTTCTAAAATGTTAGTACACACAAGAGCAAATGCAAATCTTCTAAAATTGTTAGGAGATAACTACACATTTGAACAATAATGTTTGGAATCATCAAAACTACATAAGTTGCAAAAATATAAATCATTCAAATAGCAACTATTCTAACAAACTTAACCCCGCTAAATGAGCTTTTGGAGTCGCTTCTGGAAAGTTTTTGGGGTTTATGATAACCCACAGGGGGATTGAAGCCAATCCTGAAAAAGATCAAGGCTCTGAAGCATATGGTGCCACTAAAAAAAAATATTAAGGAGGTCCAAAGATTAAATGAAAGAATTGCTGCACTATCTCGTTTCCTAGCACGTTCAGGAGACAACTATTTCTCTTTCTTCAAGGTACTTAGAGGCACTCGTAGCTCTAGGTTCCAATGGACAGATGAATGTCAAGAAGCCTTTGAACAGCTACGAAAGTATTTGGCTTCCCCACCACTACTTTCTAAACCAACACTAGGAGAAAGGTTATATTTGTACCTAACTATTTTTACCCTGACTATCAGTTCAGTTTTAGTACAAGAGGAAAATATTGTATAACACCCCATCTACTATGTTAGTAAAATTCTATCTGAAAAGGAGCGATGTTATCCCCTAGCGAATAAGATGGCATTGATGTTAGTTTATTCTGCCAGAAAACTACACCCTTACTTTCAAGCTCACTCAATTAGGGTTTACACAAATCTACCGCTGAAAAGTATTATGTAGAAACCAGAAGCTTCAGGTAGGCTCGTTAAGTGGTCTGTAGAGCTGGGAGAATTTGACATCCACTACTTTCCTAGGCCCGATATCAAGTCTCAAGCACTTGTAGATTTTATAGTTGAATGCACCGTCCCAATATACGATGTTTAACCAAGTACTTTATCTTCTCCTCCATGTTGAACATTATATGTCGATGGAGCTTCGGAAAGTTTCGGTGCTGGGGATGGGATTTTATCAATCTCTCCGCATAAAGTTACCCTTGAGTATGGGCTCTGACTCAAGTTCCCAACGACAAACAACACAGCAGAATACGAGGATCTCATTGCCGAATTGAGACTAGTAATTTACTGTGAGGTCCAGAACTTAATAGTCCACACTGATTCCCAACTAGTCGCCTCTAAGGTGGAGGGGGAGTTTGATATCCACAACCCACAACTGGACCAGTATTATAGCATTGTGAAGTTACTCTTGGCCCGTATAATAGAGTATCAGATCATACATATCCTCCGAGAGCAAAATGTGACAGTAGATGATCTTTTCAAACTGGCTACATCAATGACGGGAGACATCTACAAGAGAAAGTGTATCAAGGAGATCCACTTTCCAAGTATTTAAGGTCCGTGGGTCATACAATCAATCGATGAACCAAAAGAGATGTCTTGGATCGATCCTATCTTATCTTTTTTACAGGATGGGATACTACATGAAGAACACATGGCTGCAACAAGACTTCTAAAACAAGCAATAAATTTTATCATTATTGGTGGTGAGTTGTATAAGCGTGCTTTCATCGGACCATATCTCAGTGCCTCAGCCTTCAAAAGCTGATTATGCACGTCTAGAAGTTCATTCAGGAGTATGTGGAGAATATTTGAGAGGAAGAGCATTGGCTTACAAGATCATGAAACAAGGATTCTATTGACCCACAATAAAATAGGATGCACTTGAGTTTACTCAAAAATGCAATAGCTGTCAATTACATTCCAATCTCAGTCATACACCCACTCTAGGCTTACATCAATGTAGAGTCCTTGGCCTTTCTCCCAGTGGGGAATTGATATAATGGGACCCTTCCCTATAGCCACTGGACAACGAAAATTTATCATCCTGACTGTAGATTATTTCACCAAGTGGGTGGAGGCAGAACCTTTGGCAAAAATTACTGAAGCAAATGCCAAATAATTCTTATGGAAGAATATAGTCTGTCGCTTTGGCATCCCTGCAAGAGTCATCACCGATAATGGGACTCAGTTTACTGGAAAAATCTTTACATCCTTCTGTAAAGATTTTCATATTCATCTCATTCACACAGCTGTCGCTCATCCTCAAGCAATGGACAAATAGAAGTTACAAACTAGACAATTCTGAAAGGGCTGAAGACACGCCTAGGGAAGGGTGGGGGCAATAGGCTGAAGAACTCCCAAATGTCCTCTAGGCTTATCTGACCATGACCATAACTCCTACAGGAGAGACCCCATATAACCTCTGTTTCGGTACAGAAGCAGTCATACCGGTTGATATTGGGGTCCCGAGCAACATATTTTAGACTTTTTAACTTCAATAACAACGAGGAGAGGCTCAGGACAAATTTAGATCTCCTCCCTGAAGCAAGGGATGAAGCCTCACTCAGGACCACTGCATACCACCAACAGATCGCTCGTCACTACAATTGAAGAGTGAAACCTCGACCTATCTCCATTGGGGACTTAGTTCTACGAAGCATCGAAGCCGCTAGAAAAGGCCCTCAATGCAATAAGCTCTCCACCCTCTAGGAGGGTCTTGGTGGCAGCTATGGTCAAGCCTGGAACCTTCAAACTGAAGGATGCTAGTGGGAAAATACTCCCCCGAACTTGGAATGTGGGCAACCTTCGCAAGTACTATCAATAGGAGTTAATACTACTAGTTATTTTGTGTTATGTTATTCATAGTGTTTGTCTTGCAAGTTATTTGTACGCCCCTTTGTATGTCGATTATAGAAAAACACTTTTCTGTATCCCTAAGTTTTATTAAAGAATTATTATACTGTCTTATATAATTCAGTAATGTGATGTTCACTTTGTTATGATACTATCTCCTCTCTTCAAACTCTTTTCTCTGTGATTCGAGAAATACACAATCAAAATTTTATCTAATCACTAGACTATCAATCTCAGGGGGATCTGGTCTGACTTCTTCCATACAGGCTAAAATCATCAAGCGAATGCTTTGATTAACAACCTCATATAGGTTAAGATATCCAAGGAGGATATCTCTCATATTCATTTAAGTCAAAAAAGACTACAAAAACACTTGAGTCAATTTTATATGCATGTGAAAAAGAGAAATGTCTTTTTTATATATCACTGAAACATCAAACACATCACATAAAAACAGCAACACCAAAAACACACATATAATCACTATAAATAAAACAAAAGAGATACAAACAACATTAGAACAATCCTACAGGATCTCAATATCATCCTCTTCCTCCTCCAAAGAAAAAATTGCAACTCACTCTCTAACTCTTCACCACCAGAGTCTAAAGAAGGATAACCAGAAGCCTGGACTAGAGTCAACCTCTCGATTTCCCCTCAATTCTTACGCTGCACTGCACGAACGCCCTTCATAAAACCTTTGATAAAGCCATCCTCCATAAGCTCTGCCTCTAAAGCCTTCACATTTATATCATAAATATGATTACGAGTTTTCTGTACGTGATCCTCAATAATTATCTTAAATGCATAAGATTTCTTGAACTCTTCTACGGCTGCAGAAGGCAACTGCTGGGCTTCCTTCTCTGACAGCATACTCTGGAGTCTGTTATTCTCAGCTTCAAGGATTTGTGAATCTCTCGTATGTTGGTTGATCGTCTCCTGTGCAATCACTAACTCTATTTGTAGATGATACATTCGATCATTCTGAGAGGAGGTCGAAGTGATCCTGTTTGCCAGCTCTGCTCTACGCTCTTCAAGTTGATCCTCCACCGCCTTCATCTCATTCACTTTATTTTCATATTTTTCTTGTATTCCACCTGAAAGTATTTGACCTTCATAAACTCGTTGTTCCAGTAATCCAAGGTCTTATTTATCTCAAGCTGGAAATCCATATGTTGTTCCCAATAAGGTGAAATGTAAGAAATATATCCTTTAAAATATATGTATATACAAAAAGAAAGGAGATAAGGTGAACTCACCAACTCATCAGCCCGTCGACGACCGATGCACTTATGTTTCAAAACATCTTCTGGAATGTATAACTTGGGTGGAGAGAAACGAGGACCTTTACTAACGACTACCAAAATTTCATCCGCCTTCTTCTTTTTTGGTTCCTGCAAATCTCCCTCATTCCCTGGTTGCTTGGGGTAATTCTTTTGGGGAATTACCTCTGGAACTTTCACGGACTTCTTTAGCATTTGTGCATATGATCTTCCTACTTGAGTAGATAATCCCACTTTGAACAAGCATTCTTCGTCTATATATCTGCCCAAATAACACACCTTATAATGTAGGGCATCAATATTAGGAAAAATCATTGAGTTGGTGGGACCTGCCTTAAGGTGGTGGCGGCAACCACCCGGCCCTGAAACAGCACCTGGCCACTAGCGGGCGCGTGGCACCACACGGGCCGGCCGGGTTAATTCGCGCTGCGCAGGTCTCGGCCGAACTATAATATGGGCTTCGGGTGGGCTTAGCACGGGTCCACGGGCAGATCGACAGCGCGTGCCAGGTGGGCCCCCTGGGCGGCGGCAGTGCAGGCTAAAGCGGCTCTAGGCAAGCCACGAGGGGGCCAAAGCGCGGGACTTCAGGCCCAGGCCGCGGTTCCGCGCCTACAGCAGCGACAGCATCGGGCGGTTCGGCCGGTTCGGCTGCCCATTCTATTTCGGGTTCAATTTTTGCCTAGAAAAAATCAAATCTGACATTTTTGGGGTCCGCGGGACTGTTTTTTACGTTCCAAACTCAATTTTAGCACTTTCAGAGCCATTCGAGGCTTCTACACGCAAGATCGATTCTGAGTCACTCAAAAAATTCTCCAAAATTTGTGACACATATTTTCGGACTCCTAGAGCTATGATGTCCGAAAATATAGGGGCAACTGATATATTCTCAAATAAATTATCTTGAGAGAGCACGAATCTCGAGGCAAAATCAAACAGGAAACTTCAAAAATTAAATTCGGGAGCACCAGAACTCTGATTTCAACGAGCTTATAGTCAAACAGAGCGTCTAGGAAATACAAACCCAACGAAACCAAATTCAACTCAATCCGAGCACAAATGTGCCCAAATCAAGCACCCGAAGTGTTGTTTGAAATCTCATACCACAATTTGAGTTACCAAACAGTCTCCGATTTTAACGAGCTTATAGTCAAATTGAATGGCTCGATGAGACAAATCTAATGATCCCAAGCTCGCTAAATTTTGATATCAATAGGACCTTCAAATGTCTGACAAATGGTGCACGTTCAAGGGATTCAATATCAGCCGTCCATTCGACCACTCCCTATTTGCCGTTGATCTTACACCTATTTGCGAGCTATGCCGCTCCAGAAAAATTATAAATAGACCCATCATTTCTCATGAGAGGGACCCCAAGTGTGAGAAGAGAAGAAAAAGAGAAGAATAAGAGAATAGAGAAGAGAAGGATATGAGGGAATAACTCCTCCTCGACCACTGCTAGAGTTCTTCCCGCTGCCTGAGTAATGCCGGAATTCGGCCGGACATCCGAGTGACGCCAGAATTCTTCCTCAGTAACATCAAATTTCTGCTCGACGTCGAAATTCAATCCAACTTTCGGATAACACCTGAATTCTGCCCAATCTCTTTAGTGACGCCGGAACTCTGCTCAACTTTGTATTTGAATATCAATTTAGAAGAGATTCATTGTAATATGATCGTCATAACTTTGTGGAAGAGTCATCCTTTTTGTACTTCTAACAAATACTAGTGGAATTATTTTTAATTAGGCGTGGCCCCGTGGTTTTTTCCCTTTCAGGGTTTCCACGTAAAAATTCTTGTGTTATTTCTCCTCTGTTTGTGTGTTAGATATTCGTACAACGCTGAGACAAAAATTTCTTAACTCTACCGCCACGTATATTATAGTCCGCAACAACTACTATATTAATAAGATGTAATTTTTTATATATATTTATTGCTTGTTATAAACTTTTTTTTTTTATTATTTAAATTAAATATGAAAACCTTAAGTTAGATAGTTAAGATAAAATAAAATCCTAATGTCAATTTCAAGCTCAAATGAAAAGGTTGATGATATTTTTCAAATTAGAAATTTGTGGTCTTGTTGATAAATAACTCTTGCTCTGCCACTGATCTTGTATAAATAAATTTTTTAAAAATATTAGTCATGTTTGGGTGTCGATCACTTTATTCTCTAATCAAGGCTTTTAAATCTTAATTCTGGTTAAAATTATTATCAAGTGATTTTAATTTTAATTTTTTGAGTTTAAATTTGTAATTAGTTATTTAATACTTATAATAGAAAGTAAAATAAATATAGAAGATAAGAATGTAAAGTGAAAGAAAATAAAATAAAATAAAAATAAAATACAAGAAAAATAAACACCCTAATCTAGGGGTTATAAGGCTAATGCCCTATAAAAGAACTAGTGTGTGCAAGATTGTATGGGCATCGTTTGTTTGATTGTTTGTTTCCTTTTATTTTATTTTTTTTTGGAAATTTGCTTTAATTTAGTGGCATTTTTTCATAATTAAATCAATTCCAAATTAGATGAAAGTTGTCATTAAGATTAGGCTTGTCTTTGTTAATTGTAAATTATAGTTATTTTTATTGTGTTAATTTAAAAAAAATATCTTTTTCAATTAATGTTGTGCAGAAATGTCTCAAGAAAAAGACAAAAAATTTGTAAAATGTGAACGAGCACCACATCACCACAAACATCAGTGTCGCAACGCTTTCAACTTCCCGACACCGAAACCATACATTGCAGTGCCAAAGTCATGAGAAAAATTACATTTAATTCAGCGTCAAAGTGTTATGAGTGTCCTAGTGCCCCCAAAGTAGCACTACAATGCTCTGTGCTATATCAAATTTGCATATAATTCAATGTTGAAGCGCCATAATACCCGAAGACAAGTCAGGCACCACAGCACCCAATTTTATGCAATGCCATGGCGGAACAATTATGAAAGGAAGCACTGCGCCGAGTCAGCCAAGCATCATGTTGGGTAAGCCAAACATTGTGCTGAGACATCTCATTACCATAGAAGAGCCAATTTAGCAATGTTTAGGTGCTAGTTCATATTATAACGTCGTAGCACCACCCTTTTGAGCGTCGTGGTGTCTGAGCCTTTTAATGTAAAATATAAATTTGTTTTTGTTCTTTTCTTAAAAAGCCCTAGAAAATCATGGAGAGAGTTGAGAGTGAGATAAATTTAGTGGTGTGGCTGGTCATCATTGTAGTGAGAAAAATAACATTTAGGTGTGAGGAGTGTGGAGAGCGAAGGTGCAAGGAGAGATTCACTCCTGGAAGGTTCATTTATGGGATCTATTTGGGATTCTCCATGTTGGCTCAAGAAAAATGGCATGAATGCATGAATCCCGCTTTGTAGCTGTAGGATTCCATTTCCCTTAAGTTAGATTGAAATTAACCAGATTTCCCCTGAGGGTAGTATCAGGGTTTATAGATCTGGGGTTCTTACTTCCTATGAGCGCAAGCACTCAT
This sequence comes from Dendrobium huoshanense, assembly GCA_016618105.1. NCBI lineage: Eukaryota > Viridiplantae > Streptophyta > Magnoliopsida > Asparagales > Orchidaceae > Dendrobium > Dendrobium huoshanense. The sequence continues at coordinate 19,302,048 of CM028357.1, forward strand.
AGTTAATTACCCCTCTTAACACGTAAGAGAGAACTCTCGATTAAGGATGAATATATTTTATGTAATTTTTTTAGTCTCAATTGTGGGGGGAAATGGGGGTAAACCCGGTCAAGATCACATGGTTCCATCGTCCCGGGTATACCGTAGTTCTAATCTACCAACACTAACAATCATTGACCGTAGTGTCCAAGGAATCTGATTAGTAGCCAATGGTTGTCTCCTCTCAGGTATCCCGAGTAGACTGAAGTAGTTAGATGTGGATTTTAGATTGATTTAATTTGGATTGAGGCTTATGGCTTCCTTAGAAGTTGCTCGTTAATTTATTTTATTTGGGGATTACGGCTCCAATTAGGAGTTGCCCAGTGAATTTTAGTTGGATAGGTCTTATGGCTTCCTTAGAAGTTGCCTAACCCACGTCTTACGACCTAGCCCTATTGTGGGTCTTACAACCTAGTCCTTTAAATTAGGATGCCCAAGAATTTTAATTGTTTGGGTAGGACTTATAGCTTCCCTTAGGAAGTAGTCTAAAAAGTGGGTCTTACAACTTAATCGTTTAGACTAAGATGCACATAAGTTTAAATTTGATTGTTTAGGATTTAGGATCATTACTATTTATTTAGAAAATTTCCTAAAATGTGGGGGCTTACGGCTTCAGTAAAAAGTTGCCCGAAAGCGGGTCTTACAACCTAATCCTATAGACTATGATGCCCAGGTGAGGGGTCTAGGGTTGCATTTTCACCTAAACATTTGCCTCAGAGGTCGGACTTACGACTTCTATTTGAAGAGGCCGGGTAGTTTTAATTGGGGGTTAGGCGTTAGATAAATTTCTATCTAAAACTTCCCCCTAAAGTCGGGCTTACAACTTTCCTACGAAAGTTGCTGGGTAGTGGGTCTTACATCCTAATTCTTATAAATCAAGCTGCCCATAGGTTTGAATTTTGTTTAAGTTGGATATTTATTGTTTGACACTATTGAGGTCAATAATATTGTTGTTTCTGCTCAAGTATCTCAAGCATCTAAGTATAAGTTGGTCCATTCACTTAAATGCTATGGTGAGGATTTTGTTAATAGTTTGAACTTTTTTAATAATAATACTAATAATAATAAATCCATTTTTTTTTTGCTTTGTAGAGAAATGGTAGTCTAATATATTTTCAAACTATTAAACAATAATTTTATATTCATTTAAAGCATTCAGATTTACATGCAACATGATTTGTAGATGATAGTTTCAAAGACTTGGACTCTTGGCTTCTCGGATAGGCCAAAGTGACATTAATTTTTTTTTTTTTTGTATAACAAACAAAATTATGATACTTCTTGCACCAACCTTGTTTACAAATACGATAAGTGTGTGTGTATATATCTCGTTCATTCGCACAGGTAAAATCATGTGCTATTTGTATATCAAAAATCAATTGGTAGAAGACTTGGTATTATATATTTTCCTGTTGTTGTTGCATTATGAAATATATAATCTGCAATGAGCCAATATTTAAATTAAAATAATGACTACTTCTTCAATTTGTAGGAGACAGAAGCTTAATGGCTATACATTTACAGTATTGGTGCTCCAATTAGAAGAAGGAAGGTTGTCACTCCTTTCTTGATTCTTACAACAACTTCTGCAAAGTTAATCTTCCTAATGCACATTATCAAATATGATACCAATGTTTTCATAATACTTTTTTAGCTGCTTGTGAGATCTTGTGTTTCCACTAACGGATTATGGCCTAGTGACGTTGGCATCTTGGTGGAAGATATAATTTGATAATGTTTATAATATCTTTGCTTAATTTTTGTCATTCTAAGTGTTGTTACCTAAACATTTATATTAAAAATTTTGAGATACTTTTTGCTGCTTTACTAAGATATTTATGATTATTTATGTGCGATATCATGAGATATTCTATTTATGATAGTCTTAGATGTGTTAATAGTGGATGAATAGTGCTAGCATGTCTGTCGACATTCTCAAATCATAATGAAGAAATTATTTTTTCAATTTTTTTTTGAAATTAAAATTAATTGATTTATTCTATTCAATTAATTTTGATTAACCAACTAAGTTTAATTAAATTATTTTTTAATTAATCGATTGAGTTTAATTGATTTTTAGTTAATCAATCAGTTTTTTTTAATTATTTTAATTAATTGATTTTAATCAATTAATTTAATTTGATTTTTTTTTTGCTCTGATTTTTTTTTTTTAACAATTTTGTGGTTGAAGGCTGTTAAGCACCTTCTCATATAAATCGAGAAAATTTTGGCAGCCTTCTGGGAAATTTCGGCAGCCTCCCGGCGTCACCTCCCCTCCGAGGGAGAAATCGGGACGACACTTGCAAATATTTTTCCCTGCCCGGATAAAAGATATACGGTGCAAAGTCTTCGAAGTTTAAAACTATCATACCCGGATTAAAAATCGACGGCGTATGGTCTTCAAAAAAAAAAAAAAAAACCATCATACCCGGATCAAAGATCAACGGCGTATGGTCTTCAAACTTGAAACTCATGTCGCCAAGATTAGAAATCAATTGTGCGAGCTCTTCATTTCCTTTTATAAAATTTGGCTTACTTTAGATTTTATTAAATTAGATAAGAGCCATGTTTAATTATTAAAATAGAAGTTCATATATCTTCTGCTTTAATTATTCAAACATAAGGAAATCAAAGTTGTGAGATTTATCAATTCCATTAAATGAAACCAATTAAAATTTCTTGAATTTTGATAAATCATTCGATTAGCAGGAACTCAATTCCATCACTCTCCAACTTTTAGAAAAATTTCAATAAATTTGCAGAGGAATTTTGGCAGCCTTCCGACATCCCCTCCCCACCGGGAGAAATCGGGACGGCATTTGCCGTAGTTTCTTCTTGCCCGGATCAAAGATTGACAACGCGAGGTCTTCAATTTAAAATTCATTTCGCCCAGATCTAAGATCAATGACGCGAGGTCTTCGTTAGATTTTTTTTTTAACCATCCGCCCGGATTAAAAATCACGGCGCGGGTCTTCAATTTAAAATTCATCTCGCCCATATCAAAGATCAATGGCGCGAGGTCTTCGTTAGATTTTTTTTAACCATCCGCTCGGATTAAAAATCACGACGTGGGTCTTCAATTTAAAATTCATCTCGCCCAGATCAAAGATCAATCACACGAGGTCTTCAAATTCAACATACATTTTCCATTTTGTAATTGACTAAAAGGATTTTATTTTATTGCATATAAATTTATTTGATTGTATAAATCAAAATTATAATTAGAGTGGTACAGCAATAACAGACAAAAATCTGATGTTATTCTCTTAAAAATTTGAGAACAATGTCTTGTCTTGTCTTGCATTAAATGCTAACCTGGATATTCACATGCAATAAGCAAATGGCTAGCTTTTTGAGATTTAATTTCTTAAGCAAGTAATAGGTTTGCTGGCTTGATTTGAAGGGCACGAGCAAACGGTTATTTAGAAATTATGTGAAATTTTTTGACGACGGGTTAAAATTAGATGCAGAGAGCGGGCCAGTTATTTAGATGCGAAGCGAGGGTAAGCCTTGAAAGCGGGTTAACGAAGAGCTTGTGCGGACTTATATGATTAAGCGAAAAGTAAGGGTCAAGACGAAGATACGAATTACCTTCAAGCAGGAAGTATAGTACGTCAAGGAAGTGGGTTGGAGCGACGGTGAAGGCGGATTAGTCACTGGAGTAGACGAAGACAAAACTGCACTTCGGAACAGAGGGAGAAAATCAATTGTTAGTTTTTTATTTTTTTATTTTTGTTTCTTCCCCCTTTTATTGTCTGATTGCCATAAGCCAGTTATTATCCCCATGGATTGCATCGTTTGAACAAATCGGTGGAACTAAATTAATCTTACGAAGAGATACATCTCTTCAATTTCTTCTCCCTTTTTAATTCAAAATTTTTTATTATCAATTAATAATTCTCATATACACTCTTTGAAACTGAACCCAATGAACCTTGTGTAACTGTGAGCACATGGTTTTATAAAAAAGCGTTGATTATTTTAAGTGTATTTATAGTAATCATTCAATTATATGGCTTTATGTTGCATCTTACATAGCATTACAGGTCATGCGAAGTCATAATATT